>WOVY01010401.1:17500-462500 GCA_013436015.1 Rhipicephalus annulatus
CATTTAGCCATTAGGGCATAGAAAAGATATGTAAAAATATATTCTACACTGCGTAGAAGCCAAGGTATGTGTATGAACCGAATATTCTGTTGCTTGCATGTGTGTGTGTGTTTGTGTGTGTTTGGGCGTGTGTGTGTGTGTTTGTGTGTGTTTGGGCGTGTGTGCGTGTGTTTAGATGTTAGCAGAACGTGCGAAGGTTCAAAAATGTTATTCTCTGACCTGAGTATATCTCAGCACCCGCACGAAGAGTCACCCTGTAATATGCTTTAACGTGGCCTATCAGACTTTGAAACTGTGTCTGGCTTTTTCCATTAAAGCTAACCTCTTCCCATTGAAAATTATTGTAGTAATCGACTCTGGCGAGATCTGTTCCGGCGGCTACAAGTATGGCCACCGCTTGAGCATTAATCGCGTCGCCGGGCCAGCTTAAAACACTCGCGGCCGAGATTCCTGCCCAAAATCTCACAGTGCCAAGGCCTTGAAAAACACCGCGATACGCTTTTCCGCATGCAGTCTCATTGTAAAAGCGCCCAGGAATGATATTGTGATAGTAGCCACGCCTATAGTTCCTAAATCATGTCAGCGCGAAGTTGGAAAAAATAAGTTGGGTAAGTGGCGGGGGGAGGGCGAACAATTTTGGGAAAAGGATTGAACTCCCCCCCCCCCCTTCTGGCTACGTCACTGCCTGGGCGCCTCGAGCCGTCTGCAAGACGCACAGACTGTCACGTCTATGCCTTAAGGGCGAAGCTCCATAGAGCCTACCCTTGTCCGGCGTTCGTCACTACAAAAAACCAAAACTTAACATCACCAAAATGAAAAACGAGAACATAGGTGTAAAAAACTGACTTAATTTGTACAACAATCGAGGATATGACAGCTCAATACATGATCACCTGCACCATCTGTGCGTCCATCCGTCCATCTGTCCGTCCGTCCTTTACACTAGTCGGCGACTTCAACGTAGTCGTGTTGAACCTTAGGACCTGTCATATTCCCTTCATAAAGATGCGTGGACTTTTTAAAATAAATTTTTAGAAAGCTACAGCCGGTGTGAAACTAATGATACGACAAGCTCCGCACCCAGAACTTCAGCATGCCCAGCCATGGTCATGGTTGCAAGAAACTTGTACTAGGCGGTTTCTGTTTTAAGCATTGTTACTTTTTCGCCGCAAGTGTAAGTGAAGCACATATTAACCATTAAAGTTAGTTGATACTCCCTACTTAAAATAACGTTTTTCCGAGCACTGGTACTGAACAGTTGCCATGAAGTTGAAAGTTTTCGACCGAAAACCAATGATATAAATATGCGTCTGTATAAGAAAAACACCAACCTGCTTAGGTCAGCAAAAACTGTGAAGCTCACTCAGACTCTAATTCATGTAACAATACATTTATCAAGAAATTATTTCAAACAGTTTGTGGCGGAGAGGTCAAGGCACCACCCTACGTAATTACCACCTCTCAATAATGTTCAAATTGTGTACAAGTGATACTGCTTTGGAATACGTCTGAGTAGACCTGAAGATAAAAGTGAACTCAGGTATCTATAGGGCTGATAGCAATGGCGAAGATGAGTAATAGGACCATAGGAGAGCAAAAAAAAAGTTGTACTTACTCAGACTCACTCATGAAATACCTTTCTGCGCTTTGGACTCACTCAGACTATGTCAACGCAAAATTTTTCTAAACGGGACTCACTCACGAAGATTTTCTTGAACCGGACTCACTCGAACTCAAACACGCCAGAATATTACTCACCCGGACTCACTTAGACGCACTCATGGCTCGATCTGAGTCGGAGTGAGTTAGTCCGAGTGAGTCGACTCACCAACTAACAAAACCGCGACATGATAATGAGGAACGCCGCAGTGGAAGGCTTCGGAAATTATAGCCACCTGGAATTATTTAACGTGCACCTCAAGCATTTTCGTCTCCAATGAAAACGGATGCTCCTTCTGTAAGTGGCGATAAGATCAAGAAAAGAAAAAAAAACAGACTTGACAGCATTTGACTGATGAAAACAGTGCTTCTAGTTGACAGCTGGCCTTTTCTTTTAAAGAATGACCACGAATGGGTTTCAATTCCCTCAACAACCAACGGACTTGAAAAATGACGCACATACTTTGCTGAAAAGTACTGATTCATACAATATGCACTCGAATTACAAACACGCATACGGTACCGCGAAACGTTTCAATGAGTGCTTTATAGGCAGGCGATTGACAGGAAAATAAGGCTTTGTAAGGTGTTGCGAGCTCCCGCTGCAATAACGATAATTCGCTTCCACAGGTGCGCTTACGAAGCGAGAAATTATTGACCGAGTACCCGGATGTGCGTTATACGAACAAGGGAACGCCCGTCATTGCATATACGAACCCCTTCATTCATAGAGATGCTTCGTGGCAGAAGTCTTCACGAAAACCGTGTGGCGGGAGCGTTTGAAATAGCAAACATGGCGGGTGCGATTGCAACAGCAAAAGCCATAGTCTGCCAGGTGTTCGATTTCTTCGGCTTTTCCCTGAAAATGGAAGGCGGAACAGCAACGCCTAAACTCTCGACGTAACTGCCATACAATAATCGCAGCAGCTTGCCATGATTCGTAACTTACTGTTTGACCTTCTGATTGCTGCTTGTGAGACGAAAACTCGTAATGTGTTGTTCTCTACTTTCGTAAGTCGAGGCTCAGTAGCATCAAAACCCAGACAGTGACAAATGAGCCTTTGGGGAGATTTGTAGAATAATTTTGACGACGAAATTGATTGTTTAAGAACCATCGAAATATTACGAATGTTGCAAAAAAAAAAACACCTCCAATATAAATACGACTGCCGTGGGTGTATAGAACTCTGGACGTCGTGCTCTGGAGTAGAACGCTATAGATCGCTGTTGTCGCTTGAGTACTGGTGTCGAGAAGGTCATTCTGTCATGCACGCAACGCCAACGTATCCAGCCAATGACCTTTTTTGAAAAAAATGATGTGTAGGAGTGTTTAGTGCAGCACCGGCTATTCGTTCTCGCTTTGCAAAAGAAATATACTATACAAATGGAAGAATCACATCAAAAGGACGCAAAATATGTCATAGAGTGGAACAGAAGATGTGAAAATACAGGACAATGGAAGAACACTTGAGTAACTAATGTTCGAGCACTAGGCCAGGCAAATAAAATAACTTTACATGATGTTCTGCAGGTCTTGAGATAAACAGGCAAAACACGGAAGTCAAATAACTATACCCTATCCTGAAAAACACGATCACAACATTACACAATTAGAACACATAACAAGATTAATCACGGTCACACACTCCTGTTTCAGGATAAAGAGTGCCTTAATATTTTCATAAATTGCTTCATCCTTCTGGAAGCTTCTTCAAGGCGACAAGCGCTCTTTTTTGAAAGCCCACTATCGGCCACGGACCAGGTATTTGCTTCTCAGTGAATGGTCTTCTTTCTAAAAGTCGCCAATTTCTTCGTATACATTTCGTGTTACTCATATTTTGCATACTCGGGGAGTAGATGCTGTGTCCAGTATGATGTCTCAGAGAATTCTGTCTAGTCTGATGTCAATGCCAGTCTGCGTGGACACAATAACACCGAGAACGAGATGCACGCTTTATTCCGTAGAGCCGGGGTCTCAAAACACACATCAGCTGGAGAGCCTCTGGTACTCAAGGGCCGGGACAGCGAAGAGTGTTTGAAGCGGGGTGAGGAGCCGCATTTTGAACCAAATGTCAGCTAATGTCGAAATTTAAAAAAATGACCTTCCTGAAATTGAATATATGAGTTGTTTATTCCAGTTTTCACAAGGACTGAAATCTGGTTGTTGATTTTGAAGTAGTATATACAATTTGTTCCGTGGTTGGGCTTCGTTTTAACACATAATAGGGCGCCTCACGAAAAAAAATGCTTCAGATCAGTCACGTCTATGTGGCCCACCTGAACAGAACGTTATTAATCGCAATAGGCGAGAAAGAACTCACGTAGTATTTTATTCTTTTCTGTCAAAACACACGACACAGACGGAATCCGAATAGTCACGTGTGCGCTCTCTATACTAACAAGGCGAACTGAAATACATATGTTGGTGAAACGTGCCCTATCCTAAGAGTTTTCTAGATCCCTGGAGCTGCGATCGGCAACGTTATAATTTAAGCAGTGCAACACTGTTCGTGAGATAACAGGCGCCACTTCTCCCAACTTCGCGTGCGGTCGAAAGCTGTCGATCCACATCGCCCGTACAGATAAGGCAGTGCACGTAAAGTGTGAGCTGCCCGAAAACAAGCAACAGTGTGGGTTAGTGACAATGTTGTTCAAGCAGTTCGGCCCTGTTCGGCAGGGGCCCAGCGTGGAGCACACATAGACCCTCGTCTTGTGAAATGTGACGCAAGACTTTTACGCGATACCTGAACCGTCCACGAAAGCAACACAGTGGTAAACCAGCAAACGACGAGTCGTCATTGACCCCGGCCCGCGAAATCGTCCCTGAGCCGGAAATAAGAATTACCCTCTTTGCACGGTCGTGCATGCTAGAAGCGCAGTCGCGGCGTTTCGCATCGCATGCGGAGAGGAGCATATATTGTCGTTTCGTAAGCTTTCACACAATAGACGAGAGTCGACATCTATCGCAGCCCTCCTGCAACTGTACAACGGAGTGAAGCTTCATCGTTTTGCCGGCGGGAGGCGTTTGGGCACTACGTGCGTTATGCTTTGTAGGCCAAATTCCAGATTCGCTGATGTTTCCGCTCCAAAATCAAGAGAGTCCCATTAGTTTTGGCAAGGGGGGGGGGGCAAAGTCCCGTAACACACCCCCTTTCCCCCTAACTTTCTTACATTGGAATGCGCCAGTGTACATGAAATGTAGAAGCAGTCGCATTTACTTGTTGCGATTCACGATAAGGAGTGTGCACAAAAACATGTTCTGTGAAAGTAGTGCTATCTTACGTGGAAGGCCGTTTATGGGGATCCTGATGATTATGACTAGCCAGCATGTGAGATCGGCCGCAGTGACTTGGGAGAGGGAACCTGATGATTATGACTAGCCAGCATGTCAGATGAGCCACAGTGACTTGGTAGAGGGACGTTTAATGCTACTCAAGATGCTGAGCGATGATTATGATATATACAATCATACCCCCTCCACACACACACAGACACATAAACGCACGCACGCACACACACGCACATACACGCGTGCGCGCGCGCATTACGCTGTTTGCAAAGTTTTTATCAGGCTCGTGGCCCGCAAAAAAAGTCAACAGTGCTTTCGTGGCACGCACAGAGGCTGCTTTGCCGTGAGCCCAGAATATGACGTTAAATGCCCAGAGCATTTCACCATTTTTGAAACTCCCTCCAAGAGATGGGAACCACCGATTGACGATCAAAATTTGTGTCACGTGATAGCTACATGAATATAACACTTTGAGCCACAAAGCGGTGACGGCAGCAACCCGGTGCTCATTCTGCTACATTTCGCACTGCATGATATTCGAAATAAATGAGCATCGCTTTGCGGCACCAGTGCTACAAAATGCGCAGCTACATCTGCCGGCAACCATGCCGGCTTTGTAGTCGATGTCGGTGTCGGACGAATTTGCGACCATGCACGTCCGTTTGGACGCTAGCAAGTAGAGACGGAAAATCATTCTGTTTTCGATCCACTGGTGTCGGATGACAACACGGACAACGACGTCACCACATTTGCATAGAAATCTCCAACATCACCCCTTTTAGATTTTTATCTAGGAGTCTTTACTGATGGTTACTTCGACAAGTCTAATACATCACAGCATGTCCACAGAGTGAATGATGATGAGCGGGGCGAAGCGTCCGTCCATCTATCCGTATGTGTGTCCGTTCGTCCATACATGCATCCTTGCGTCCCATAACGTTCGAGAATGCAGATGGCGCGTGGGTAACACCGACGAGACGCGAGCCAAGGAAGCCGAAGGCAAGCGTCATCAACGCGCCTGCTGCTCTGCTTCTTCCATGCCCCACCAACGATCCGCCACGGCGACTATCCGGGAGACTGAGAGAGGCACTCGTTCTCCACGTACCCAGACACAGCCCGCACAGCAGCCAATCAAAGAGTAGTGATACAGCGCCACCTAGAATATTCTCACTCAACTGCACTTTGTATGTACTTCTACGCCATATAATATACTGTTCGGGAGATTCTGCCTTCTTTTCTTTCTCGTCTCTTTTTTAGGTTACGCGTGATGCATGACAAGGCTTGACTAAGAGGAGCTTCGCCCCTCAAAAAATATGGACCATCCATCCGAAGGGAACTCTGATTGGATGCGAAGCAGCAGCGATGCGCACAGCGTTGACCCGGTTGCAAAGGGTGTCGACGCGGGGGCTGGAAGAACGGTTTGAAGCAAAAATTGGTGTAGTGTTTATTCGAGTAAGCGTTTGTTTGAAACGCAAAAACACGGGAAGTGGGACGCGTTGAACATGCTTGCGCTCGGCTTCTTTGGCTGGCGTCTCATCGGTGTTACCTGCGCACCGTCTGTATTCTCGAACGTGATCGATGTTCTTGACTCGCACCTCATCGGTGTCGCTGGTCTTCCACTGCCGACGCTTGAGTTTGGCTTCCCTGGCTCGCGCGTCGTCAGTGTTGACGTCGCCATTAGCGAATGGGATCGGCTTGGCTATTCCTTGCAACGTCGGCGACAGCCGCTAAAGGTATGCGCACACAAGCGGGAAGCATACCGCGAAGGCATCCCGCCCGTCGGCGTGATTGCGCGTCAAGCAGTGGCGCGCTGTCCAAGCACACCCGCCGAGTCGCGGCTCCCTCTCGCCCACAGACGGAGAAAGGTGACGCGGATGAGATGATGCCTACGTGAGGAGTAGGCTTGAGCGTTTTGAGGGGTGAAGAGGGTGAAGCGATAGGGAGCTGACATGCGGCCAGCAGGCGGCCAGCACGCGGCAGGCGAGAAAGTGAGATTTCACCGCGCACTGCTAGGAGGGCGTGAGCAACTTGGCACCACTCCAACACCTGCGGCGAGGGGAGCGGTGCGTACGGAGGGACAGCGTTACACAGCCTCATCAAAAGCTGCTCGCATCTAAAAATGCGCCCCACTTCGTTTCTAGACGTATTACTTTTTATTGCAATAGCAATTATATGGTCAGTCTCAGCTGGTTTTTACCGCCGCCGCCACCACCGTCATTCACGTATATGTATATACAGCAAAAGATGCGCTAGCCTCCTTTTTCTGCGGAGCGAACACCGCCTTTTTGGCCGGTTTTGTCTGCTGGTGCGCTTATCTCGAGAGCGAACAAGGGGCAAAGGGGTGGGGGTGCCTATGGTTGCCACGCTATCGCGGCAACAATCAGCGCTTGACACTTCCCCTTACAGCAGGCGGGAGCATCTACAGGCTGCGCTCTCAAAACGAAAAAAAAATTGGCAGATTCCACGTGCAGTGGGAATCAATGATATGCGAAGCACGAATGAGAGAGGTTCACATGTCACATTATAATCAGCAAACCGTTACGAGGCGGACGTATATTATACCGTACATGGCTTCCATATCATGAGTATCATGTTTGCGCATAGAATTTGTGTTTATCTACTTATTTATTTATTTTTATTAAATAATAAAACAGTATTACAGTCAAACACAAAAGCAGTAAACACAGTCATAAAAACAGTATTACAGTCAAACAAGGCGCACATTTGCGCCGTCGAAAATGGCATACATTCGCGCAGCAGCTTCTGCGCACTCACAAAAAGCACGTATATTGTAGTGATGAACAAAAAGCTTCGGCTGCAAGATCAACAACACACGCATCCAACTTATTCCATTCGTGCGACAGCTGACCTTGCGGATTTTTTTTTGAGTAATCATTTCTACTTGACACGTAGTATAGGCTTATCATGTATAAATTCTTGTTGATGCGGATTTCATCACAGAATATGGAATGGAAAAACTTTAATCGCAAGAATTTTCTGCACTGCTCAAGAGGCTTCCATGCTAAGTTACATTTAATGAATGTAACACTGAAGTTAAAATTGTAATTGTCACTGACAAAGCGCGCTGCACGGTTTTGTATGCGTTCAAGTTTTTAGATTGAGGATCCCACAGTGTACAGGCATATTCAAGAATAGGTCACACATTTGTAACGTACAAAGCATTTTTCAGACTTTTGGGGGCAGACTTGAAATTGCGTTTCATAAGTTTAACACGCCTTTAGTCTTTACAGTTACATAACCTATATGCTTATTCTAAAATAAATCGGCAGACAAGTATACACCAAGGAATTGAAACTGTTCAACACGGTCAAGTTGTGCTCCTGACAAGCTGTAGGACGAGTTAAAAGGTTTGCGTTTCCTGGTAAAACTAAGGAAGCAACATTATTTTACATTCAAACACATCTTCCATTTCTCAAACCACCCTACCACAGTGTCAAGACCACGTTTTAAAGCACAAATATTGTCCATACTCTGAATTCATTTATAAATAACACAATCATCCACGTACAGTCTCATGTTCAATGTTAGCGTCTCTGAAAAAAATCATTATTATAGACCAGAAAGAGTAAAGGATCCATTACCGAACCCTGTAGCACTACGGAAGTTACGCTGACGTATGAAAAAGACGAACCATTTACTCGGACGAACTGTTTTCTAGAAGTTAAATAATCCCTTAACCAACCAAGAACAGACGCAGGGAGACATAAAAAGATAATTTATGTAATAAAAGAGCATGTGGAACGGTGTCAAACACTTTCTGAAAGAAATACCGAATCGACTTGATAACCTTTAGCATTTGAACTTAAAACATCATGAGAAAATTCGCACAGTTGTAACACATGATAGACCAGACCTTAAACCATGGTGAAATGAACAGAAACAAATTTCTTTCCAAGTACTTTATAATACCACTATATAAAACGTGCCCAAAAGTTTACTACATACGCTGGTCAAAGAAATTTGCCGGTAGTTGGCAGCATTATTTTTGTTTTCAGATTTTTTGGCATTGGCACAACATTTGCTAGGTTCCATTCAGAGGGAAGTTTCTGATCTTCAAGCTATTTCGAAAATAAGACGGCTAAAAATGGCAATAAAGCTCTTTCACACCTCTTCAATACGTGATTAGAAATGACATCCGGTTCTGGAGCCGAGTTTGGTTGAAGTCGTTCAAGCAGAGTACACACACCACTAGCGTAAATAACAATGTTATTCATAGATTAAAATCCCTGGGGTGTCGCATATGGCATGCCACCTTGAAATGGTTCGGATAACACAGATTGAAAATATTGGTCTAAGCAAGCTGCCTTCTCTACATGTTTCGAAAAGGATGTTTCACTATCAGTTATGTCCGGAACGCCAACAGAGTTCATCTTATTCGATTTCACATATTTCTATACTTTCTTGGGATCAGTCATCAGCTTTCTCTCCAGGGAGACAAAAAAAGCTAGCTTTCACTTTTCTTAATTTTCTTAATTACGTGACGCCAATGAATGACGAAGGTATGTGACTGGTGCAAACGTGATAATCGTGAGATGCGTGTCATGGGAGAACATGACTACATGCCACAATAAAGGTGCCTATACATTTCGACGCGACGCGGTGCGCGTGCTCCCCGGCGTTCATTTCGTCGCGTCACGCCGGCATTGCCACGCCAGGCGCCGGTCTTGCCATATACTCAAAGGCGCGCACCGCGCTGCGTTGCTTTGAAGCATGAGCGTTTCAGCGCGTCCGGCGTCTCTCCGTCACGAAAAGAGGGAGACGCAGCGTTGTCTGAGTAACGCATCGGCGCGAAACGCAGCAAGTTGCATTTCGCGCCGGTTGCCATCGGGCCTCGCCGACGGACGCTGGTCGCGCCTGGCGTCAGACTGTAGAGTGCTCGCGTTTTGCTAACGTAGCGTCGCTGTGCCCAGCGTACGTGCGCGTCAACGCTACATTGGAGTATATTAGGCCCTTCATGATGCGATCGCGGCCGTTTTGCTAGCTCCACATATACGAAATTTCGTGTTAGGTGACGTCAATGGATGACGAAATATATGACTATTGCAAACATGATAATCCTGACACGAGCGTCATGTACGAACATGACATCATACCATGCTCATGGCGTGCTGACGGCCGTTTCGCTATAGCTCCACATATACTAAATTTGGTATCACGTGACAGGAACAGATGACGAAGGTAAACGACACATCCAAACATAATAATCATGACACGGAAGTCATATACGGCATCAATTACTCGCACCTCGTAACGCTGTGCTGATTTTAAAATGACATATAAACATTTAGCATTCGTGCTTCGTATATCATCGATTCCCACTGTACGTGGGATCTGCCAAGTTTGTTTTTTAACAGTTGACTTAACTCAGCGAGTTTTTCTTGAATATCAGCAGTTCCTGCTGAACGAAAACGCTTAAAAGTGCGATTTTTTATTATTAACTTCTTCACGCTTGTCTTAATCCAGGGTTTGTCAGCTCTCTGTTTCCCGGAAATAACTTTGGAAGGTACATGACTACTGACAAAACTAGCAAGCTCGGTTTTAAAAAGTTCCAAAAAACTGGTGATATTCATGATCAAAGAACACTCTTAGAACTCAGTGAGAAACGAAGTAAGCTTGGAGGATATCGCCTCGTAGTTACCATTTTCATAAAAATAAGTGGTTTGCGATGACATTTTCTTTAACTTTAGGTTTGGGCAAACCAAACTTCCAACTACTACCTCATGATCACTAATCCCATTCATAGTTGTGACTGACCTTATGAAGGCGGGTTGATTACAAAAAAAAACAAGATCTAGTAAGAAGGAGGAGGAGGAGGTTTGAAAGAGGAAGGACAGGGAAGTTAGCCAGTTCAAGAGCTAGTAAGTTAGCACATTGCCCTGTGCACCTTGTGGGAGATGCAACGAACTGATGCAATGCGTGTTGCCAAATGAGCTCTTCCAGTGCTAAGTACGGGCCAGACCGCGAGCTCAAGATGGGAGCACGACTTACCAAGTCAATATCCGCAAGGTTAAAATCGCCTCCTAGCAATATATATTCAGTTCCTAAAGTAGCCAGTGCTTCAAACAAAGCTTCCAATGGCTACGCACTGTTGGAGTTAAGGAGCCGATAGAAACAGCCCACCGCAACGTTCTGCGCTTGAGACAGCTCTACTTTACACCACACGGCTTCGTATACTGAAGGCTGGCAATTGATATAGACACGCTTTTTAATCTGTCATTAGCCAATATGACAACTCCCCCCCTGCGCATCGCGATCTTTGCGATAGACGTTCATATGTGAAGGAAACACTTCTGCGATGTAAATACTGTCGTCGAGCCACGACTCGGCGCCAAAAATTATATCGGCATTCGTAGTAGCTTCGAGGTCTAAAAACGCATCCTTCTTATTTCTTATGCTCCGACAGTTTACAACGATAAACACCAGCTCTAGCTGATCGTACCCTTGGCATCAAACGGAATGCTTTGATTGTTATTGCAACGGTTCTACGTCATCACTGGAGGAATTGTAGATAAATGTTTGAGCCCCTATAGTCAGCTTATTGAAGCGAAGCCTGAATGTTTCTTTGCGTTCTTTAGCAAATGCGACCAGTTTTCTAGTTTCCAAATGAACTTTGCTTTAGTAATCCTCGCTTATTGACAGAGTGGTTCCTCTCAGCTTTTGTGTCTTCGTAAGTACGTTTTGCTTTTCTATGAATGAGCGAAATTGTGCTACAGTAGGCCTATTCTTCGAGGTAGTAAAGCAGTCCACCCTGCGAGCCCGTTCAATGTCCGATGACGTCACCTGCACACCCAGATGATGCGAGAAAAGAGATGGCACCCGACGTTCAGAGTCTTCCCAGCTCTCGCCTGATGCATATTTCAATACGTAAATGACCAGGTTATTTCTGCGCGAGCTATTTTCAGTACCATCTTGGCGCCTTTCAACTTTGTCCAACAGGGCTGCAAGTGCAGAGTTCGCAGATTTCAGCTGTTGGAACTCGGCCGCTAACTCTTTTAGGCTACCAACGTCACGTTGAATTGCTGCCAGTCGAGCTGTAAGCTCTGTAAGCTATCGTCAGCAGCCTTTTTATTAGCTTCAATGCATTCGAGCGCCTCGAAAACCTAATTCTGACTGTCCTGTATTTTCGGTAAAAGGACGCAATGCTTTAGAAAGTTCCTGTTTTTGTTCCAGTCTCGGATTCACCTCGACATCCTCTGACAGCAATAAACACCCCCACAGCACAGAAAACATAGTCCGAGATTTCTCTTCAATTGTTTCAGACATGCATTAAAAATAAGCATGCACAAGAAACAAAAGGTTGGGTTTCAGTGCCGTCACGCGCCACCAGTCATATCGATAAACGGAAACGTGACAGTATAAGGCATGCTGACTTGAAGAGCAAGAGACTGTAAGTATCCCGTCTTCATGACAGCACCGAAACCCAGAGGTGGCTGGCGAAACAGGCTCTTAAGTAGTTCATGGTGTTCATCATCGATTCACGTCCTGTGATACCAAATTTGATATATGTGAAACTAGTGCAATGACCGTGAGCGTGCTATGAGCGTAGCATGTAGTAATGCTTTACATGACATGCATGTCATGACTATCATGTTTGCACCTGTCATTTACTTTCGTCATTCGTTCGCCTCCTGTAATACCAAATTTAGTATATGTGAACTTCTATAGCAAAACGGCCATGAGCACGCTATGAGCGTTGTATGTAGTCATGTTTTACATGACACGCGTGTCATGGTCATCATGTTTGGAAGTGTCATTTAGCTTCTTCGTCTATTCACGTCACGTAATACTAAATTTAGTATATGTGAAGCTACCGAAACGGCCGCGAGGGCGCTATTACCGCAGTATGTAGTCATGCTTTACATGACACGCGTATCATGATTATCACATATGGAGATGTTATTTAACTCCTTGGATAGATATGTGAGGTTTAACGTACCAAAACCACCATATGATTATGAGAGACGCCGTATTGGAGGGCTCCAGAAATTTCGACCACCTGGGGTTCTTTAACGTGCACCCAAAGCTGAGCACACGGGCCTACAACATTTCTGCCTCCACGGGAAATGCAGCCGCTGCAGCCGGCATTTGATCAAGCGACCTGTGGGTCAACAGCCGAGTACCTTAGCCACTAGACCACCACGGTAAGCCTTACTTACCTCCTTCGTCATTTTACGTAACGTAATACCAAATTTGGTATATGTGAAGATAGCGACACAGCCGCGAGCGCACCATGAGCGAGGTATGTAGTCATGTTCTTACATGACACGCATATCATAATTATTATGTATGCACCAGTCATATACCTTCGTTATTTATTCACGTCACGTAAGACCGAATGTGGTGTACGTGAAGCTAGCGAAATGGGCATGAGCGCCTTATGAGCGTAGCGTGTAGTCATGACTTACATAACACGCATGTCATTGTTTCCCCGTTAGAGCTTGTCTCTTCTGTTCGCCATGCAGTCATGTTATACCATACCAGTTTTGCAGTATGTCATATGAACAAAACCACTGCAGGAGCAGCAAGTACTTGACATGTAACTCACGACATTCATGACAAACATGTCGTGATTTTCATGTTATGACTAGCCGCTTGCTTGTCACACAGTATGGTATGCCATACCAATTTTGGTATAGATCTCATTATCGAAACGGCCGAGAGAGCAAAGTGTCGTCGATAGATAGATAGATAGATAGATAGATAGATAGATAGATAGATAGATAGATAGATAGATAGATAGATAGATAGATAGATAGATAGATAGAGTCAAAGTCACCGAAGGTTGCTAAGAAATGCTTCGCATTCAAAACGGTGCCAAAAGTGTATTTGGAGCGGCCGTTCCTATATAGATGCGCCATCATGCGGTGCCGTTCCAGCATGCGGTGCCCATGCTGGCACCGCATGCGCTCTGCCATCAACAAACTGCCATCAACGGCGACACACGACGCATAGCGCTTGTCACCAGCATGCGGTGCCCCCGGAAGTCGCTTCTCATGAACGCCTTCACTGTGCACGAGCCTTGTTGCAGGCGCGGAGCCAGAAATTTCTTTCTGGGGGGGGGGGGCAAGGGGCATCTATTTGATTTCTGGAGGGACACCCCTCTAAAATGGCCATTTTTACTCTTTACGCTATGGTGAGAGAAAATTTCGGGGGGGGGGGGGGGGGGCACGTGCCTGGTGTGCCACCCCTTAGCTGCTCCTTGCCCTTTTGTGGTCATCTCTTTCGCCGTGCCGCCGGAAACTTCGTTACTTAGCAAACGCATATTTACTACAAAGAATGCTGTTGCTAAAAGTGCTTGCTTTGCTTTGTAAAACATTCGAGTGTGTTGCTATCGCATTCATTGCTTCGCCCTTTTAGACGAGATCACCGGAGCCCTCCACTACGGCGTCTCATAATCATATGGTGGTTCTGGGACGTTAAACCTCACATATCATCATCGTCCTTTCGGCGAAACTGTGACTTCTTTAGAGGCAAAGCTTCAAGAAGCTGCACCCATTCGGCAACCTCGTCGTAGTGCGTAACTAGTCTTACGCTTTGACCTGAAAGGTGGTGCCGGTGGGACATTTCTCCTGTGCGTTGTTGAGCAATGCAAAATTCGTAGCGTGTGCGTTAAAAGCTGAATTCTGCTGTCTCTCATTCCCAATTAGCAGCCATTGGCACTACCTGACAAGAAAGGATTGCTAGGTTATACTCGCTGGGCGTAACCTCGTTGGTTTTAGAAAGGTTTAGCGAGCATTTGGCCGCAGTGCCATGAATACAGTGAACTAGTATATACCATGAACACGAAGTGGTTTAAGGTGGGAAGTAGACAAGAAGCAAAAGCCGCAAGAAAGTGTGCGTGTGCCACCTCTCGTTTAGTCCTTGGAATGTCCGCTGGATGGCCGTGCTTCTATATGCGGAATATATGATGAAAATATGCGAGATGGTGGTACTCGGAGTGTTGACTAGATGGACAAACGGACACACAGACAGATGCATGGATGGACGCACGCATGGCTGCACGAACAAATGGACGCACGGACGGACGCCGGGGCGGGTGAATGGACGAACGCAGGGACGGACACATGGATGGACGTGCGGACGCACGAACAGACGCACGCACGGACGTGTGGATGGACGCATATATGATGAAAAGATGCGAGATGGTGGTACTTGTAGTGCTCACTAGATGGATGAACGGACACACAGACAAATGCATGGACGGACGCACATATGGCTGCATGGACGGATGGAGGCATGGACGGACGCAGGGGCGGATGCAGGGGCGGATGCAGGGGCGGATGCGGGGGCGGATGCACGCATGAACGCAGTGACGGACGCATGGATGAACGTGCGGACGCACAAAGAGACGCACGCACGGACGGGCAGATGGACGCATGGATGGTCACACAGATGGACGCATTGACGGACGGAAGCAAGAACGAATGGACGGACGGATGCTTCACCTCATTCTCCATAATTCACCCCGTGGATATGCTGCCAGTTTTTAAAACTACCTTTAGGGCACCCATTCTTTGTCGAAATTCATCACAACGTTTCTTTGGGCACGCAAGACTAATGCACTGTGAGTTTACCATCTTGCACTGGTGTGTGCAGGAAGTCCGGTGGTCAAAACTAATCCTAAAACCTCGTCATAAATATGCCCCATTATCATATTGTCACTTTTGTACGTAAACCACAATATTTGATGGTTCATTCCTTTGATAATTATTTCGCTCTGGTATACTGTGAGGATACCTGGCGTGTGCTGTAATAGTGTTTTTGCATATTCATTTTGTACGTAGCAAGTGACTAATGAGTGTTTCTCTCTTTTTTTGGGGGGGGGGGGAGCAGATAGCTCACAGAAGGCTGCGCTAAGCCTTGAAAACCTTGCAGGTGCGTTAACTCATTACGTTTTGTTCAGGTTCCGCTTTCTTCTAGAAATTCACAAACAGGGGCGGGAAGACGAGCTCTACAGCAGTCTTCTATTTGTACCGTATTCAACAAGTTGTACGGAAAATAATCGTTTCTTTCATTACAAAATGTCAATGAGAATTAACAGACAATGATGTTAAGGAAAGTGTAGGCGATGTTATTACTAGTAATTGTAAAGTAGACGTGAAGAAATAAAAATAAACTAAAAGATAAAGCGTCGGTCAGCACCGCTGGTAGACATTACGGCGAGTGTGAAACACTCTTTTTCTGACCGTCGGCATCTCGTACCACGTGATCTTATTACGAGCTGGCAGCTAGCCAATAAATTCTTTCGCACACTAACTAAAGGCGTCCAGTCTGCCAGAACGAGACACACGGTATGAGTGAAGGAAAGAACGGTAAGTATAAGGGCTCTTTTTTTTGTTAGACACAAGACTAAATGAGATCAGACAGTGATGTCGAGGCAAGTATCGAAGTTGGTGTTAGACGTAATTGTGACGTAACTGTGAACAAGGAAAAGTGGACGAAAAGATCAGTTGCCGCTTGAAGAGATCGAACCTGAGACCTTCGAATAACCCGTGCGTTTTACACTCGCCGTATATATACCCTACAAAGGTGCATGGAAGGATGACATCCACTGTAGCTCAGTGGTAGAGCATCGGACGCATTATTCGAAGGTTGCGAGTTTGGTCCCTGTCGGCGGCAAGATATCTTTCCGTTCACTTTTCTTTCTCCACATTGGCATTACAATTGCGTGTAATAACATCCCCTATACTTTCCTCGGCATCATTATCTGCTAGTTCTCAATTATATTGACTAACAAAAAAGGAGCCCTTAAATTTACACTTCTTTTAGTCGTCGTTTACATACTCGTTTATACCAATTCTCTCAAGCGCCTCAGCATTTATTTAGAATGTATTTTCTCAATTAGTGTGATCAAATTTTAAAGTACTAGTTTTTCCGTTGTTCCTTTTTTTACATTTGCACAGATTTCGTAGACATGCATCAATACACTGACGACGTCTTCTAGTGAGTTCCTTGACTGAAAAATTTGCAGATCCCACGTACTGTGGGAATCGATTATTCAACGCTGAAATGAGGAAAGTTGATATGTCATTTTAAATTCAGCACAACATTCCGAGGCGGACGTACATTATGGCGTGGGTGACTTCCACGACGTGATTATCATGTTTAGATGTGTCATTTACCTTCGTTGTCTATTCATGCCACGTGATACCAATTTCGTATCACGTGACGTGATATGTGGAGCTAGCGAAACGGCCGCGAGCACGCTATGAGCGTAGCATGTAGTCATGTTTTACATGACACGCATATCAAGATTATCATATTTGGACATGTTATCTATCTTCGTCGTCTATTCACGTCACGTGATACCAAATTTAGTATATGTGGAGCTAGCGAAACTACTGCGAGTGCGCCATGAGCATAGCATGTAGTCATGTTTTAGATGACACGCATGTCATTATTATGATGTTTGGACGTTCCATTTACCTTCGTCGTCCATTCACGTCCCGTAATACCAAATTCGGTATATGTGAAGCTAACGAAACGGCCGCGAGCGTGTCATGAGCGTGGTATGCCAGCATGTTTGCACATGACACTCATGTCATGATTATCTTGTTTGTACCAGCCATATACCTTCGTCATCTATTAACGTCACGTAACACCAAATTTAGTATATATGAAGCAAGCGAAACGGCCACGAGTGTATCATGAGCGTGGCAAGTACTCATGTTCTTCCATGACACGCATTTCATGATTCGCATGTTTGCGCTAGTCAGGTACCTTCGTCATCCATTCTCATGACCTAATACCAAATTTGCTATATGTAAAGCTAACAAAAAAGACCACCAGCACATCATGAGCGTGGCATGTGGTCATGACTTACATGACATGCATACCATGATTTCCGCGTTAGGACCTGTCCCTTATGTTCGTCATGCAGTCATGTCATACCATACCAGTTTTGCAAAATGTCATGTGAACGAAACCACAGCAAGAGCAGCAAGACCATAAAATCTAAATCATGACATTCATGACATACGTGTCATAATTTTAATGTTATGACTAGTTTATCCTTGTCATACAGTCATGTTATACCATACCAATTTTAGTATTGATAGCATTATCGAGAGGGCCAGAAAGGCTAAATGTCGTAGGTGGCTAGAATTCTTTCGACACAATATGAATGAGATCTAACAGATAGTAATGCCAAGGAATGTACAGGGGAAGTTATTAGAACCAATGGAGTGTAAATAAGAAAGAAAAGTGGGTGAAGAAATAACCAGCCGTGAACAGGATATATATATATATATATATATATATATATATATATATATATATATATATATATATAAGCAGACTGTGGTTCTGTGTGTCCAATGAAAGTCTTCTGTCTCTTATTTCTCATTAGCAGGAATTGGAATGTTCCAGTAGAAAACGCTGGTTCATGGTTCATTACTGCGTGCTTTGTGCCTCCCCAGGTTTCTCTGCTGCGAGACGCCGCGATGAGTGCCAGCGGTAACGCCGCCGCCAGTGCAAGCTTTAGCGCCCGCTGCTTCGCATCTTCACATGGTTCCATTTAGCCGGAGTTGGTGAAAATTTTTTAACGAACCAACGCCAACTCGTACAACTTCTTATTTCAAAAAACAGACGTTTTTCGCCAAAGTAAGTGGATCAAGTTTGCGTTTTACTTGTAATTGAACAGCACTTATTTCAAAACTGGCACTAGCTTTCGAATTTGCTCCAAGCAGATTGGCCTTGTGAAATCACTAGTTTTATTTCACGCATTTCAATATGTGGGACGCTCTAATCAGTTGAAATATTATCTTTTAATATCTTTTTATTGCTTGAACAAGGTATTTCTAGCGACAACACCGCTCTAATGCCCACCTGTTCAACTAGTTAGGCTTGGTGAGAGATATTTGGTGCATAGGCTATGTAGTGTATTCAGATTACTTATTGTATGTATGTATGTATGTATGTATGTATGTATGTATGTATGTATGTATGTATGTATGTATGTATGTATGTATGTATGTATGTATGTATGTATGTATGTATGTATGTATGTATGTATGTATGTATGTATGTATGTATGTATGTTTATTGTATGTATGTATGTATGTATGTGTTCACAAAAACTAACTTTGAAGACGCTATGTAGCACATACCACAAATTTCACTCACCAAGTGCAGGCGCACGTACACAAACAAAACAAGACATTTATTCGGCGTTTCGAACGGCAGCCACATTTATTTTTTTTTTTTGTCGTTAAAGCTGTGTAATGATAATATGTGGGGGTTTTACGCCCCAAAACCGTGGTATGATTACGAGGCACGCCGCAGTGGAGCTCAAAAAATTTTCCACCATCTGGTGTTCTTGAACGTGCAGTGACATCGCATGTGGTACACGGGCCTCTTACCGTTTCGCCTCCACCGAATCGCAACCGTCGTGGTCGGCATCAAAGCTGCGACCTTCGGGCCAGAAGCCGAGCACCCTTGTCCACTGAGGCATCGAGGCGGACGCCGGAGCTGTCTAAGCCGGGTCACAGAAGCCGGGCGTCATGTGTGAACCGACAGGCGCTGGCTTCGTCGTCTTTCTCATTGTCGTCGTCTCTATCTCCTGCTTCGCTTCCGAAACACGAGCGCCCATTCCTCCTGTGCAGGGCGCAATAACCTTAACGGGTGACACAACCTGTAAAGAGATGGTGAAATAAAGACAGGAATTTTATGGGGAAAATTTCTTCGCGAGACGAGATCTGAACCCGTGCACTCATGAACCGACATGTGAACTACAGTTTCCTATATGTAATTGCACTAGAGGGAACTCTGCCGCTAGTGTCCATGGAAGCTTGAACGCATGGCGTTTCAGCTAGCATAGGAACAATGGGTAGTACATGGATCTGTTTGAACTTCATTCTGTTGGCTCCGTTTGATCTGTGTGGCCTGGAGCGGATGTGTGGCAAGGCTAAGTTCAGCAAACGTTCAAAAATTGCACTTCACCCCTCCAGCTGACCAATGGAAATACGCTCACGAAGTTATGAGAAATCCAATCTTTTAATCCAGAACATACGCCAAAACGCCGCACAAAACAAAGCTGCAAGTGCCTTCGAAAGCGCAAGCAGGATGGTTAGGCAAATTCATGAATTATCCATCGTTCCCAAGGTGGCTGAACGGCAGTGTCAGAGTTCCCTTTAGTAGATGTAGAAAAAATTATCGTCTGCACCACTGAGCTATACAGGTACGCTACAGACAAGCCCAGTGGAACCATGTATAGCATAGACGTGTGGGAAAGAGGAGTGAGGGAGAGGAGAAGGGGAGTGAGAGTAAAGCGTCACCTAGAAAGTAAGAAACAGAACGAAACCCAAAAAGCAAGAGAGAAAGAGATAGACGTAAAGAGGAAGAGAGAAACAGACAGAGAAACGAAATATTAATACAGAAACAGAAAGACATTGGCACACACAAAGAAAGACAAAGAAAGGAAAAAATATAACATTTGCGGAACTTAGCAATACAGCAACAGGCAGGAATACTTAGGTGCCCATCTGCTCCGCTATCCTCTGGGCATTGCGCCTTCAGCTCACGCTGCACCAATTTTTTTGCCGCTAGGCAGGAATGGGGTTGAAATTTAATTAACGACAGCAAAGTTAACGATCAGTAGCCGGGCAAGACGTTATGGCAACGCTACTATGAGTCAACGCCTATAGCTTGTACAAGAGTACTGTGTTGTCACCTAGTCCATTAAACTACAAGTGAATGTGGTCACAGGAAATGTTACAGAAGATGCAAAATAGATTGAAGTGCAAAAAAATAAAAGAAAGAAACAAAGCAGCGATTATCAAGCCAGTCATTACATCTGGTAGAAACAATTTGATAACAAAGTTCAGAAGACGATATAAAAACAGCTTATCGGAGGAATTAAAGATGACGGAAAGGCACATGGCAGAAAAAATCTGCTGGATTATTGCAGAACACCTTTTTATACTGATCACTCTGGAATGTATCGTTTCACAGTTGCAGTTGTCACAGCAACGACGTTCATTATTATTAATTGTTGAGATTTAAACTGGAAAACCACAAGATGATTATGAGAGAGGAATTTGCGGAGAATTCCGCAAATTTCGACCACCTGGGGCTTTTTAACCTGCACTTAAATCTACATGGGCCTGAGTAATTTTCGCTTCTATTGAAAATGCGGCCATCATGGCCACGATTTAATCCAGTGACCTGTGGGCCAGCAACTACGTTCATTAGTCAACGTTTTTTGATGAAACGATATAGTACACACAGTATTCACAGGCCCCACCTCATTGCTTTATTTTTTTTTCTTGGCGGGGCAACCAAACAAAAGTGCATGTTTTTGGTAATTGAATAGTGATTCTTGGCGTGGATTGAGCTATGTGATGATAAATGTTAGTTGTACGTTTTGAAAACATGAGGACAATGGGCGTAACTTTTAGATTAAACGTAGGTGTAATAAATGTTCTGGTTGGTATAAGGAGAAATATTTGGGCTGATTGCACCATGTAGTGCACAGAACAGATAAACGGCGTTGGTCTAGAATGAGGCCTTTTGAAATGGTTTCTGGAGCAAGGTTTCAGAGTGCCGAGAATGGAGTAACAAGTGAATTATCAAGTAGTAGATGGGAATTAGCTGGTGCAAGACAGGTGCAATCAGAGATCACTTAAGAGTTAACATAAGTCATCCCGAAGAGGACATACATAGGCTGACAATAACGATCTGGATCCAGCCTCACGCGTGCACGCAATTTACAAAAGCCATGTGTCACTGGTCCCGTGATTGGGAAGGAAATCGTGGGGCAGATTCCAGGGGCTCACGTATCGGTTCCCCGAAACGCACCACAAAAGCTTGGACAATCGGGATTAGGTCCCTTTAGTGTGCCAGTAAACGCCGGTTGTTGTCCGAAGACCGAGTCAGAGTCGAGAATTTATAACAAAACAAATTATATTCTTAGTTAAGGCAGTACAATCATTAAATAGACATGTAAACATATGCACATTCGGCTGGTCAATTCGCTATATAACTACGACGATACTTAGGGCAACGGAATAATCAAACAAATCGCGCCACAAATGCAAGCTGATGCATTACAGAATCTTCAGAACATTTAAGGGATTGAAATATTCAACAATTATCTTCATGAAAACACGGAGACTCCACCATTGGTTGTTGTTCCCTCCGTCGCTGGCCCCTTAAATGACTCGAATGATCTTGCAGCTCTTCCACGACCCAGCCGACTCTCCGTCATCACGCGTTCATATGAGGCCGCGGTCGAGCTTGAGAATTTTCCCACCGCTCACGTGTGCGCAGCACAGCGAATGCCAGGGACCGTATACTATATCCTTCTGTCATGTTCTGCTGCGCAGGCAGGGGGCGCCGATGGCAGGTGCATTGGCTTCTCTAATTCTCTCGATCCTGCCCGGTGTACGCTTTCACGGCGAGCGTCGTTCGCGGAGGAGCCTATAAGCGGTGTACGCTGTGGAGAAGCGACCGTTGCTGGCGCCTTGAATCGCGGCGCGTGATCGGCCAGTGCCGCTTGTTTTCCCACACTTTGAGGGTTGTTCCAGTACTCGTTTCTGACACCCTGAATCTACTCTTTTTTCTTTGTTAAAAAAAGCGTTTCACAAATACCAGACCAAGCTGTCAGCGTCTCGGTGAAATTTTCGTCTTAGTGTGAAACACGTGAGGTTCACAAGTGTACAGCAAACTCGACATCTATTTGACTTCCCCAGTCCTGTCTTCAATTCCTCCTCGCTCCTTAGTTTTACATTTTTCTAAACACCCGCTTTTCAAGTGTAGTATAATTCACGAGAGCTCTAGCACAGCTTTTTGATCCTCGCAAAGAGTTAGAAATGAAGCTTTCTGTGCAGTGGACAACGAAGATTCATAAACTCTTTCAGGCCAGTTCGGGTGTCACCAGCATCTAAGAAATCAAGATATGTGGCAAGCAAGTTAACTATTGCAGCTAAATTGAGTGAAAAAAGTAGCAAGGCCTAGTTAACAGATGATATATTGAATAGTAACGAGGCCTAATTAACAGAAGAAATAACGAGTTATTTCTTAGAGGCACTCTAGAACTGATACTGTTCCACCCAAAATGTTTCCTTTCATGTGTGCGCGACATAGATGCGTCGTGATAAGAAAGACCCAACGTCTTCTCTCGCAAGTGACGCGGTACTGCGCAGTGAACAGAGTGACGTACCGCGAAAAAGCCGAGCGTTTCTCGCAGCGGCGTCTCCCTCCGCTCGTGGCTGCACCGTCCGACTGCCATCCGCCAGGACCATGCGACACCATGCATGTCCTCGCCTACGTGTACAAGAGGCCGGATTTATAGACATTAAACAACCGGGTTGTAGGCACCAAAAATAGGCGGGCAAAGCACTGTTTTAGGCACCCGAAATCTGAAATATAGGCACGATAAACTCTTACAAAATTAATATTTTCGAAGAAATACGTGTCAGATCTGTGCCTACGACAAGAAAGCAAATATAAATGTTTTAGTTTATGATGGTAAAATAGCGCGAATGTCTTAGCAGAGCCATGAATTATTTCCCCCGCAGGGTTAGCAGAATATGGTCTCTCCTTTTCTAGTCCAGCATGGTGAGTTAAGTGTCCACCTTCGAATAAACACATTATTGGGTCTCTTTGTTTTTTCGGCATGAATGAGAAGGGCAACACAGGAGCGAATTGATAGAGCACTAATTTATATGCCTGAAGGGTCTTTTTTTCCTCGTATTACCTTAATCTATAACCGCACAAGGTAAATTTCTCTTGTGTCTGTGAGCAAACTAAAGGGCCCTTCACCAGGTTTGAGAATTTTGAAAAGGCAAGGCGGATGTATGCATCAGAAGCTCGCCATCTCATCTGCCAAGATTGGCAACACTACGCGTCTCGGAAAAAAAAAAGGACAGCATGTCCACGGAGTGAATGATGGAGAGTGGGGCGAAGCATTCGTCCGTCCATTAGTTCTTGCTTCCGTCCGTCCATGCGTGCGTCCGTGTGGCCACCCGTGCGTCCATCCGCCCGTCCGTGCGTGCGTCTGTTCGTGCGTCTGTTCGTGCGTCCGTCCCTGCGTTCGTCCATGCATCCGCTCCTGCATCCGTCCATGCGTCCATCCGTCCATGCAGCCATCCGTGCGTCCGTCTATGCATCGGTCTGTGTGTCCGTTCGTCCACCTATTCAACACCAAGTACTACCATCTCGCATTTTTTCAACATATATTCCTCATATAGAAGCACCGCCATCCAGCGGACATTCCAAGGACTGAACGAGAGGAGGCACACGCACACTTTTTTACAGCTTGCGCTTCGTGTCTACTTTCCACCTTTAACCACCTCGAGTTCATGGTATATACTAGTTCACTGTATTCATGGCACTGCGGCCCAACGCTCACTAAACCTTTCTAAAACCAAGGAGGTTACATCCAGCGAGTATAACGTAGCAACCCTTTCTTGTCAGATAGTGCTCAATGTACATGCCAATGGCTGCTAAGGGGTAATGAGAGACAGGATAATTCGGCTTTTAGTTAACGCGCACGCTGTGATTTTTTTATTGTTCAACAAGGCACAGAAGAAATCTCCCACCGGCACCACCTTGCAGGTCAAAACGTAAGACTGGTTACGCACTACGACCAGGCCCCGGAAACTCTCAAGTGATCACCTGTAGGGGGGAAAAAATCAACCGCGGCGCGCACGGTGGCGGTCAACGTTACTAGATAATCTAGTAACGTTCATGGCGGCGCGTTTCTGCTTCAAAAACACCCAGAGTGGATATACTAACCTCTCTCGCCACTCGCGCTAGTGCACTTTTTTTTAGGGGCGCCCTCGTCAGGGCCAAGTTTAATTTTGAAATGATCAAATACTACATCTTTGCTTACTGCTGCACTTTAAGGAGCTTCGCCCCTAAATGGTGAAATGTCAGACTGAACACCACTGGAACTTCATCTCATGGGCGCGCACCCCAATATGGTGGAGCTGATGCATGCAACAAGGAATAGTCATGCGTACGTCGAAGTAAGGCGTGTCATTGCGAGAATCATTCGAGGCAACGTGTGCAATTTGTGCAATCTGTTGCCTGAATAGAAGTATGAAGGTTGACATAAATATTAAAGCGTATAAGCGGAATCTATGCGTGATTTTTTAAAACTTTGTATCGAGCAAGATGCGAGATTATGCTGCCTCCATTTCGTTTGCGTTGGTGTGCTTGCTTGGAGTTCTCGCATCGTGCTGGTGTCAGCGTCCACACGCTTGACGTTTTTTCGGTGCCTCGTTCCTTAGAGCAGTTCCAGCGGTGCGAAGCTGTGTATTGAGGAAAGGATAAGATGCATGATCCATGCCCGCCTTTCCAAACGCGTGTCCACAGAGAAATTCATCCCACAAAAGCAGGCGGGGCAATACAGAGAACGTCGAAACGACAGAGCACAGCTTGCGTGCATGACCTGGCATGGGCATGTCATGCGAATGTAACCAATGTAACCTTGCGTGTGCATGACATGTCGACGTGTCTGTGTCGTGTGATCTTCCGGCTCCGAGTTTCTCTAATACCTAAGAAGGTATTGAAGGAATTTTGCTTGCAAAGTCCACACCTGGCGAGTGGCAATGATTTCAAGCTCATCTCCTCGTATTGCGCTTTAGCTACTCATAATGAAGCAATTAAAAAAAAAAGGTAGGCGCACAAAGCCATTCATTGGGCACGCAAAAAGTTTCAGTGCCTAAATAATATTTCTCATGTGACCTGATTGATTGATATGTGGGGTTTAACGTCCCAAAACCACTATATGATTATCAGAGACGCTGTAGTGGAGGGCTCCGGAAATTTCGACCACCTGGGTTCTTTAACGTGCACCCAAATCTGAGCACACGGGCCTACAACATTTCCGCCTCCATCGGAAATGCAGCCGCCGCAGCCGGGATTCGAACCCGCGACCTGCGGGTCAGCAGCCGAGTACCTCAGCCACTAGACCACCGCGGCGGGGCTTCTCATGTCACCTAGTGAAGCACCGTTTAAGAAATAAATAACACGCAAAAGAAAAACCACGTGGACATTTTTGTCTATCTACAAATTACTTTACCTTGATGAGACTCCACGGTTTCACATTCGTTATTCATCGTCCTACGGCTGCACAGAAGCAGCTCTTGTTCCCTGATCATGCAAGCGGAAACCGAGGAGATCTGAGGCAGACGACGCGACGCGGGTGAATGCATGTGTAGAAGCTAATCGGCCTGCCTACCGGCTAAGAGGACTTGTAGCCGTGACAGTGCTCAAAGGAACTAACGAGATGGAGTATAGGTCACACCATAGCGTTCCGAAAGCTTTAGTTTTGCCCGGTAACATGAATACCGGTCGTCACAATCTCTACTTGAACAAGTGAAATTTGGGGTGAAGTGGCGTTCATATATGCACTGATTTTGAAAATAGGCATTTATAGGCACTTATAGAAATTTAGGCACAAATGTCAAAGATAGGCATTAATAGGCACTATAAAACACTATAAAAGCTCTTCCTAACTTCTGATTCACGCTCATATATCAAACTGGCACGATAGGAATGCAATAAACAAAAATAAGCATTCGCCTAGAATCCGGCCTTCACTCATGACGATGCTGCCAGGCCTGCGGCATCCGCGACGTCAGTTATTCCAAGGTCGACCGCTGTCGACGCATCGGTACGCCCGGTCCGTCCCGCATGCTGCCAGAAAACCTTTCTTGCACATGCATCTCCTGTGTCAGTGGTAACCTTTCTGTTTGCGAAGTCGCCATGACGCTTCCGAAACGTCGTTCATTCTAGCCAAATGTCGCAAAACGATGATGATGATGATGATAACTTGTTGATTGATTGATATGTAGGGTTTAACGTCCCAAAACCACCATATGGTAATGAGAGACACCATAGTGGAGGGCTCCGGAAATTTCGACCACCTGGGCCATTTTAACGTGCACCCAAATCTGAGCACATGGGCCTACAGCATTTCCGCCTCCATCGGATGTGCAGCCGCCGCAGCCGGGATTCGATTCCGTGACCTGCCAGTCAGCAGGATGAGAACTTCCTGAGTTTTGTTTTTTACTTGATAAAGCAATGAATACGTTATTTTTTATTTAAAGAATGTTTTGAATGAATTTCTGTTGGGGCGAATGAGGTTGAACTGCATTGCTACGTCCTAGCTACGGCCCTGTGAACCGGTGACCAGCTGTAGTCCACCTGTTTGCGGTGAACCATCAACCATTCGCCGTTTTGCCCATCTTTACTCTAACTGGAAGAGCAGGAGTGCTCGGAACGGCCACATTGCACGCTTAAGATCGCAGCGCCACAAGCAGCATTATTCTGCATGCTTTAGCCTCATCTATTGAAGCTCATTCTGAGCATTTTACTGTTTTCATGGTTTCCCAATTTTCTGCCTATTTGAGAAACACTTTAGTGCCTTTGCGTCTCAAATTTCAAAATTGCCCCCCCCCCCAAAAAAAAAAGGCGCAAAGACTCCAAAGAGCGAATTCTCGCTAGCACGACTGAAAAGACGCTATAAATTCAGTGACTTTCCGGCTAAATTAACACCCCTGTACTGCGTTATAGCACGACCAGCTAATAAACAACACCTCATTAGCCCTGTCGACGCACTTTCGGCGGGTGAAAGGTACGCGTTTGCTTTACGCGATTGACGGCGAATGTGCGCACCGAAGCCGTTGCTGTAGCGAGCGAAAGAGAACTCGAAAAGTGTAATTTTAAAGATGGGTATTGCATCTCCCCGGTGGTCTGATAGTTATGGTGATGAACTGCTTACCCGAATGTCGAGGGATCAAATGTCGGCCCCGGTAGCCGCATTTTTGTTGGTGGCGAAAATGCTTGAGGCCAGTATACTCAGCTTTGGGTGCACGTCCAATAGCCCCAGGTCATTGAAATTTACGGAGCCCTCGACTCGGCGTCACTCATAATCATATCATGGTTTGGGGACGTTAAAACCTAACAATTCCACAATTAGTATGGAGAATTACAATGCTCCTTTTCTGCTTTGAAACTAAAAAGTTCTAGTATACTCAACGACAACTTTCTCTTGGCATTGAAGCGAAGGCTACAGAGCCCAATTGCGTGCATACTACAACCAGTGACCTTTGTTCCACAATAGCGCCCGTATTTTCAACGCGAAATATAAATGTTCTTCCTTTTAGATGCGAAGCAGCTCTCAGACTACCTGTGTAACGCTGGCCCTCTGCCCACACTGCTCCCCTAGCCGCAGGTGTTGGCGTGGCGCCAAGTAGGTCCCGCCGTCTCGCTTCACCCTCTCCCTACATGGCGTCATCTCACCCGCGCCACATCTCTCCATCTGTCGGTGAAAAGAAGCCGTGAGCTGGTGAGTGCACTCGCTGCGCACACTTCGAGAATTTTGCGGCGACGACATTGTGGACAGCGGGCCGCTGCTTGCCGCGTGGTTGCGCCGACGGGCGGGACGCCGTCGTGTGATGCTTCTCGCTAGTGTGCGCATACCTTTCCGGCTGTCACCAACGTTGCGAGGTTTAGCGAAGCTGATCACGTTTACGAATGGCGACGTCAATACAGACGAGGCGCGAGCCAGGGAAGCCGAACGCAAGCGTTGACAGAGGAAGACCAACGACACCGATGAGGTGCGAGTTGAGAACACCGATCGCATTAGAAGATACAGACGGCGCACGGGTAACACCGACGAAACGCGAGCCAAAGAAGCCCAGCGCAAGCGTCTTCAACGCGTCCCGCCTACAGTGTCTTTGCGTTTCAAACAAACGTTTACTCGAGTAAACGCTACACCTAGTTTCGCTTCAAACCGCTCTTACAGCACCCGCGTCGACACCCGTTTCAACCGGTTCAATGCCGTGCGCACCACTGCTGCTTAGCATTCTATCAGGGTTCCCTTCAGGAAGATGGTCCATAGTTTTTATTTTCTACGTGGAGCTTTTTGAACAGGGCGTATCACACACCAGATAGACAGTTGTGTTTAATTACCTTTACAGTGTTTTCGGACGCTGTAAAGCGTCCGAAAATGCGTAACCTTTTTACGTGTATCCCAAACGCTGAGTGGTGTCTGCGTCTATATGTATACATGAAACGCTGATGGCGCGCCCCCGTCACACTTTCCACAGCGTTACGAGACGCGCGCCAAACCGGACTACTTCACGTAAGGCTATATGTGCAGGGGCTCCACCCCCGTATCTTTCCCTTCAACTCCAATAAAAATTGTTTCGGAGTATATATATATATATATATATATATATATATATATATATATATATATATATATATATATATATATATATATATATATATATATATATATATATATATATATATATATATATATATATATATATATATATATAAGACTGAGATAAAATTGGCTGGTTTTAAAGCACTTACCGCGAGGCACATACTGAAACGAAGTGGGACTGATAGACGACGCACGAGGCTTTCTCAGACTTGACGGAAGTCTGGGCATGAAAGGAATGACACAAGGCAATTCATATTAACAGTAATATATAGATTTAGGTACACGTTAAATAACCCGAGATGGTCGAAGTTTACGGAGCCCTCCGCTGCCGTGTCTTTCATAATTATGCCGGGGTAATGAGATGTTAAACCCCGTTAGTTATTATTATCATTATTGGCATTTTATTATTATTATTATTATTATTATTATTATTATTATTATTAATCTTATTATTATTATTATTATTATTATTATTATTATTATTATTATTATTATTATTATTATTATTATTATTATTATTATTATTATTATTATTATTATTATTATTATTATAATGTGCGCTGACCACTGAGAGAAAAAAAAACGTCGTACTGTACCGCGGTTTGCTGCCATATATGTATACGCGTGTAGAAGTGTACATATTCCTAAAATTTTCAATGAATTACCTGAAGAGATTTTTTCAGCTAGTTCAAAAAATCAATTAAATAAATTAGTTTCTGAGCTATAAAACGACATGCCTATGGTTTACTTGTATGTCATTTATTATTGGTCCCTCCCTTGTTCTCTTTTTCTATTTACTGCCTGTAAAAAGCAATTGTATTAATCATTTTGTCTGCTCGTTGGGAAAACAAAACAAAGATACCTTCTGTGACCTTGTAACCACATCGCTATATCCGGCTCTGTTGGGCCTAGTCTCACAAGTGCTAGGAGACTTAGATAGGCCCGTTTCTTTGTATTTCTCATGAATGGGTACAATAAAGCATTATTATTATTATTATTATTATTATTATTATTATTATTGTCGTTGTTCATGTTGTTGTTGTTAGCATTAATATATACTGCTGGATATTACCCGCCTAGTTACTTAGCCGCAGGGTGCCTCACCGCTGAGCTGAGCTCGAAGGCGCTAGCTTGATTCCCTTCCCCAGCGTACGCATTTCGAAGTGGGCAAAATGCTTAACAGCTGCGTATTTATTACTTTATATTTTGGTGCATGTTATGGATCCCAAGGTTGTTAAAATTAATACGGGAGAGCCTCTTAAGGCACGCCTCATATTCATATCGTGGTTTCTACACGTATTATTTGATGCATTTACAAATTATTTCGGAAATATCGTGCTCGGAAATAATGCCTCCGAGATCTTCCCTAACCTATGCAGCTTTATAAGAAGGAATGCCAATAAAGTTGGCCAGTGGGCGTGACAACATGGCAAAATGTCTTTTTTGTAGCCTCTGGACTCGTGAGTGGAACCCCGAGGCGATACGAGTGCCGCTTCCTAATCAGCAAACACGCCAGCCATGCACAAGACACTGTCGATAAAACGAGCAGCGTGCCTCAGATAAGCGCAGTGATCGCTGAACGTCGGTTTCAGCTCCGCGGCCTTCGCGTCGCCTCGCTCGCTCGAGGAAAACCGAACCGAACAGGCGGATGGTAATATGGCCTCTATCCGGGCACACAGGCGCCCACAGCTTGCGTCAGGCGCGTGGGCCTGCCGACCTTCCCCCACAGCCGCGCCTTGTCGATGGAGAGGGTTGTGCGTCAAGCGACGGCGGTGGATCCCCCAACATGACGCGCGCGTCCCGCGGCGAGAGAGCGGGGGCCGTCCTCGTATCGCGCTAGACTCGGCTTTCGCCGTAGTGACAAGAGTGCGTATCGTTCGACAATACGTCTGTCCGCCTCGTTATCTCCACACTCAGTTCCGATAACCCGTCGCAGCGCAGAACGGCTAGCTGAGTGCATTTATCGACAAACTATCCGCGTCACTTGCTCAACTCCAGTAGCCGTACGCTGCCTTGCGAGGCTGATGCAGAATGTAATCTTCATAAGCCCAGATAATGCTCCTTTTCAATACATTATCCTTTTTCTTGTTTTTTTTTCTGGACGGGCCATGTGGAGGAGGTTGAGAAGAGATGAAGACGACAATGATGTTTGGCCACTAAGGAGGAGGTGCGGTGCTCATGGAGTGAAACAAGACAATTTAGGGTCAAATAACGCACATATGCTTTCGTTACCACCATCTTCAGTTCAGCCCATATCGGCGTAATTTCGACATTAACTCGCAGACCAGAGTCAACTTTATATTTAGAGACCAGATACGTCGTGGCATGACGGGTTTATTTCCAACCATCGCGTATATAGGCCAACGCACGAGAGAGAGAGAGAGAGAGAAAGAAGGGTGAGCATCTTCAAATTATTGAAGGGTGGGGGCGCCAAGTCTGCCCCTATTTTCCAATTTTAACCAATTGCGAAGTTTGTTGTATCTCGGACTTGACCAATAGGGGGAAGAAACCCTGTGGTGAATCCTATCCCCTCCCCCCTCTTTACAGAGAATCCTGCGCTCGCCTGTGCTTTAAGGGCCATATTTTAACGCACTAGACGGATGGTCTTAGTTGCCTTGCAAAATATTTTGCCGTTAAAGTGATTGCGCTGTCTGATCTTCTCAAGAACCTAAATTAACCATGCCTTGATTGCGTGAGCTCAAGACAAAAACATGTGTCACCACTCTTCAATGTGTGCGCAGTATAAACTATCCTACAGAGGTGTTTGAGTGTCGCCATATTGGGCTCTCGTGCTTTGTATCTTTAATAACTAAACGAACAGTGTTACGGCAGATGCATACGCATGAACACAGTTTGCTTGGTGTGCACGATGTTTCATGGCATTATTAATCTGCTTGGGGATCATACAAAAACAAGTAAACATTGTCTTAACAGCTCAAGATAGGCAGCGCCCAGATGCCTCATACGGTATATAGTCTAACCCGTCGCTGTAGTCCAGTGGCATTAAAACCACGTTGTCGAACTCAAAACTCGGCAGCCCCCCCCCCCCCCCTCCCCTACAAGAATTCTCGCCTCCCCCCTACTGTCGGTTGCTAGTCAACAGTTCGAATCAGTGATGCGGACACTCGCCACGGTGGTTTAATGGCTAAGGCACTCGGCTGCTGACCCGCAGGTGGCGGGATCAAATACCAACCATGGCTGCCACATTTTCGATGGAGGTAAAAATGAGCGAGGCCAATGTGCTCAGATTTAGGTGCGAGTTAAATAACCCCAGATGGTCGATATTTCCGGAGCCCTCTACTATGGCGCATCGTGGTTTTGGGATGTTAACCCCCCCCCCCCCCCTTCATTATTAACTTCCAATGACTTGCTAAGCAGTCGATTCGAGCTGTAAATGTATTGCAAGGGAATGTGTATTTGAAAGCTGGCAACCACACCGATGTTAACACGGTAGAATGCAGAACAAGGAAGTTTTGTGGATAGTTTCACGAGAGGGGGGGGGGGGGCATTACTCTATACACGAAAGTTGGGACGACAAAGCGTCGCCGCATGAGACGCGGTGCAGTCAATGGATCAGCGCCGAGTTTAAGGTAGACGCACCAAGAGGGGAAGGGGAGAAGTGATTTTTAAATAGGAAAGTTGAAAAGCAAAGTGAGCCCCGCAACTGCCTGCATCAAAGGGTGACACCTCAGCAGTACATCACAATGGAATGAAATGAGGAGGGATTAAAAGGGATAGAGAGAGAAGTACAGAGGGAGACCGAAAATAAAAGATTGTAAAACGGTCAGGGAAGTCCTTCAACGGGGCCTCGATCGGCGAGCGGTCGTCGAAGAGAGGACATCGCGGACGAGACAGCCGTCAGTCACGAAATCCGACGAGGCACTCAAAGTTACTATCCGTTGTTTCTGCCATTGTTCATACACTCCCTCACAGAAAAATAAAGATTACTGCCACGGTCTCCATCGAATAATAATAATAATAATAATAATAATAATAATAATAATAATAATAATAATAATAATAATAATAATAATAATAATAATAATAATAATAAAATTAATAATAACAATAATAATAATAATAATAATAATAATAATAATCAGAGGAAGAAAAGAAAGAGGGAGAAGAGTGACACAGTTGGCGTTCAGCTTTTTCTTCACGTGTATATATTTTTAGTGCGGAAAAACAGATAATATAGCGTGAAGACGTACCGGACCTGGAGCCAGGAGAGATGCTCAGTTTTCCCGTATGCTTAACTACACCCACCGCGCCGGTGATGGGCGGTTATGGTGCACCACTACCGAGTCGAAGGTCGCGGGATCGAATCCCGGCCGCAGAGACCACATTTTTGATGGAGGCGAAAATGCTTGAGGTCGGTGTACTTAAAATTAAGTGCATGTGAAAGGACCCGAGGTAGTCGAAATTTCGGAAGCCTTCCACATACGACGTTCATAATCATGTCTTAATTTTGAGACGTTAAACACCAACCATTATTGCGGTTCAATACTAATCAGGGTAAACTTCTAAAAGTTTGTATAAAATATTGGCGTTGCTTTAAAAGACCGCCAGTACGTACCACACTCACCATCGGCTTTGTGGGTGTATAATTAAGGAGACTGTGTTGAGGTAAGAGTGTTATTGCAGTTTTTGCCCCTCTCCCCGCCATGTGTATTGCTTCCTTGTCATTAGGTCACTGATGTTATGTTATCACGGCCCTGTGATTGCGGGCCCTACACTCCTTTGCAAATGTAGGGGCTAGAACGTACACGGTTTCTTTTGGATTTTATTACTAGTGCAACATGCGAATAAAGGTTGACGAACAACTCTGAGCCACATGGAGGTCATATTTTTAATGTATAGCAGTGATCAAGTCTCCTGCAAAAACGTCCCGTCATTCCTGAAGACGATATTCCACTAAATGTATACGCAATCTATGCTGCTTCCACAGGAAAAAAAAGGAGGGGAAAGGGGAGAACAAAAAGACGTAAAAATCGTGCGCCTTAACCATTTAAACATCCGGAATACAAAATTTGGCGGCTGTACTTGCATAAAACAGGGATGAGCGCATTTATTGGTGTCATTATCCGCTTTTTTGCAGACATTCATTGGGGAATATCTTTCGAATAATAATTATTTAGTGATAGAAAGGTATCTTTTGGACTTATCGCACACTCTAAGCGAAAAAAAAAAGTTATGTATTTCCAATGATGCATGACTTGCCAGCTGTTTCTCTCAAGGAGACAGGAACTCTCGATGGAGACAATTGCACTCTAAAAGGAGAGTCTGGGACGCCAAAGCGAGTTATCGTGTGACTATAAATAGTTTCATATACATGGCAACTCAGAGCTCACAGAAATATTTCAAAGGACCATTTTCCATCCTTAAAAGTGTAAAGGACCACCTTTACACTTTTAAGGGTGGAAAACACTTCACACTTTTAATTGGCTGTCACGTCGCGTGACAGCCAATTTGGTAAATGTGGAGCTAGCGAAACGGCCGCGAGCGCGCCATGAGCGTAGCATGTTTTACATAACCCACATGCCATGATTATCATGTTTGCATCAGTCATATACTTTCGTCATCGATTGACCTCTCGTAACGCGGGATTTGGTATATGCGAAGCTAGCGAAATGACCAAGAGCGCATTATGAGCATAGCATGTACTCATGTTTTACATGACACGCATGTCATGATTATCATGTTTCGAAGTGTCATTTATCTCCGTCATCCAGTCATGTCCCGTAATATCAAATTTGGTATATGTGAAGCTGACGAAACAATCGTGAGCGCTCCTTGAGCGTGGCTTGTAGTCATGACTTTCGTGACACGCATGTCATGATTTCAATGTTAGAGTCTGTCACTTATGTTCCCGTGCAATCATATCATACCATACCAGTTTTGCAATATGCCATGTGAACGAAATCACTGCAAGAGTAGCAAGACCATGACATGAAAATCATGACATTTATGGCATACATGTCATGCCTTTCATGTTATGACTAGTCACTTATGCTCATCACACAGCCATGTTATGCCATACCAAATTTGGTATCGATACCACTATCGAAACGGCCAGGGGAGCTAAAATTTGTAGATAGATAGATAGATAGATAGATAGATAGATAGATAGATAGATAGATAGATAAATAGATAGATAGATAGATAGATAGATAGATAGATAGATAGATAGATAGATAGATAGATACTTATTGTCAAGGTCGTTTTCGTGCCACCTAATTATCCGGTGCATCGGCAGAATCACGTATACCTATAAATGAACGCTGGTTCTTGTTTACCGCGCTTTTAGATCACTTTCATCGCAAACGTGTTAGTCTGTTCGAAGTAACTCTGCAGCGGCATCTCCTCAATCCAGATGCACAACATTACGGCTTGGAATACTACGTACACCAGTGAGGCTGAGTAAGTTTACTGCAACCATACGACCACTGGCGTAGCAGGGGTTGGGCTGAGGATGAGTAGGTTCAACGACCCCATCCACGAAATATTTCAATTTTGCACGTCTATATATACAGCCACACACAAACGCATACATACCGTATAATTGACACCCCCCCCCCCCTACAAAGGAAATTCTAGCTACGCTACTTACTGCCTAGAACGACTTACAGCGGACCGAAATATCACGCCACTGTCAATCTAGTGGAGTGCGCGAGAGATGTGCGCCAGTACTTCATGAAGGGACAGGTCACCTTTGAGTTGGAGCCAATACAGTCTGTTAGAGGGATCAACAGCGCTGCCAGGGGTGACGCAGGTAGCAATACTCCCACGACGTATCGCAATTCGCGTCCGTCTCAACTCGTGCGTATGTATGAGACCGGCGGCAAACCGACAGCGTTGCGAAAACGCGCCAACTGTGTCGGCGCGCTTGCTTTCAAGCGGGACATTTTTAAATGCCAAGCATTTCTTAGTGAACTTCGGCGAGTTTGAGCGCATCTATCTATCTATCTATCTATCTATCTATCTATCTATCTATCTATCTATCTATCTATCTATCTATCTATCTATCTATCTATCTATCTATCTATCTATCTATCTATCTATCTATCTATCTATCTATCTATCTATCTATCTATCTATCTATCTATCTATCTATCTATCTATCTATCTATCTATCTATCTATCTGTCTATCTATCTATCTATCTATCTATCTATCTATCTATCTATCTATCTATCTATCTATCTATCTATCTATCTACAAATTTTAGCTCCCCTGGCCGTTTCGATAGTGGTATCGATACCAAATTTGGTATGGCATAACATGGATGTGTGATGAGCATAAGTAACTAGTCATAACTGAAAGGCAATGAACATGTATGCCATAAAATGTCATGATTTTCATGTCATGGTCTTGCTACTCTTGCAGTGATTTCGTTCGCATGGCATATTGCAAAACTGGTATGGTATGATATGATTGCACGGGGAACATAAGTGACAGACTCTAACATTGAAATCATGACATGCGTGTCACGAAAGTCATGACTACAAGCACGCTCAAGGAGCGCTCACGATTGTTTTGTCAGCTTCACATATACCAAATTTGATATTACGGGACATGACTGGATGACGGAGATAAATGAACCTTCGAAACAAGATAATCATGACATGCGTGTCATGTAAAACATGAGTACATGCTATGCTCATAATGCGCTCTTGGTCATTTCGCTAGCTTCGCATATACAAAATCCCGCGTTACGAGAGGTCAATCGATGACGAAAGTATATGACTGATGCAAACATGATAATCATGGCATGTGGGTTATGTAAAACAAGACTACATGCTACGCTCATAGCGCGCTCGCGGCCGTTTCGCTAGCTCCACATTTACCAAATTGGCTATCACGTTACGTGAATAGACAAAAAAGGTAAATGACACGTCCAAACATGATATCATGATATCTAAGTCATGAACGACATATGTACGTCCATCTCGTAACGTTGTGCTGATTTTAAAGTGGCATGTCAACCTTCTTCATTCGCGCTTCACATATAATCGATTCTTACTGTACGTGGGATCTGCTCATTTTTTCTTCGAGAAGTCTACTTCAGTACTTCATGAAGTAGTGCGCAAGGGTGTTTTCGGCCCCCGCACTAAAAGGTCTTACGCGTGAAAACTATGATGTATTACGAAGCACGCCATAATCGAGGACTCCTGGTTAGTTTCGACTGCGCAAAGTTCTTTTAGTATGCGCTTGAATTAAGTATCGAAGAGCTTGATTCATTTAATCCCCACCAAAATGAAACCTTCGCATGCGGGACTAAACCTCCGAACTCAAAGTGAGAAGTGCAACACTGTTTATTCACAAAGCTTGTTCAGCACTCCTCAGCTCGACAGAATACTCCTATAGTCGGGTAAAACTGTGAAGTATGAAGCAAGCGAAGACAATCCAGTCGTAACAAAATGAAGGCTTGAGATCCGCCACCAATCTGTGAGCACGACATCGAAGTGGATATCGGCACGCCATTTTGTTTTTAACATTGATTAGTGGCTGGTCTAAATATATAAATACATGTAAAAAACACAAGTAATGCTCGTAATACACAACGTAAAGTCAGCAGTGAAAGCAATGTCGTGGCCAGAGTTTCGACCAGTTTTCGGGGAGCCAGTGTACATCACCATGTTGACGTCAAAACCACTGAGTGTATGACGCTTTGCACGCAAACATGTCAAGCTTACACTTGTGTGTCCGCCACATATCTGCTCTATTATTCTGGCGAAATATAGGACGTGCTCGATTGCTTACGACGCGTTGAACGCCCGACGTCTGGGTGTACTCAAGGGTGACTTCCGAAGGAGCACGCGTGTCTCGAGCCTGTCGACCTCGTTGCGTCCTGCCGTGTACCTCCGCAACACGGAACTAGTGGCGTCGACTCGGGAAAAACCAGCCGCTTCGGATATGTTTTTACCAGGGACACATCGCCATTGCACCCGGCTTTCACCAGAGACCCTTGCATATTGATCGAACTGCCGTGTGGTGTTTGCAGCTCCGGAGGAAAACGGGTGACCTCGTTCGCCAGGTGTAACCGAGTTGCCAGGACAGCGAATTGTTGGGGTATCACACGTCGGGCGATTTCTACCTATTCATGAACGTCCGTCGTTGGAGCTTGGGTACATTAACTCTTTACTCTTCAATCTATACTGAAAGCTATATTTGAGTGTGTAAGCAGGTACCGGGGACTTCGTGGGTAGCAAGCGGCTGCAGAATAAAATCGAAGCGGTAGGTTATGAAAGGCTTCGTCGATTGACTATGCGCAAAAAGAAAAGGCCCAACACAGTGGTGCAAACTCCTGATAGATATAATATGATGATTGATATGGCGGTTTTATCGTCCCAAAACCAGGATATGAATATGAGAGACGCCTTAGTGGAGAGCTCCGAAAATTTTGACCTCCTGGGGTTCTTTAACGTGCACCCAAATCAGAGCATAACGGGCCTATAGTATACTTTCGCCTCCATCGAAAATGCATCCGCCACAGCCGAGATTCGAGCCCCTCGATCTGCGGGTCCACTGACTAGTACTTTAGCCACTAGAACACCGCGGCGGGGCAAACAAGCACGCTACTGAAAACGTCGCTATAACAAAAAGACCTCAGCATTAGTGATGGTGCGCACAATTCATTCTACACATAGCATTAGATTTCCCTAAGAAACGACATTGCCTCTTCAGTTCCATTCTTCTTTGTCTTACACAAATCGGAAGGCGTGCAGCACATTCCATGTATATACTGATAGGTTTCCAGATGATGCCTGTTACTGAGAACTTTACCTATAGGTTCACATGTTGCCGCATCGAACGGTGAGCAGAAATAAAATAAAGGTGAAGTCAGAACGAACATTCGTTTTACTACCTTATGTTGCTATTAAGGTAAGGGGCTTGAAAGATAAGCAAAAAGTAAACAGAGGCAGAAACGAAGCGCACACAATCACTGCTATTGGCAAACCTTTTATTTAAAAGGCATAGTCTGCGGTAATGTTCATGTCATTAACGAGGCATACTTAAGTTACGTTTATGTCATACCATCAACTAAGGTGACCGAAAAAGCACTAGCCACAGCTGTCTCATGGCCAATTCCCAAAAAGGGAGACCCTTCTTCTTGTCTTCAATTATCGGCCAATTTCAATTATATCGTCTTGTAGCAAAATGTTAGAACACATTGTCACAACGTTCATATCAAAACACCTAGATGAGCATAACTTTTTATCTCCGTATCAGCATGGTTTTTGAAAGGGCTTGTCGACAACAACTCAGTTATGTACAGTCATTCATTTTCTTGCATCTGTGATTGATAAGGGCGGCCAAGTAGACGTCATATTCCTAGATTTCTGCAAAGCTTTCGACTGCATCCCCCATAATAAACTTATGGTTAAATTACAGCTTATTGGACTTCCAAATTTTCTATTAGCCTGGATTTGAAACTACCTGTCTGATCGCTCCCAGTTTGTGTGGATTAATAATCAGAACTCGATTCTTCTGCCGGTTACTTCAGGTGTCCCCAGGGCAGTGTACTCGGTCCCCTACTATTTTTGATATACTGTAACGATGTAGTAAATTGTGTAACCCACCTGTTAACGTTCGACTTTTTGCAGATGATTGTATTCTGTTTAACTCGATAACTAGTTCTAATGACCAAGCAGCTCTCCAGTCCACTCTAAACAATTATGTCTATGGTGCAATCAATGGGGGATGAAACTAAACTTGGATAAATCAGTTCTGCTCCGTGTCACTAACAAGAAAAAGCCAGTACTAACTGACTACACGCTCTCTAACCAACCTCTTAAAGAAGTTAAGGAATACAAGTATCTTGGTGTCACTCTAACGAATAATTTAAGTTGAATTCCCACATTAAACAAGTTTCTTCCGCAGCTTTCCGCAAATTATGCATGCTAAGGTACAAACTTAAGGATGCTCCTACGAAAGTGAAATTTTTAGCTTACCAATCCTTGATTCTCCCTAAATTAGAATATGCATGCCTTGCCTGGGATCCTTATACTAAAACTAACATTGATGCATTAGAAAAAATTCAGCGGAGGGCAGTTCGTTTCATTTATTCTCTTTACAAGCCTGGTAGTTCTGTAACTATATAATGCTTTCAAATGGTATCACTCTTTGCAGTCGAGACGCAGATTCTTACGTCTCAAATTTTTGTACAACTTTCTAACCGCAAATTTGCTCTGAACCCTGACCCCTACCTCACACCACTAAGAACACGCCAGGACTCGGCATTCACACGCACTTTCTTAACACCATATTTGCTCGTACTAACTTGTTCAAATTTTCTTTCTTTCCTCGTACCATTGAAGAGTGGAACGATTTGCCTGCAAGCAGTTTACACTCTCCCGATCTTATTTACGCTGAAATTTGAAGTTGTTTTTCTAACTATTCCAACTATTTCCTCTTTTCCCTCCCCACTCTTTCCTTTTGTTGCCTTTTGTATAAATATGTCACGCTTTCCACTTTTTACTCTCTTTATTGTGATGTTGTTTTGAAATGTGTATGACAACTGTATTATCTTGCCCTTCCTGCTTTGGCCTCTGGCCAGCAGTATTTGTAAATAAATAAATAAATAAAGATAAAATTACTATCGTTACCTTCACGAAACCAATCTATTTGCTCCAGCATTCCCCTTTCCTTAGTATTGAAGCGCACGTGCACTGAAATTGGGAGAAAGGCGACTCATGTGCAGGAAATCTGGACGGTTCATTATTTTTTTTCTCTTTGTGAGTGAACCTCTCTTCATCCTAATTTTTTTACTAATGTCCATAATCAGTTTTCAATTGTCCATCAGAACTAAGGTTCTGAATTTCAGCGTCCACTCTCGTCTTATAGCACTGCATGGTCAGTTTAAAATAGTTTGTATTCTTGTTTAACATGCCAGGGGGCTTCGTTTATTTTGGCCGAGCCTTATGCTTGTCGAAAACATTAAGGAACCCCTGAATTATAACCCTTTCAACTAAATATGCATAAGGAGTAAAGGCAGCAACTCTCCGCGAGATGAGCCTAGCGATCAAAAACTTTCGTTGGAGCCTGATGTTGTAACAAGGACATTTGTACATATTTTTAAAGCACAATTGTCGCTTCACAAATTCTCTCACTATTTCTACGCGTTGTGTATGCTATCCAGGTGACATAGCGAGCCACAATGCAGGCTTGCCATGCGCTATCTCCTATCTATCTATCTATCTATCTATCTATCTATCTATCTAGCTATCTATCTATCTATCTATCTATCTATCTATCTATCTATCTATCTATCTATCTATCTATCTATCTATCTATCTATCTATCTATCTATCTATCTATCTATCTTATCTATCTATCTATCTATCTATCTATCTATCTATCTATCTATCTATCTATCTATCTATCGATCTATCTATCTATCTATTTTCGTCAAACCAACTACTCCAGACACGTGTAGCGCATAACCGTATAACCACGGGCTATGGTATGTGGGTATGTGCCACAGGTGATGGACAGTTTATATCTGTTCGTGCAGGAATCGTGAGAACTGAGATTGGCAATTTAAACGTGGACGGGTTAAACAAGCCAATATCAGCAGCGTTGACCCCAATAAATTCAAAGATAAAAAAGAACAGGATCGCAGCAGAAAATCAAACCCAAGCACTCTGCGTGGCAAGCAGTAATCTATACACGAAGTCTCGTCAGGTCTTGTAAACTGCTTCGGAAAAAGAACCCTATGCCGGTGTAATGTCGGTGCAACACTAATTTTAGTTTCAGTTTTGGCTATCTCAATTTATACCTGATTGATTGATTGATACGTGGGGGTGTAACGTCCCAAAAAACCACCATATGTACATCAGAGACGCCGTAGTGGAGGACTCTGGAAATTTCGGCCACCTGGGGTTCTTTAACGTGCACTCAAAACTGAGCACATGGACCTACAACATTTCCACCTCCATCGGAAATGCAAGCCGCTGCAGCCGGGATTTGATCCCGCGAGCAGCCGAGCACCTTAGCCACTAGAACACCGTGCGGGGGCCTCATGTTTATACCTAAGCAATAAATATTACTTTTGTACAGGCATAATGTCCGCTTAACGACTATTGGGGTTCCAGTGGTTGACTCTGCTCTTATAGCAGTCGAATAAACATTGTATTTGTATTTCTATGATTGAACAAGCTATATTGAAGCATTGCTTCATACCGGAGGCTTACACTAACAAAAGTTCCAAATGAAATTTGCATCATTCCACCATAAATCATCCTTCGTTTCAATAACGCTGACACTTTTCATCTAAGGTGAGTGCTTGATTTGATATATTGATTGAATGATATGTGGGGTTTAAACGTCCCAAAACCACAATATGATTATGAGAGACGCCGTAGCAGAGGGCTCCGGAAATTTTGACCACCTGTAACGTGAGTGCTGAGGTTACGTCTGACCATAAGTTATCCTTCACACGCCTTTGTAGTCAATGTTACTGGTAAGCACACTATGTGCCCACGACTGCTGCACTTACAAAAACACGTCGACCTACCTCATACTGCCTGGTTCAAAGCCAAACAGATCAGCATAGACAAATATTCGCGTCTTCGCACGAAACCAATTTCCACTAGGTGTGGGATCGGCTGAATTTTTTACTCTTCGTTTCATATTCAACACCTTTCTTGCACGTGCTCAATGGCCATCTTAGGCGGAACTTTTAGAAAGATCTTGCGTTTTACGTGCCGAAACTATGTAGCACGATTATGATCAAGGCACGTGGTAATAGGGTACTCCGGAAGAATTTTGACCACTGACCACCAAGATTGCTTGAACGTGCTCGAAGATCATTGCACGTGGATGTTTTTTTTTTTAAATCTTGCGCCCACCGCACTGCAGTCGCTAGAGTTTGGAGTCGGATCTGTGTCCTCGAATTAAATAGCTCAACACAGAAGCGCTAAGACACCACAGCGAGTACCTTCGAGAAAACTTGCAAAGCAAGAAAAGCCTTTGAGGAAAGAAGTGATCGTTCCTTAAGTGCATTTAAGTTTTTCTCCAAGTTTTCATTGTTCTTCAGCAATGTCACTGAGGCTTTGTACAACACCCGCTCTTATTTTGGGAAAATTCATGAAGCCCGTATTTCAAGGCCACGTTCTATATATATATATATATATACTGTATGTATACATCTAAATTGTGCTCGAGCACTCGAGAAGCCTAGTTACACTGTGGTCTTACATGTATGAAGAGCTTATAGATTTAAACATCAATATATCATTTAGTCCGTTGATTATAATATTTTCTTTGTCACACGTTTCAGTCATATTCTGTGACGCCATCGCAGGACGCTACAGCCCTTGAAGAATAGAAGTAAGAACATGTGCATTTTGCAAATAAGAACCAATGCAAACGGAAGTAACAGCAATGTCATAGCCAGGAGGGAGGGGCACACCAAATCGGGGGCCCCCTCCCCCTTCAGAACTTTTTATTCCATGGCATATCGAGCACAAAATGATACTCAACTACACCTGCCAGCTCGGCCACAACTTCAAATTGGAAAGATGTACCTTCCCCCCTCCTCTTCTCCTCCCGAAATTAATCCCTATGCCCCTCTAACGTAGCATATCTTAAATCTTACAATTACAGAGGGCTGAGCTAGTTGGTACGTATTCATTCTAAGAGAGACAGTGTTTTGCAAGCACGGACGACACAAGAAGGACGTCAGGTATTTGTGGTGACCCTACGTCCTTCTTGTATCCGTGTTGGCACGCCTAATGCTGAATGAATATGTAAATTATCCGCTTAACAAATAAACTTAAAAATTTCATAAAAGTTCTTAAGTATCTTGGTGTGACGCAAATATAGATGGAGGTAAGCTACGACTGCTATAAGTTATTCAGCTCTAACAGCACAATAAGTGTAATTTTCTTCTTATTTATCATGCCCGTTTTCTACCTTTCTCTCTCCAGGTTTGCCACACCACTAGTGTCTCACATGGGCCTTCGCTGTCATCAAGCAGTTTCTGAAGAAAAAAATTTATTGTCATGCTGAGGCACTCAGTTGCAATTTTCTGCTGGCTCAAGCCCGGGTACTCTATCGAGATTCAGTGGAAATGCTAGGCAGGATGGCTAAAAGAGAAAGCCTCATTGTTGAAAGCCGCAGCTTTGCCCCGCCTTTGTGGTCTAATGACTAAGGTACTCGGCTGCTGACCCGCAGGTTACGGGATCAAATCTCGGCTGCGGCGGCTGCATTTCAGATGGAAGCAAAAATGCCGCAGTGTGCTCAGATTTGGCTGCACGCTAAAGAACCCCAGGTGGTTGAAATTTCCGGAGCCCTCCACTACGGCGTCTCTCATAATCATATGGTGGTTTGGGTACGTTAAACTCCACCTATCAATCAATGGAAGCCGCAGTTTTTCACAGCTTTTCGGTATTTCCACCGAACCATCGTCATGTTGTGGTGAGTCACGGTAAACCATAAGTGACTGGTGTAACGAACGACAGAAAGACTGCTGACCTCTAAGAAATAACACTTAAGCATTTCGCGTTCGCTTGCGAAGAATCATGGCGGAAGCGCGCAAAAAATGACATCATTTCGGGGAATGCTAAGCGAAAAACGTGAAAAGGAACATAAAGCTCAGTGATGTCACAGTACAAACTTTGCGCGCTTAGTTGGTAGCGCCACCACTCTCCGAGTGCGCAGCTCCAATGTGGCCACTACTCGCATTTTGTCTCTGTTCCCATCCCGGTGCGTAGTTTGAAACTGGGCATGGTGAGGGTCAGTGCGTCACAATGGCAACGCAAAACGAGCCTCATTAGCCGTTTTACTACTACGGATGAATATCAAAAGTTCAAGAATGCTTCAGGCGAGATAGTTCGCTTCATGGCGGTGACTTGTACGTCATTATTCGCGTTTATTGCGTGAGAGAACGCCAGAGTGGCGTCGGTACGACAGAAATCTTCAAAAATGTGTCGCTCAAATGAACAGTGTGGAGTACGACTTGCGTTTAAAGACCAGTAAACTCCTTTCTTGGCGGACGTTAGAAAATCCTTTTATCGGCAGCTTGGCATGTCACTTGTTCAATGACCGGTGCGCATCAGCAGAAATCTGGGATAGTTGAAGTGACATATAGGCAGCGATAAAAGGACAGAGACCCCATGCAGTTTCCATCTCTTTGTTTTCTAACACTGTTAGTATGTAAAATGAAAGTATTACGTAGTACGCGGTGGCCGATTGTGTTTCTTCCCCTACTAGGCAGATCAAGGTGTGTGCACTTGAGCAAGCTGGTTTCGTTCTCTGGATTGTGTCGAAACACTTACTTCCGTGCAGGCATAAACGGACTGCGTAGGTTTCATTTTATTTTCAGTGCACGAAAAAAAAATGTACGAGCTCATTCCACTTGCAAGGCTGAATTTCATGGCTGGTGCAAGCCTGACGCAGCGCTGGTCTTTTATGTCAACCACCAACACACGGCATGCGCTGACCTGCTTTGTGCTTGGCGGACGCCATGGACCACCGCTTCACTCCGAAAAGTTCGTCAGCTAACTGAGTGTCTGTTTTCTGTTTACACCTTCCGAAGTAATATTTTTCAACATGTGCAGCTGTGTTTCTCGTTTAGGTCATCTCATCATACAGATGTTCCATGTAATGATAATATTTGGAGTTGTAAGCCCAAAAATCACGATGTCATTACGAGAGACTCCGTAATGGACGTCTCCGGAAATTTCAACCTGCAGGTGTGTTGTAACGTGGACTGACATGGCAAAGTGCATGGGCCTCCACCACTTCGCCTTCATCGAAACGTGACCACCGCGACTGCAATCGAACCTGTGACCTTTGGGTCAGCAGTCAAGCACTGTCACCACTGCTTCACCACGGTGAACATAAAAGCAATCATGAGGAGCCTCAATTTAACAGGTGTGCACAGGCGACAAATTAACGTCGCACTGGTTGCCACCAATCTTGCTTCAGGCTAATAAAAATAAAAGCAACAAGTAAACCAACATTTCGTTAATGTTACCGGTAGCAGTGTAGTGTCAACCCAGAGTTTTTTAGGAGCTTACTCGCCAAGCTTTTTATGATCGAGGCATGTCTCTTGTCGCGAACGCTTGAGGTGCAGCTGTGCAATGTACCCACTACATTCTCCCAATAACTTTCATGAAGAAGGGAAGAACACGCTATGACACTATGCCATTCGTCATTCTGCTGATAAGGGAGGCGCTCAGTACACATCTGTAAGGCATTATGTGCACTGTGTGCTGCGAAGAAGGCTCGTAGATAGGCAGACACCAAAGTGAGAGCCTGCGAAGTACAGGCGACACGCAAGTGGCGGCAAGAAAACCTCGACGCGTGCCTGTATCGACATTGCATTCTCCAACTTTGAAGTGCAACCTATAATTCAAGATCCCCTCACCACATACCTCACCGAGCACAAAATTGTAATCTTTAAAGGAAAACGCGTCCTACAGCTTTGTAATCAGAAATGTAGCATTTGCATCGTTATGTAAGTGATTAGTCTTGCGCCTGCATAAGTGTATATACAGTCGCCCCTATAACAATGTGTCACGTCTTTATATGATGGTAAATGATTTTTACGGAGAAATCATGACTTCTCTGGATCAGTGCAGAGCAAGCTCTTTCATCATCAGTTGCTTCGGGGAGATGGCGTTTTTTTTTAAGTGGGATTCAGCCACACTCTGTGTGTGTTCGTGCATGCGTTTGTATGTGCGAGCAAAATAAAAAAATGGGGTGAGGGTTATGACACCTCCTGGTTACGCGAGTGACGTGGAAAGAAAGTGAAAAAAAAAACATACGAACATGGGCTGCGCTTGTTTCCGAACGGCTGTGATCCAAGTTCCTCAGCGATCAGTCTCGTACGATTTCTGAGGGGAGATGATAAAAATTGCACCTCTTCCAGTTTCCCGGCCGTGTTCTGGCAGTGACATGCAAATATCCAAGAGCAAATACAAGTCGACTTTTGTCACCGCGCACACGCTTGCACTGCTAGGGGTCATTGCTGATCTGCTGCGGCCAGGCGCGGCTGTGTGAAGAGAACAGGGCATTTCGCCAGCAGCCACCGCAGTGGCGCTGGATGTCCGATTTGAAACAGCATCACAAGAGGCCTATAAGGGGAAAGCTTTTGAAATACTGTGGCTTTCGTAGATGAATTACATTCTGACCGACATTATGTAACTACAGTAGGGTACGCGCTTGAGCAGGCATATTTCTTGATTACGAGTGAAAAAAAAACAGCGCCAAAAAGACGGGAGAAGAAACGATTAGGACCAGGGCGCTGACTAACAACCAAATGTTTTTATTCCTTCAGTCAGCGTATATATACTTCAGCACAATCCGAATAAAACCACAGAACATTGAAGACTCAGCGTGCGCCGGTGCGATGTGGCATGAATTCAATCTCCTTCGGAAGGAGGGGAATCGAAAGGAGGCGTACACATGCCTCGCCGCTCTAACGTTTGCGATAAGCTTTCAAAATAAGACGCGCGCATTCGTCATAGTATTTTGACAGTTATGTGAGAAAATGAGAAAATGAAGGTAACCGCATTTGTTACAATGAAGATTCGTATAATTGAAACAAGCTACAGCTTGTTTATTAGTGCACTTAAAGTTTAAAAGACTACGTCTACTTAGGACAAGTAATAACCATGGAGCCGAACAACGAGATTGAAGTTACTAGAAGAATAAAAATTGATTGGAGCAAATTTGGCAAGCACTCTAAAAGCATGACTGGTAGAATGCCACTATCCCTCAAGAGGAAGGTACACATAAGAGTAGCACCTTGCCAGTATTTACCTACGGAGCAGAAACCTGGAGGCTTACAAAGAGAGTTCAGCTTAAATTGAGGATGACACAGCGTGCGATAGAAAGGGAAATAATAGGTGCAACCTTAAGAGACAAGAAGGGAACAGAGGGGATCACAGAACATACCGGGGTTAAGAATATCATAGTTGAAATCAAGAGGAGTAAATGGACATGGGCCGGGCATGTAGCCCGTAGGCACGATAACCACTGGTCATTAAGGGTAACTGACTAGATTCCCAGAGAAGTCAAGCGGGCTAGGAGGAAACAGAAAGATGGGCAGATGAGATTAGGAAGTTTACGGGTATAAATTTGCAGCAGCAAGGACAGGACCAAGTTGACTAGCGGAACATGGGAGAGGCCTTTGTCAGGCTCCTCAATATTTTCATTATTGTATCGTGCACTTATTCTTACTATTTTATCAAGCAATAAGCAGAATGTTTGGTGCTGTATACTCAATGCACACCCACATATTGACGTATTCGTTTCCCATATCACATTAGCAGAAGGGTAATCTCAAGTGAATATAAGTGTGTAAACAGTAGCGAAGTATAAAACACATAGCTTATTTTGGATGCACTTGAGAAAATACACATTGCCGTCACCCGACCAAAAAAAAAAGACAAAAAAGACAGCACAAAGCCCTGCATGGTATGGAAAAGAAGAACTATTGAGGCAGCACTTGTGCCTAACTATCGCATTATAATTTCAAACGCAATTTCAATAGAAATAGGCAGAAAAACGTACTATGGTACGCCAACATGTCGGCTGATGGGGAAACACTTGTTCTATTACATATGGCATTTGTACCAGTGGTGCAGTAGTTAAAATTATATTACATGAAATTCAACCTTAACATATACAAGATTCTCTCATCCCTCATATGTGAAAGCCACAATATACTAAGAAATCGCGTGTTTCAGACTTCGTAACGAAGTACCACATAGAACGCGGCATCAGAATGTGAGCGTGTGGGGAGAGAAAGTGATTCTACAAAAAAAAAAGAAGAAAATTTAAGGACGCTATTTTCTTCCCATTGTGGTACGCGACGCTCGAAGTGGCTAAAGGTAAGTATCATGACCTTGACACAACCAAAAAGGAAAACAATGAAGAAAACATAATAATTGTTGGGGTTTAACGTCCTAAAACCACTATATGAATAGGAGATACGCCGCAGTGGTGGGCTCGTTTTCCGAGACGTATGAAAATGAAAATACAAGATAACCAAAGAGTTTCGAAAGTGGTATCTAAGCCACATGTATCTTCGAAACTGGCCAACCCTGGACAGCAGCAAGATGAGAGGCTCCGTGATTTCCATTCGTGGAACCACAGTATAGTGCGGGCCGTCGTGCGTCGGCTGTTGTGAAACGCGTCGAGGAGCAACCTTCCACCGCCATTTGGTCAGCGAAGCAGTCGCGAAAAGCTCCATCTGTGATGGTCAGTGTGAAATGGGTTGCACGAAATTGAATGCACCAGTCGAGCTACTAACGGCGTCCTTTTCTAAGGAATAATAATTGCTGTGTGTTTAATGCCCCAAAACCACCATATGATTATAAAAACGTCGTTCTGGAAGACCCCGGAAATTTCGACCACCTAGGATTCTCGAGCAAGCACCTAAATCACAGTACATGGGCCTCTAGCATTTTCGCCTCCATCGAGAATGCGGCCGCCGCGGCCGGTATTCGATCGTGTGACCTGCGGGTCAGCAGCCGAGTGCCTTAGCCCTTAGACCACCCTGGCAGGTGCTTTCTTTTAAACCTAAACCATGTCATCATCATTATCATCATCATTATCATCATCATCAGCCTGACTACGCACACTTCAGGACAAAGGCCTCTCCTGTGTTCCGCCTGTCAACTCGGTCCTGTGGTTGCTGCTGCCACTTTAAAATCACGAACTTTCTAACCTCATCTGCATACCCAATTTTCTGTCTCCCCCCTCAACCAGTTGCCGTCTCTGGGAATCCAGTCATTTATCTTTAATGACCTGTGGTTAATTTGCCTTCACGCTATGTACCTGCGTACAACGATTTCCTCTTCTTGATTTCGACAATGATGTCCTTAACAACCATTTGTTTCCTGGCCCACTCTGCTCTCTTCGTATCCCTTATAGGGTTACACCTATCATTTTCTTTTCCATTGCTCGCTGCGTCGTCTACTGAACCCTCTTTGTAAGCCTCCAGGTTTCTGCTCCGTAGGTAAGTACCGGCAATATGCAGCTGTTATATACCTTCACCTTGAGTGGTAATCTACCAGTCATGAATTGAGAATGCTTTCCGAATGTGCTCCACTTTATTCTTATTCTTCTAGCTACTTCAATCACGTGGTTAGGCTCCACGGTTACTACCTATCGTAAGCAGAGGTACTCTTTTACAACTTCAAGTGCACTGCTAGCTATCTCGAAGGGTTGCTTTTTTCAGAGGTTGCTGTACACAACTTTAGTTTTCTGCAGATTAATTTTAAGACTTACCTTTCTGCTCTCCTTGTCTTATTCAGTAATCATGAATTGCAGTTCGTTCCCATGGTTACTCAGCAATGTAATGTGATCGGCCAAGTGCAAGTTTATAAGATACTCTCAATTACCTCGTATACCCAACTCTTCCCATTCTAGGCCTCTAAAAACCTCTTGTAAGCACGCTGTAATAAGCATTGGTGAGATCCTATCCCTTTGCCTTACACCCTTCTTGATTGGTATTCTGTCACTTTTTTTATGGAGAACTATGGTGGCAGTGAAATCTCTGTATATTTCTTCCAGGATGTCTACATGTTTCGTCGACGCCCTGATTCTACAATATCTGCATCACTGCTGATATCTCGACTTAATCAAATGCCTTCTCGTAATCTATGAAGGCCATGTGTCGTGGTTGGGTGTATTCTGAGCACTTTTTTATCACTTGATTGATAGTATGATTGTGGTCAATTGTTGAGTAGCATGTACGAAATCCAGCCTGATCTTTTGGTTAAATCATTTCCATTGTTGTTTTAATCCTATTAGCCATTACCGTTGTAAATAGCTTGTGTACGACGGAGAGTAAGCTGATCGGCCTGTAATTCTTCAAGCCCTTGTCGTCTCCTTGCTTACGGGTGAAAACGATGTAAGCATTCTTCCAAGATTCTGGTACCCTCCCCACCAGGAGACACTTCGTAAACAGGGTAACTAGTTTTTCTAGCACAATCTGCCCTCCGTCTTTCAGCAGATCTTATGTTACCCGATCCTCACTAGCAACTTTGCCTCTTTACATTCCCTCCGATGCTTTTCTGACTTCTTCTGTCATTACTGGTGGGATGTCATCTGGGGTACTGATCGTTTTTACTTTAGAGACGTGGTTGTCTCCGCTATGGCACAGATCTCTGCGCGCCTCCCCCACTACCTCAACTATCATGTGCATATTGGTAGTTAGTTACTTTATTTGTAGGTAAACCATGTACCTATATAAAGAACAGTCCCAGATAGTTTTTTTTCTCAACAATGAACGAAGCTTATCGCACAGAAGTGAGTCGTCTGCCGCTGTTGCTAAACGAGCTGCCCAAGCAGCTCGTTCCCCAGTGCCATTGATGTCATAATTCATAGGTGCGCGCCGCCGAGCAGAAGCACTTGCCTCACCTTATCGCAAAATAAAAACAAACCTAAAAATCTGCGCCCAGGATTCGCATTAGGCCATATATAATAATCGTTGGTTAATTTTCTAAGCAGCCCTCGATTCCAATGGAGGCAAAAATGTTGTACGCCCGTGTACTCAAATTTGGGTGCACGTTAAATAACCCCAGGTGGCCGAAATTTCCGGAGCCCTCCACTACGGCATCTCTCTTAATCATATGGCGGTTTTACCCATACCAATCAGTGACAGTCCTCGAATGTGATTGTTGATGAGTAGTAGCGATGTCGGGAAGTTTTGGCGTGGGGTGGTGTTCCGGCAGAACGCCTTTAGTGGATCGGCTCATGGGCCGTCGGCACACAAATCGCTGCATCGTGTTGCACACATCTTCTTGTTCGCTTGCCTGCACTTGGATTAAAAAAAGTTCATGTCGACGTAATCCAAACAAAGGCAACCAGCCAGACAATTTCCTGAATATATTGCAAGGCTCGATGCAAGGCTGCTACCCAAAACATCTCACTCCTATCTTAGTGTTGAAGGTGGTCACCATGCAGCACGGTCTTGACAAGAATACGAAGCGATGGTGACGATGATTCGGAGCAGGTCGCGGTGGTCTGTAAATAGCTGCTTGAAAACAGAACGAAGTAAATGTAGTTGGGTGCGATAGTGGATCGGCAACCTGAGGCTCATGATTAGGTCATCGAGATATGTGTGCTTTGAAGCTTATATTTCGTGGCTGATTGAGTGAAGAATAACAAAATTCATCGAAAAGATGTGGCTTGCAAGGTGGTGACGAAAATAAAGAGGTGTTGGTCCGGATTCCACTTTTCAAGGATGAATTGCTGAAGTCATGTGAGCAGGAAGAGTGTGATAATAATATCTGAGGTTTAACGTTGCAAAGCCACCATATGATTATGAGAGACGCCGTAGTGTAGTAATCCGGAAATTTCGACCACCTGGTGTTCTTTGACGTGCACTGACATCGTACAGTACAAGTGCATACAGAATTTCACCTCCATCGAAATGCGACCGCTGCGGCCGGAATCGAACCCACGACCTTCGGGTCTGTAGCTGAGCACCATGACCACTGATCCATCTTGGTGGACAAGCAGGAAAATTGGATTAATCTAGCCGCACGATATTGAATTGCTTCTAATCCATTGATTAAATAACCTTGATGGGGGCTCCATATAACAAACATATATTCTAATTTTGGTCGAATCAAAGACATATGCGCGAATAATTTTACATCGGAGGGGGTGCGAGAACAAAGCTGAGCTTTCGCTTGACAAAGCGGAGTCTTTTGATCGATGTTAAAATTATGTAACCAATATAACCCTGAAAAATTCCAAGACAAGGTTATTCCTGGATATTAATAAGAGGTGTCACGTCCCCACAAACGCGGACTGAACCCCGGGCCTTTCAAGATGTTTACCTTCGTTTCTTCAACCCATGCATAGGAAGAAAGAAAAAGGAAAAGGGGGGGGGGGTAATGAATGTGTATTTTGGAGTGGAGTTCCTGGAAGGATTCTGTCGACGGTTCTCGCGAGCCCACCACGCAAACACTAGGACCGGGTGGTGCCTTGTTGTCTACGGACAGTATACGGTGGCTATGCTTTGTGCGCGCACTTGAGATCTATGGCATGGAGGGCAGAAAAGCATTTCTTGTTAGTTCTCTACGTGCGACTCTGCTGTAGCTCCTCTGCTGGGCCCGGCCTGACACTCCATCAGCCTCCGCGGCTCCGGGGCTCATTACTGCGTTCTGCCCGGATGACCACCTGCGCCATTGAAAAACGAAGAGGCGGCGGCTGCGGAAAATTGTGCGGGAGACACTGGGTTGCACGGAAGTGTCGAAACTCGATCTGGACATCGGCTCGTCGGGCACCGGAAACTGGTGCGATTGAGACGGCTAAAAACATTTCGGCCCAGCACTCCAAATTCTGGGCGTTGCCCATTGCAAACGGCGTGCTTTGTCGGAACGTTTTGACTCTTGGTCGTCCGTAATTCACGTGACAGCTCGCCCATCTCTCCCTCTAAACTTGAAGATTATATATTTCGCTTGTTTTACTTTGCTTGAGAGAGGGTTTCCCTCTGGTGTGGGCTGCGGGGGCAGTCGCCGAAGCTGACACACACTGACTGACAGGGATATATGTCGCATCAACAGTGGCAATTGGTCAGGTGTCATGGAGGGGCGGAGTCGGGTCTCACGAAAAGGGACCGCAGGACCACTAAGCAAGAAAAAAAAGACGATGCGATGAGATCGAGATGGTAGAGAGACAGAATTGAGAAGGAGGATAACGGTGTGAAGAGATAGTGATTAGAGTCGATGAGATGATGACTTAGGCAGGGATCGTATGACAAGGAATGAAAGTTAGAAATGGGAAACGAGGAAGCGAGTGATTGTGGAATGGCATTAAAGAAGAATAAGAGAAATATCACTGAGAGGGACGACGAAGACGATGAAGACCTTGACGAATTGGACAGTGACACCAAGTAGCCTAGACTCGAATACCCAGCTCCGAAGCTTCCGACAACATGGAACATTCGTGAGACGAACTTTGTGTACCTTATTTAGACGAGCTTTGGAGGTAGGGATTCGGCGCATTGAGACATTGCATGGTTCTATTAATTATTAACTTTATCATTTGTGTCGTCGAGTGTTTATTTTGTATTGACACACCGTTGTATTGTCGCAGTTACTTTGCTTATCTACCTGTGTCGCACGTCACGAGTATTTTACGGGTGTGTTATAATTTTGTGCAGAAGAACTGTTGTGCGCGGGCAGCATGTGTCTGATTCTCCCTTGCTATTAAATTAAATGCGTCCGCAATTAAGAAAAGGCCGTACTGTCTTTTACTCCCCGGTACCAGCACGAATACCTGTGTGTGGAAATTGATTGAGACACATAGCCAAGAGGAAACCGGATAGAAAAGGGGTTGAGTCTTCTCTCTTCTTGGCCATCGGTAGTGGGGGACGTCTCAGAGGTATACTTTTTCAGTGGGGATGTTACACTTTATTGACAGGATATTCGAAACTAAAAGGGCAGTGACGACAATTGAATGACACGAGTTCATATTTATCAAGATTGAGGGACACTAGCAAGATGTTACAGCAATCAAGCTCGGGGTTTAGATTTCCTTAGCGAAAAAAACAGATCATGGAAGTAACCAATGACGTTGTAAACGGCAGAGTCATCGGCGAATGTGCGAATGCTGTAGGAAACATGCTCGGGTAAATTCTTACATCTTAGGAATAGAAGATGACCAGGTGTGAAAACTTGCGGAACGCCTGGTATGACTTTCAAGGTGTTGGACCATTAGGAACAACGAAATGAGGAAGATTGGCGACAAACTCTTCAATCTATTGAATAATTTTAGGATGTATAGCTTCAGGCGCTAAAGTCACAGTTAAAGGCGGCGATCAGGAACGTTATCAAGATATTTCGCATAGTATCGAAAGATGACATTATTCTGCGTGTTACAGTCAAGGTTAGTGAATCTGTCGTGACGGAAGAGTGCTTATTGGGTTTCTTGTGAGAGACATTTACGAAAGTCATGTTTCCATTGATGGAATAAATGGTATGAGTCCAAGAAACTTATAGTATGCTAGTTGGTGACATATTCCGTGGTTTCCCATGATACACTAGTTAATAATTCAAGGATGAGTCTTTGTTACCTGATTTATACACTGAAACAATCTTCCCCGCTTGCCAGTCATCTGGTCATCATTCGCAAGGAGAGTCACGAAGGAAAAAAAAGGCAAAAAATCTTACAGTGCATATTGATGTAACCTTTTTCCGTAGTTTTGGATTAACCGAACCCATACAGGCAAATGATGAAAGTTTTGTGATATGACTTACGGACGCAATGCTTTATTTCAAATGTGATCACTTGTGTGAATGCTTGTATGTTTACTGATGGTAACTGTGAAGGTGCCTCAAGTTGTCGTCGCACAATAAGAAGTTACCGATTCACATCTTTTTGTATTCCCCTTTACTTTGCCGTGGCATTTAGTGCGTGCTAAATTGTCGTTTTTAAGTGCATTCAAAGCAAATTTGATCCTATCGAGTTTATGGAGGCGGGAATGTTGTAGGCCCGTGTGCTCAGATTTGGGCGCACGTTAAAGAACCCCAGGTGGTCGAAATTTCCGAGGCCCTCCACTACGGCGTCTCTCATAATCATATGGTGGTTTTGGGACGTTAAACCCCACATATCACTCAAATCAAGTCCAATCGAGTTTGAAATTATTTATCCTTTATAGCACTAAACGAATCTTGTCGGGCAGACAGTAGTAGATGAAGCTGCATATCACTTAATTAAGCCCTTACAACATCAGCGCAGCACGCTTCTTAGCCCCGCCGCGGTTGTCTAGTGGCTATAAGTATACACGGACGTTTACCCGCAGGTCACGGGATCAAATCCCGGCTGCAGCAGTTGCATTTTCACTGGAAGCGGAAATGCCGTAGGCCCGCGTGCTCAGATTTGGGTGCACGTTAAAGAACCCCAGGTGGTAAAAATTTCCAGAGCCTTCCGCTTCGGCGTCTCTCATAATCATATGGTTCATGGTTTATGGACGTTAAGCACCACGTATCAATCAATCAAATCAGCATACTTCTTATATAAGTTCAACATTCGCAGTTCTAGGATGACCCTTGGTTGTCATTCATAAAAGTTTACGAAAGAGCATTAATAACGTTCAGACGCTGCTGACGTTAAGTATGTTATCTTGTTGGTGAGATGGGGACTTCTGTGGACGCGCCATTACGCAACCAAGTTTAGCGTAAGCCCACAGCGAGTTAAGTAAAGGCATTTTTCAATAGTTTCCCACACTTATGATCATTGACCAAATCGTGCGAGTCGTTAATCAGCGTAGTATAACATAACTGTGCATAGGGTTAAAAACGTGTGTTATTGGTCGGTGATTGCTGGTCAGTCACTTTGGTAAGTGATTGGGGTAAAATAGTTGCCTGGAACGATAGATTGCAAGTAATCTTTACTTTGATATCTCTTTCCCAACCGGTCTAAGTGTCTTTGTATTTGGCAGAACCGAACGACTTTTTCATCTTGTTTCTAGTCGTTTTATATGTGTAGTAAACCACGGATTATTGTAATCGGTATGAAGGATTATTCTTCTTGAAAAGCAAGGTGCTATTTTAGACACAACTAAAAGCAAAATGAGAGTCATTACCGACTACTTAATTGGCCTTAGTCCACATGACATGTGTGGCGTGGGTAGAACCACGGCCAAAGCGAAAAAAAAAACGAGAGAAAGAGATAATGGTTTTCATTTTTATAATGCATGAACAAGGCATCTTCTGACGTGTGCACGCCTATGAAATTACTCTGGCAACAGGGTTCTTGTTTCTTCCAATAATTTCTAGATCCATAAAGCGTGCTTCACACTTGCAGGCATTACAATGTGTTGCTAATTCCGCACCTTGTTTCTTGTTTTTTATTGCTACACAGGCTTTGCTTGAAGACATAATAATTTGTAGGTATATGCGTAATAGATGTTTGCCGTTCTGACGGTGTCATGTATAAACTTAAGCAGCGTCCTGTGGAATCCGTTACCATGTATTCAGTGGTCATAACTGCATGGTCACGTCAAAGTAGTGAAAAACCACTTGCAGGAGACGAGACCGTTGTTATTGCCCTGGGCATGTCCATACTAGATTATATGCATCTGCTTAAAGCACTGAACTAGAGAAGTAACACCCAGCGGTAACTGCGACCAGCTTCACGGGGAGAAAACAGCCGATGTAAGGGCCACCCCTGTGCTAAACCTCCTAAGCATAACTTCCTCAGCCCCAGTAAGGTGAAAGGTGGCGGAACAGACACACATGCAATAAAAGGGCGTATATTATATTACCGGAGAACATTTTCCGGACTCGTAGTAAGTTGAGGTGTTGAGGTGGAGTAGGGATTGGGTGAGAAATCTATATTAGGAATGTAGTGTGCGTGCTGGTCAGCAGCAATTTCTTGAGGGCTTGCTGCATGGCCTTGAATCCAGTGTATCTTGACGCTAGACACGAAAGTAATGTACAACAACCTCGGAATAGAGCAGCGCTTTGAGATAGGTAATAGTGCACTTCAAGTTGTAAAAGACTGTGTCTACTTAGGGCAGGTAATAACCGCGGAGCCGAACCACGAGACTGAAGTAACTAGAAGAATAAGAATGGGGTGGAGCACATTTGGTAAGCGCTTTGATATCATGACAGGTAGATTGCCACTATCCCTCAAGAGGAAGGTATATAACAGCTGTATCTTGCCGGTACTTAGCTACGGAGCAGAAACCTGGAGACTTACAAAGAAGGTTCAGCCTAAGTCGAGGACGACGCAGCGAGCAATGGAAAGAAAAATGGTAGGTGTAACCTTAAGAGACAAGAAGAGAGCAGAGTGGATTAGGGAACAAACGGGGGTTAAGGATATCATAGCTGAAGTCAAGAAGAGGAAAATGGACATGGGCCGGGCATGTAGCGCGTAGACAGGATAACCGCTGGTGACTGGATTCCCAGAGAAGGCAAGCGGGTTAGGAGGAGACAGAAGGTTAAGTGGGCAGATGAGATTAAGAAGTTTTCGGGTATAAATTGGCAGCAGCAAGCACAGGACTGGGTTACCTGACGGAACATGGGAGAGGCCTTTGTCCTGCAGTGGACGTAGTCAGGCTGATGATGATGATGATGACGCTAGAAGCAGCATTATGATTCATGCTGCGTATCTCCCGGCATGTTCCCGTGTCCCGTCGTAAATGCAACGGTCAGTTTGTCCAATGTATGACATGTCACGGGTAAGGAGTAGGCGGTACATCACACCTATATGGTACAATCAACGAATGTTGAGGAGCGTTTCTTGCCGGAACCATTCCTTCTTTCTTTTGCACAGCATATGCGTGGACAGAGGCGAGAGAGCTTATTAGTTGCAGAAAAACAAAAGGCACTTTGCACCTTCCGGCGACCTTCTCGAGCTTGTGAACCATGTTTTGTAAATGTGGCAGCACAACCGGCCTGCTTTTCAATTGCTCAACCACATTAATTTTTTCTTGGGCCTTTTAACGCAATAGAAATAAAGTGCTCGTTTCCCAGAAATTTTGCAATAGTTCTGGCGTGACAAATGAACCACAATGACTGAATGTCTTATGTGGCGTGCGCAGTAGGACGTGGTATATTTTACGTTGAGTTGAAAAACTCCGTTTCTCTGTGTGACCATTTTTGGTCGTTATACGGTACTCGACAAAATCGGGCAAATCAGTTAAAATTTCAGCCTCTGAAACGCTATCATTTCATGCCTCAGATAGCATCAGATTGTTCTTACGTGATGAATAAATTAGTTTATACATAAGAGCATGATTTTGAGGAAAACTACAGGCGTTAGTATATATCATAGCAAATGAGTAAAAGTTGGAAAGTGCGGTGATTTCACCCACCATGGTGGTCTAGTGGTTATGAAGCTCGACTGCTGACCCGAAGGTCACGGCATTGAATCCCAGTGCATTTAGATGGAGACGAAACGCTTTAGGCCTATGTATTTACATTTGGACGTATGTTAAACCTGAGATAGTTGACATTTCCGGAGCTTCCACTGCGGCATCCGTCATAATTTTATCATGGTTTTGGGGCGTTAAACTCAAACAATTGTTACAAAGTATCGCGCATTCACGTTTTGTTGTTGAAAAGTGTCCGAACGATTACTATGTGATTTCCTTGACGTCGTTGGATGAGCACCCCAAAACAGCGTTGCCAGAAGGATAATAAACTGAAGCCTTCAGAACATTTCACTCCTATGCCTTGCGCCATGCCCCAAGAGAAGGTTATAAAATGATTCACTGCATGGGTATATTGGTATCGTTGTAAACACGGAGGCAGACAAACCGATTTGTGGCTTGCATACATCTATCCGGGTTCATTTTGCACAATTCACGAAGACCAACGCACAGGTGCAGAAAAAAAAATTATGCAAGGGCACGCTTTCATGCACGTTATTGATTGATATGGGGGATTTAACGTCCCAAAATTACCATATGATTATGAGAGACACCGTAGTAGAGGGCTCCAGAAATTTCGACCACCTGGCGTTCTTTAACGTGCACCTAAATCTGAGCACATGGGCCTACAACATTTCCGCCTCTATTGGAAATGCAGCCGCCGCAGCTGGGATTCGATCCCGCGACCTGCGGGTCAGCAGCCGAGTACCTTAGCTTTTAGACTACCACGGCGTGAATTTCATGAGCACGTTTATTATATACGGTTGCCTCACACTTGAAAACGGGCAGGTGCCGCATATGTCATGCACCCATGTTACTTAGTGGACAGTGTGCGAAACTATAACAGTAACAAATGCGACGAAAAGAGCTTTCTGCTGACGATTTTTTTGCCAGTGCTTTATTTTTATTTCCTCTTACAATAATTCATATTCAGATATCTGGACCGATAGCCTGGGGAGGTATAGTATGCGGTACAGCGTTGATAATATATATACAGGTCAGGGCAGCCTTTGACTTATAGGATTACTGTTCCATATCTTAACAGACAAATTAACAATGCCTTTTACGAAGTGCACCCGAATAGTTATAGCAGATACGCTAAAGGTCCTGATTTGCAAGAAAAAAGAATTTACTACACTGCTTAAAGTTACGTGCGGTTTTAACCTCCAAAAGTAGAATATTCCAGACTTAAGTTCCATTGAATTCAATGACTCGTTCACCGTATATATATTATTACCTTTCAGTAAATTCAGACTGCCTTTCAGCGCGTGTCTTGTACTGCGCGTCGAGAAACAAAACACGTTACGAGAAATAGGAAAATCAGTGCACATAATCCTATTATTTAAAGTTGAAATTTTATGACTACACAGAGCTGTAAGCGATAACACTTGATGTGTCTGGAACATGTCGTGAATTCTATCATTGCTAGTGTTAGGATTAATTATTTTCAGTGCCCTCTTTTGTAAATTTTGTAAAGGTTGTAGGTATGTTTTGTAAGATTCACCTCATGATTCTAAACAATAACTTATATGGCTATGGCAAAAGGTATAATATAGAGATTTGAGTATTTCACGAGGAAATATTGCCTTGCTTTAATGAGGTGATAACATTCACACTCTCTGAATATGCGCTTCCCAATCAATGTATATGTTGGTCAAAAATGACGCCCAGATATTTAAATGAGTCAACTTCTTGTATAGGGCTATTGTTTAAGCTAATACTTATACGACTGGTGTCAACTTATTTCTCCTGGAGCGAAAGACTACATATTTAGTTTTATTGCTATTTATAGTTAGTTTGTTTTGACCAAATCACGAGGAAATGGTTGCTAAATCAGCCATCACTTCAATTTGCAGTGCTGAAAGTGTGTTACCTGTAAATAATAAAGCTGTGTCATCCGCGTACATTAGAGCATTAGAGTTTTGTAGCGCATCAGGGAGATTATTAATGTATATTGCAAGTAATTCTGATCCCAGCACTGATAGCCATGGGACTCCACTAATGACTGTGCTGCATGTTGAATAATAGCCTCCCCTTACTACTCTTTGTATCCCTGAGAATAAAAACTGGAAAAGAATTCAAGGGAATTGTTAATGATAGCGTTCCCTTTTAGTTCTTTCAGTAATATGGAGGGAGAAATATATCAAACTCTTTCTTAATATCTAAAAATGTTCCTATAACTAACTTACTTTCGTAAAGCACTGAAATATTATTTGGGAGAGTATTCATACTGCAGTAAATGTCGATCTATTTGATACAAAGCCATGCTGCTGAGGACAAATTACGTTGTTCTCGTTCAGGAATTTTTTTTCAATCTCTTTATAATCAGTTTTTCAAAAACGATGTTATTACACTCAGAACATTCGATTCCCGAAATTTGTACACAGGAACGACTTTGGCTGCTTTCAGTATAACATAATACGGCCCCGCCGCGGTGGTCTAGTGGCTAAGGCACTCGGCTGCTAACCCGCAGGGCGCGGGTTCGAATCCCGGCTGCGGCGGCTGCATTTCCGATGGAGGCGGAAATGTTGTAGGCCCGTGTGCTCAGATTTGGGTGCACGTTAAAGAACCCCAGGTGGTCTAAATTTCTGGAGCCCTCCACTACGGCGTCTCTCATAATCATATAGTGGTTTTGGGACGTTAAACCCCACATATCAATCAATCAATCAGTATAACATAATACGAACCAGTAGCAAACGCTAGATTAAATACTTGACAAATGGGACTACAGAGAATGTCAATATTGTCTTTTCAAATTCTAGTGTGTATACCATCGTGACTAGCAGCTTCCCTTAATGGCATTTCCTTTATCGTTGATTTCACTTCGTCATGGCTTATTTCTTACAAATAGAAGTCATTGTTAACTACCCTAGGTAGGGCAGGGTTGAGCTTACAGGATGAAAACGGATTAGTTAGGTTACTTCCTATGTCAGCAAAATAGCGATTAAATTCATTAGCTACTCGCACCGATGATTCATCCGGTTGAATTCTCTGTATTTGGCCTTTGCCTATAACTTCTTTTACGGTTTTCTATATTTTTAGGGGCGAAGCTCCTTATGGCGTGGCTTGGGCGTCCCTCGTATGTAACCACCAATGGCACATACCCGAAATAGGTATAACACTTGACCTCCAAGGTGGTGCCAGTGAGAGATTTCTTCTGTGCGTTGTTTAACAATAAAAAATAGTGCTCAGTGTACATGCCAATGGCTGCTAATGGGAAATGAGAAACATGAGCATTCGGCTTTTAGTCAACGCGCACGCTGCGATCCCCATTAGCAGCCATTGGCATGTACATTGAGCACTATCGGACAGGAAAGGGATGCTACATTATACTCGCTGGGTGTAACCTCCTTAGCTTTAGAAAGGTTTAGCGAGCGTTGAGCCGCAGTGCCATGAATACAATGAACTTGTATATACCATGAATGAACTCAAGGTGGTTAAAAATGAGAAGTAGATACAAAGCGCAAGCCGTAAGAAAGTAAAAGCCGAATTCTCCTGTCTCTCATTTCTCATTTGCAGCCATTGGCATGTAAATTGAGCCCTACCTGACAGGGAAAGGTTGCTACGTTATACTCGCTGGGCGTAACCTCCTTGGTTGTCGAAAGGTTTAGCGAGTGTTTGGTAGCAGTGCCATGAATACAGTGAACTAGAATATACCATGAACTCGAGGTGGTTAAAGGTGGGAAGTGGACCCAAAGCGCAGGCCGTAAGAAAGTGTGCGTGTGCCACCTCTCGTTTAGTCCTTGGAATGTCCGCTGGATGGCGGTGCTTCTATATGGGGAATATTGGTTTTAATCTGTCACACAAACAGGGCGGCATGATGATTGAGCAGAAGCTTCCAGGTTTATTTTATGCGGACGATATCGTCTTACTTGCGGACAGTCGAGATGATATACAGCAGCTGGCGAATATATGCGGAAGGGAAGGTGAAGCTCTTGGACTAGAATTCAGTGTAACGAAGTGTGGATTGATGGTATTCAATGATCCCTGTGATCAGATGGTGTCCATACAAGGCCAAGAAATACCGAGGGTAAGCGAATACAAGTACCTTGGAGTATGGGTAAATGAGAGTGATAGATACATGGAGGTACAGGAAAAAGCCTCGGCAGCAAAAGGAAAGAGGAATGCGGCAATAATGAAGCACAGAGCGTTGTGGGGATACAATAGGTATGAGGTGCTTCGAGGTCTGTGGAAGGGTGTAATGGTTCCAGGGCTTACTTTTGCGAACTCAGTGGTGTGCATGAGGGCAGAGGTGCAATCGGGAATGGATGTAAATCAAAGGACTGTGGGACGCCTCGCGTTGGGTGCTCACGGGAAGACGACAAACGAGGCTGTAAAGGGCGATATGGGGTGGGCAGGTTTTGAGGCGAGGGAAGCGCAGAGCAAAATAAGGTTCGAAGAAAGGCTAAGAAATATGAAGGAGAGTAGATGGGCAGAGAAGGTGTTCCGTTATTTGTATAGGAAGAGCGTGGACACACAGTGGAGAAAAAGAACTAGAAGACTCACTAGTAAATATACGGCTGGTACTGTAAGCCATATGTCAACAAAGAGCGTTAAGGGAAAAGTCAGGGAGGCGGAGAGGATTTACTGGATGGCAGCTATGGAGAAAAAACCGGCTTTGAGTAACTACCGAAAGGGCAAAAATGAAATAAGGAGGGAGGCATTTTACGATAATTCAAGGGAAAGCGCTTTACTGTTTGAAGCGAGATCGGGTTGCCTTAGAACGCGTAGTTATAAAGCAAGATTCAGTAAAGAAGAAGAACAATGCACATGCTGCGGGAAAGATAAGGAAACGGCGGAGCATGTTCTGATTGAATGTGGAGATATCCACCCAGGTGTACGTTTGGGCACGAGCCTACAGGAAGCCTTGGGTTTTAGGGATAACAATGGAAAGCTGAACACACCCGCGATTGAAATAAGTAAGAGACGGTTAGAGTATTGGTGGCAGAAAATTAGAGAGAAAGGACAAAAATAAATATTGGAAAAATAAAATATGGACAGTGTGTCGTAAATGGCAGAGAACTTAAGCTGAAAATTTACCTTTTTTTCCATTAAGATAGAATTTATCGAAGTAGAGGCATTAGGCCAACATCAAAAAAGAAAAAAAAGGCTTTTTTTTTGTCGAGCCTGGTGGCATACTTGTCACCACCCCGTTATAAAGGGGACGCTCATAGCATCCATCCATCCATCCATCCATCCAATATATGATAAAAAGATGCGAGATGGTGGGACTTGGAGTGTTGAATAGATGAACGAACGGACACACAAACAGATGCATGGATGGACGCATGAACGGACGCAGGGGCGGATGCATGAAAGAACGCAGGGACGGGCGCACAAACAGACGCATGGACGGTCACACAGACGGACGCATGGACGGACGAATGCTTCGCCCCACTCTCCATCATTCACTCCGTGGATATTCTGCCATTTTTTGTGTTCCCACTGTCTTTCTTAATGAGGAGAGCAAAGAGAAAACAAATAAACTGAATAGAGGCAACTGTTCTTCTTAAAGTGTGCAATTACTGGAGTGCTCTTGATGTTTGTGAGGTATTACTTCAAGTTGCTTTGTGTAACTTCTTACACATGTTAATGATCTGAAATCTGCTGATGTTCTCAAATTTTGATTTTCATTTTCCTCCTGTCAAATTTTATTTACTTTTGAATAATGCACTGTTGTTTTCTTGAGCGATAGGAGTTAATGCAACTTAATTCCGAGCATGCAATATAGCAACTTGAATCGCACATTAGGTTACATTTCTGTGTTTGTGTTTATGTCGGTTGGCATTGTTGGTTTGTTGCGTTATTTTTTATGATGAGATAACTCCATCTTTTTGTTGTGCGCATAATCTGTTCGCTGCAGCGAAATCTGCGAACGGAGACAGAAGACTCTGTTAGGCCTTGGCTCCTTTTGCTCTTCCCATCATTTTGCAATGTTACAGAAGAAAGAAAGCCTTTCTTTTTTATTCGTCTTTTTTCTAGTTAGAAAAAATAGGGCCTAGGAGCTTAATCAGTTTAGAACAAAAAAAAGGTGGTGAGGGTGGTGATATAGAGTAGAACAACACTATAGAACAATGCATGCATGCTTCTCATACATTCAACGAACGAAAGAAGAGCAATTTTGAGGGCTCGTTCTTCTTTGTTAGGCTCAGCATAAATTAGAACTAACAGGCGAGAAAGCCAAGGAAAGTATAAGGAATGTTATCTGTAGTAGTTACGATGTAAATGGGAAGAGAGCAAAGAAAACGAAAAGATACTTGCCGCTGGCAGGGTGCGAGTGGTAAAAGATTTTTCATCAGGGTAGCAGCGGCAAGTGTCTTTTCGTCCTCCTTGCTCTCTGCCCATTTACATCATAAGTACTGCAAATGACATTCCTTATACTTTCCTTGGCTTTCCCGTCTGTTAGTTCTAATTATTTATTGAATGAGAAGCACTAAATACCCGGTAAGTGGTACGCACGTTAACATAGATACTGGAGCAAAATAATAAACTGTAATCGAGAGTGTCGATCTTTCCGACTTTATAGATGATGCAACAGTATCTTTTACACGATGAAATTTTTTATCTGACAACTAGAAGCTGGAAAAACGATAGCATCCATCGTGACACGTGTATATATAGCTCAAGCCAATAGCTTCTGTATAAAGAGTTTTCCGCTGTTTACAGTATAGCATGGACAGTCCATAAATAAATGAGACTTTCTTTCGCGCCACAGCAACGTGAACTCACCGAATGCCCGCCCTTAATGGTGCAACTGTGCAGCCACTGAGACGCATATTGCTTCAGTAGCTTCACGTTTGTGGGCGTCAGGTACACCACGCCCACGGACACGTGCAGGAAGTGATCATGTAACTGAAACTCGCCTATGAAGCTACCCTCAAGGAAGCAGGAGGCGGCAGATCAGCAGGCAAACATAATTGAATTCGCACTAATTTTCTGAACGAGCGCCCCTTTCATTTTGCATCGTGCAAACGAGTGACCGCAGACGTAACAGTCTAGTGATGGGACACTATTTGTATTGGCTGTGTGCAACGTGTACTCAGTGAACATGCGATGAGCCTAGCGTCCGCGGTCCTGTTGAGAGCAGCGGCATTCACTTGTTAACACAAATATTGGCGCGTTTTTCTTTTTTTATTTGTAACTCATGAATGGAAGATACTTGGGCACCCAACAATTAAGGAGCAGTTCGTTCAGCACATTAGGGACTCCATGCCGAACGGTTGTGCCCCCAAGATCTCCGACGACAGCACAGCTCTGGTCGACCGGTTCGCCCTCCACCATCTGCTGACGCCGTGAAGCTCTCGCGGAGTGGTACCCCGTCCTCGGACTTCTTCGACCGTGTCCCCATCTTTCTCTTTCTTATCTCTACTTCTCACTCTATCCCTTTAATCCCTCCTTATCCCCTTTCCTCGTGAGCCACTGCTGAGGTGTCGTACTCAGATGCAGACAGCTGTGGAGCTCACGTTTCTCTTCTTTTATCTCATTTAGGAATAACCCCCCCCCCCCCCCCCCCGGCACATTAAACATGAGAGTAGGCAAACTAAAGTTTGTGCCTTGTTCGTAGGCTTTATGCTATGTACAGAAATAATCTCACCGAAGAGAACAGCTATGATACAACTCCAACTAACTCCATTCGTAATGCACTTAGTATAAAATCCGTCACGGAAAACGCTTCGATAGAGTTTGAAGTATCCTTGGCACTGATTAGTGACACGTGATAAATACAAAATTGCTCATGGGAGTAGGGATTGACCTCTCAAAGCCATAATAAAGCATATATATATATATATATATATATATATATATAGTATATATATATATATATATATATATATATATATATATATATATATATATATATATATATATATATAAGGGAAGGAAGCGTACACTTAAGGGCTCGTTTTTCGTGTTTTAACACATTAATAATGAGATATAACAGACAATGCCAAGAGATGTATAGGGGAAGTTATTAGTCCGAATCGTAATGTAATTGTGAAGAAATGAAAGTGGGTGAAAAGATAACTTGCCGTCGGCACGAACCAAACCTGCGACCTTCGAATAACGCGTTATTCGAAGGCTATGTCCCTTCTTCTACACCTGGCCTTCCTAACAAGTTGGTCCCCAAGTATCATGGCCCATATCGTATACTGCAAAAAACGTCACCGGTGAATTACCTTATCGTGCCACTGGAGCCATTTTCTCACCAACGTCGTCGTGGCCAGGAAATTGTCCACGTGTCGAGACTTAAGCACTACTACGACCCTCCCGTGTTTACTTGTCCATAGGTCGCCAGGATGGCTCCTTATTTCGCAGGGAGTAATTGCAATGAATCTGAATGACGGACACTCTGCTGTTATTGAAGAAGACGATGATTATCGGTGGCTGCAGTAGTAGCTCGCGCACGCCGCTCGCTGATAGCCAGACCTGCTTCAGAAAGCACCTTTCGCCATGCTGCGTCGAAAGCTTTGTCGACGTACAACAGCTTTATTTAATATATATATATAGTAGAGGCTTCTGTGTACTCTGATTCTCATGTAGGTGCGCGTTAAAAACACCAGGTCGTCGAAATTTCAAAGCCCTGTTCTACGGCGTCTACGCAATGTCATCGTGGTTATTATTATTATTATTATTATTATTATTATTATTATTATTATTATTATTATTATTATTATTATTATTATTATTATTATTATTATTATTATTATTATTTTTATTGTTGTTGTTGTTGTTGTTGTTGTTGTTGTTGAATTAAAGGTTGATATATTACTACTAATATTATTATTTTTATTATTATTATTATCCGGATAGGCACTTGTTATTCCACGTTCCACCCTTACCTTAATGTGACAACCGCAACTTGTAATGTAACCTGAAATCTGAAGCTTGCAAGAGAGCATCATTTCCCCTGAGCCATCTCAAGACATCCATTAAGCCACGTGCTTGTCATAATGCAGGTATGTGGGCCTCTCGCGTCGCCTCTCCAGGAGTTCAGAGCACTTCCGACGGGTCGTCCGGTCGGTCTCCTTTAGGTCGTTCTATGCTTGCCGTTCTATCCCGCTCCTCAGTCAGTCCAACGAACTTGCCGCCCAGACGACTGTGCCGTATGCGTCGGCACCCGGTTTGCCTCGGCGAGTTTCATCGCGTCTCAAAATTTCGCGGCTGTTTATGCATCCGACCTTGTCTTTGGGAGGCAACCGTCATCGTGAGGCCAGAGGTGTCTCTGCTGCCATAGGTGAGCTGCGCGCTCACAATAAGCCGATGCGCAGCGCCGGTGTTAGCTGCACTGACCTGTAGCTGTTATTAATCGTACCGGTGGCACACCCCGCTGGCCTGAACTCGCCTCGTGGAGCCGCGGCGGGCGCTTGTGGCGTCTCAGCGGGCGTCCAAATAAGCCCGCACGTGCTTGTGTCCACATTAGAGAAGCGCTTGCGGCACCGGCCACGAGTCCTTGACCATTCGACGGACAGCTCCTTTAGTTTTCTTTCCGCCACGCAAGAGCTAAACACGAGGCACGCGAGAAGGAGAATGAGGATGAGGAGATTCGCAAGAAAAAAAGAAATAAATTAAAAAAAGTTAGGCAGACGACAGAGAACGCGTGCAAGGTGAAACCACGACGGGGATAGACTGTGTTGCCTTCGACGAAGTGCAATCTCTGCGTTCATTTCGCAACGTGGGCTTTCTTTCCGAGAATCATTTGCGAACGCGTCAGCGACGTACGGTACATGCGAGAGGTGTCGGAGTGAAGGTGGAAGAAAGCACTTTCTTGAACGGCCACTCACGCTGCTCTTCTCTCTAGTTGCATTAACATAAGCGGAGACGAAAAGAAAGACGACCACATTGGTACGGCGCCTCGAGGGGAAAGGCTCTACGCGAGAGCGGTGAATCCCCCTCGGGCAGAAATCAAGAAATACTCGGCGCACAGACGGAGCCTTTGCCTGGCTCCGGCGGGTGCCTCGTCGGCTGGGCGCTGTCGGGAGTGAAACTCGTCGGGGGTTGTGCTTTTTGCCTTCATTTCGGTGTCCTCTACGATCGGCCGGTTGCACTAAGTGGCCTACTTAGTGGCCCGCCTGATTTCGTCGGCGGCAACTCTGGAACTCTCTTCGTCTTCTAGTCTACGCACACACAGGTGAGCCGCACTCACTACTACACCCCAATAATTGCCCTGAAGAAGCCATGTGACGTAATTGTACCACAAACAGCGCCAACTCGAAGTGCGAGCTATTCCATCTGTTAAGGATAAACATTGTTCCTGTGTTCTTGTCGGTGTCTGATAGCTGCGGGTTTTCTCGGATCCAAACCAGAGTTATTTGCGCAATTTCGACTTTGCGGAAAGAATCTTCGTATTTGACTCGATAGACCATATCTGATACATGCCAGTCGAAGATTTCGCGGGGGCGACTGAAGGATTCGGGAGACATGCGACTAACGTGTAACAAAACGTAAACAGGTCGTTTTTAAACAGCAGACTAGTAATGAAACTATGACAAGGTGAAATGTATTATTTTTTTTCATTCTATTGTAATAAGAGAATAACGATAATGCATAAGAAAATAGTTTGTACGAGACAAGCGCAATTGAGAAATCACATCAGACAAATTTTCGGAAATAATTTGGCACCTTTTCTAATTATCATTGGATTGCTTCATACAAAACCGTCTTCAAAATTTTTGGCACGAAATAATTTTAATTACAGAAAGTGGAAAACTAAAACATTCGCCAAACGCCAAGTAACTGTCAATAAATGAATGAGCACCTGAAATTTTTCAACATTAAGATTTGGCGCTATGTTTCGACACCAAGTCTATTCGGGGAGAGCAATGACACCCCACATATTTAACTTCCAAGTGGTACGCTGAATAACACACTGTATGCTGTGCGCAAGTGCTATGGTTTCTCAACTGCGCACCGGAATCGCAGGTGAGCTGAATTTAGTTCCCATGCATGCATTACTCGCATACCGTGCGGGCTGAATTCAGGTCTCGCTTCGTCGTGCATTCAGCCAGTTTAGCCGTTCTGACCCGTGGTGCAAGCAACGTAATAGCTCGCTACGCATAGTGATGGGGATATTTAATAGAATAAATATAAGCCCAATTTAAAGGCATCATTTTGTACCGAGTGGATGCTTAATAAATACTGTTTCTGAAGCATTCGCACAACATTTTTTTCCCGGTACTTGATGGCAGCCTACATTTTTATTTTTATTTTCAAGAGAATATACCTTTAGGCAGAGTACTGGGTGTCGTAATAAACTGCGTTGAGTCAACTTAACGCTTAAATGAAAACAGATGAGCCCGATAGATGCATTACTGAGTGAAGAGGGCTTCCCCTTGTGCACCAACTACCCATTTTTCTAGACATTGCGAATTCATTGCGATAAAGACTTGTAGGAAACACATTTTCTTCCTGTGAGGCCTTCTTAGCACATGTATCAAATCAGTGATTTTTTTTCTTTCTCTAGGGCACGTATGCTAACACAGAGAGCAGACATTATACACACTCGCTTAGTAATGTTATTGCAATGCTACTGCAGCAGCACCAAGTTTATGGTGCATAACATTCCCTCACAACATTCGCAGTATTTAGCGAATAAGCGGGAGGAAATTAGGGACGTTAATGGCTGAACGGCAGACGCGTTTTGTCACTGGGTGCATTGTGGAACCATTTTCTAATGTGAGAAAAAAGGTGACTCTCTTTCTTCATTCGGTTAAACAAGCTGAGTAAGGCTCTCTCGAATAACAACAAGAAAAAAACAGGCTCCCTTAAAAACATTATTCCAGAAAAATACTTGAGCGAGTAATTAAACGAGCACAGACGATATCAGACCAGGTCATTACAATAACCATCGGACGTCAAAACACAGCCGGCGCCGGGGAACCACGATGCTACGGTCGGGGAAGCCAGCATTGGCCCCACAATCTCTATGGCACAGTGCCATGTTAAAGAGCATCGCCAAAGCTTACGTGCTGCAGAAGACCATATGCCAAAAAGGGCCTGCAAGATTTGCAGAAAATGTTTTCCGCCCTTGTTATGCTATGTTAATGCATCGGCTTCTGCGTAAAGCCAAATGGAATTATTTACCGTGACAAAGAGTGAAAATTTGGTCAAGCTTATAGGCATGCCGGTAGTCACACTTTACTTAGTCGGTACATAATTGAGTAGATTATTTCTCAGCTACATGACCATGCCTATATTTTCAGAACTCCGCTATTTTTTTTTATTCTGGTACTATTTGCCTCAGTCAAGAATGTGCTGATAAGGCCAGCCTGCCACGTCGTGGTTGATAGCATAGCCGATGAAATTCGAGACGTACGTAGGAGGCAAGACTGTATGCCATATGCCGAGTGAAGCAGGAAAACTATTATGTCTTCACCACTGCCCGGTAACATGTACAAACGAAGAGGGGCAAAAGGAGGTAAAAAAGAAATGTCGACATAGGTGGCCACCACTATCTCGCGGCTCTCTGGGGAGTTTCCAAGACGCAATACACTGAACACGCTATTTGCTCGATCGGCTCTATTACGTATTCTCTACGAGGTAGAAAGTAACAAATGTATAGACATAATGTGAGCCATCGGGGTTGTTCCGTTTAAAGGTGCCCATAGCGCTACCTGGCAGAACGACCGCATGACATAAATGATGGCACCGAGAGAACCTTCATATATAGGATTTGGCACTGACTGTCCACTGCCTACAGTAAGCAAGATTCTGAGAACGGCCCTATTATAAAAAAATAGGTATGTTCTGCGCGCACGTGGTGTATCACTTAACTTATAGGTCGCGAACAGTGTTGAAGTACTACTCCGCACTTGACTTGTCGAGATATGCGTGCTCGAGCAAATTTCGGTATACTCCTCAATATTGAAGTTTTTAAATGCCAAGCATTTTTTGCATACTATAGAAACTTTAGCGTCTATCTATCTATCTATCTATCTATCTATCTATCTATCTATCTATCTATCTATCTATCTATCTATCTATCTATCTATCTATCTATCTATCTATCTATCTATCTATCTATCTATCTATCTATCTATCTATCTATCGAGCCACCTACGTCTTGGTGCTCTCATGATCACCTCCTTGACCTTTGGTAAACCAAATTTAGTATGGGGTAGTAAAATGGTTTGGCGAATACGACTCGCTGGTCATGACATGAAAAATGTCACAATCCCGTCGCGTACGTCGTCAAACACAATCCAAAACACAGTGGCACATACCCGGGGCCAGGTATGTGCCACTGGTTGCGGGTATGTGCCAGACGTGTTTGATAGTTTATATCTACCCAGGAACGGTGAGAAAACACATGGGTAATTTTAACGCTTGAGTGTTAAGAAAAAGCGCACATCGGCAGCGTTGACCAGACGAATGCAAAGAGTAAATGCCATTGTCTCAGCAGGAATCAAACTATATCATTCTGCGTGGTAATCAAGTATTCTACCACAGAGCCAGGCCAGGTCTTGGGACTACCTTTCGAAGAGATCCTAATGTTCGTGAAACACCAATTGCGGTTGCAGTGCTCGCTTTGCAATTTTAGAAAACACTACATATGTACTCTATACGATACAGCCGTCACGTCGGGTTAACATCAATTGTAGTCAGGTGTCATCCACTTACGTTCATTTATGTAGCAGTGTCCAGAGCTACGATTCTCGCTAGCAGCAGTGTTTTATATTAGCTTACCGCTTCTGGTGTTGCTAATATTCATGTTGCTGTTGGCATAGTTACCACAACTGTAAACATCTCGTGATATAAAACATATGCGTCTCTTTAAGGTACGTCTGTGCGTGCATTTGTACATATCTTTAGCGCAAATTCGCAACATCTCATTCAATAAAAAACTTACAACACAGTCCCCTTGCATGCTCATGCTTCATATAACATTGATTGTCAGCGTACATAGGATCTGTCAAACTTTTGGGTCGTTTTCAGCTGTGCTTCTTGAGCATCATTATCACGGTTAAACATTTTTATTGTTGCTAGATATGTAAATTAATGAAGCGACCTGCAAGTAAGTTGTATTTTTATGGCGTTCATGCTACAGTAGGAGAGGCAGTAAGATGAGATAACGTGAAGGATAGTATCACATTACTGCCATTCGGAAATCCATCATCCTCACAAGCTCGCAGCATACGCAGTATACACTGTCGCAGCATACGCTTTACATAGGCCACATTCAATCAGATCTTAAATGTACACTCGGTGTTTTAGTTGGACGCAACAAAAGATGATGTGTTGTTGTAGCTTGAATAGCTCACATATTGGGACAAGTATATGAGCTAGTGATATTTTTGGAGCAACAATACAGCTTCTGGGTTACGCCACTATTACAAAAACTCTCAAAGATTAAGTATCTCTGCTAGTCTCATGTTGAACCGAAGCAATTCTTTCCATCCAGTTTTGTAAGAGAGCGAAGTCACTGCACGGCAACTATTTTTTGTTTCATTCAATTCGTATGAAAATAAAAGCAGTTCCAGATGAGGACATGTGAGCATTTGCTGAATTAAAAAAAGAGGTCTTTGTTACGCACCAATTTGAAAAACGTCGCAATCTTGGGTAAGCTCAAAATAGTGTCATCCGATCGAGGGTTGACTTTTGATTACGCATCATATGAGATTGCCCATTACTATAATAAACTTTTCTGAATTTTACGCTAATATATAAAGCTATTCCCTAACATTTTTATTTCCATAAACTTCGTAAAAGATTTAATAACTTAATAATAAAAAAGAACGTGCAATAGACGGCAACGAGAAAGAGTTTTTTATCTTTTTGGTCAACGGCCCTCTACGGCCTTTCACGCGGATTTACCTTTCAAATTAGCCCCGTCGGGGTGGTCTAGTGGCTAAGGTACTCGGCCAGCTGATCCGCAGATCGTGGGATCGAATCTCAGCTGCGGTGGCTGTATTTTCGGTGGAGGCGAAAACGCTGTAGGCCCGTGTGCTCAGATTTAGGTGCACGTTAAAGAACCCCAGGTGGTCGAAATTTCCGGAGCCTTCCAATACGGCGTCTCTCACAGCCATATGGTTGTTTTTGAACGTTAAACCTCTCATATCAATCAATCAACCTTTCGAATTAATCGAAAACGACTCGCCCAAGCATGCGCTTGCAAACAGTAGTGTGTCTCCGTGGGATACACCCTGCTCCACCTTTACTGACCGCTGCAGTAGCCTTTCGGCCGTTTTTCTCGAAAGTATAATTCAGAAGAACGTTCCGATGACAAATTTTGAATGGTGGAGAAGCAAGTGAGAAGGAAACTTATTCGGTCCCTGTTCATTAAACATTTCCACGAGTAACGAACTGTGCGCTTGAACACAGAAAACTTTGTCTTCCCCAATCGTTGCTTCGTATCAGCAGTAAGCGCTGTTTAGCGAGATAGAAGAAAAACTAGGAGAAGGCGAGACAAGGAGAAAAGGTCTCGGAGCAACTTTGGCTTCGCGTGTTGGTGTGATAAGACCTTGAAGGAACTCGGCCGCACGAGGGGTTCGCTCGCATCCGTGTCACTTTCCTGTAAAAGGCATCCGCGTTAACGGCTCGCCGCCAAGCACGTGTTCCTTTGGGCGTCACGCTGTTGACCCTGAAGCTTCGGTGCAGTGCGGAAGAGCGCGTCGGTATCAGCGCCGGCGGAGCGTGCCGCGCCTGATGTGCGGTGCGGAAGACGTGCAGGCTGCATGCTTATCGGGCAACAAGGAGGATTCAGCCGACTTCCATCGGAAGTGTACGGCGTCTCTTGCCAGGTCTGCTTAGCTACCAAAGATCGGGGTACAGTGCCGGTGGGGCTTCTGAGTGCACGTGCCTCCCCGCTCTCTGCAGGCACCGAAATGCAGATCCTTCTTTTGACCGCTGTCCTGGCGCTGCTTGTTCTGGCTGACTCGAGCTGGGCGCAACGGAGGAGAGGTACGTCATTTTCTCTGCCCTATTGCCATTATTATTATTATACGGAGCCATTTTAAGCAATGACTTTTTATGTTGATTCCACCTCTTATTCAAATGTACATCAAGTGCGAAAGCAGCAGATAAGTTGTCAAAATTCACGCTTTCACACTATAAAGATAGTCGTGGAGAACAGTCACGAGTTGTACAGACCAAGGCAGGACTCTGGAACAGCGTCCTGGCTTGGTATCTACAGGATTCCCGCCCAAGTTCGAGCTAGAGATTTCCCTATACTGTTTGTTTTTGAAAACCCTTGATAATATTCCAAGCTAATAGCAGCTAACACAACTGATGCCATATTCATGAATTTTTTTCAAATAAAAGCTACACATGATTTAATTACCAGCTACTTTATAAAAAGAACGCTGGCATCTTATGGCTTAGTTTTTGTTTATTCATGTTGTACATGGTGCCTATAGGCTCAAAAGCCTTTCGCGCACCGGGCTTGATGGCCTTGGTTGATGGCGTGCAGGACAAGGTGGAGGCCGCAACCAATCCCGTGGTCAGTCCCGTGGCCAAGGCCAGCAGAGCCAGAGACAGGTAGCCGCGGCCGGACGCCCAAACTCAGGACTGTCAAACATCGTCTGGTCAGCCGGGCGTCTGTCAAGCCGTGAGCCATTGCGTGTTCCAGTTCAACGTGATCGAGGACATCGCAAGCTCTCCTTGTGGCGTGGGACCTCACGTGTGCTGTCCTCTCGATACACCAGCTTCATCAGGGCAGAGTGAGGGACACAAACTACTTGAGTTTCCGAATATCTGCCTTAGATGCCTGTGTCTCCTACAGAAACTGTCCTGTACTCGATGCTATAGGCTATGAAGTTTGTAGACTACCATGCCAGTGCGCCCCGCCGCAGTAGTCTGGTGGCTAAGGTACTCGGCTGCGCAGGATCAAATTCCGGCAGCGGCGGCTGCATTTTGGATGGAGGCGAAAATGCTGTAGGCCCGTGTGCTCATATTTGGGTGGGCGCACGTTAAAGAACGCCAGGTGGTTGAAATTTCCAGACTCATCCACTACGGCGTCTCTCATAATAATATAGTGGTTGTGGGACGTCAAACCACACATATCAATCAATTATTACCATGCTAGTGATTAGAAGTTATAGTGAGCAGGGAAGCTGTTGCCACATTTCGTACCCGCCAGCATAAATTCCATAAGCATAACTCACGGCTTTAATCTTCACAGGCTTAATGGCACCACAGCTTCACAGTTTCCACATGGCTTCCTGTATTCATACGCTCAGCAACTGGTGAAGCATTCTAAGATGGGCGGCTGCATCTAGAGCACTAAAATTCAGCGCATAAAATGGCTGACCCACTACGTTTCTGCCCATTGAAAAGTCCTAGATAAAGGTATTTCATATAGTCAATATTCATATAGTTATTATTTTTAAATGGCGTTTCATTTATTATTGGCACCGTTCTACAATACGTACATAGAGCTTATGAGCGTAAATTAGTTATCACGCGTCTTTAAATTTTTGTATCATAGTCGTAGACGCTGTAGCTTAAAAAATGGCTATACCTGTCTACTAGACCGTTGTTTAACAGTACGTGTAGAGCGATGATATTCTTTATTGTGAGGTAAGGAAAAACAAATCCTCAGCCCACACCATAAAGATATAGCAGGCAATGCCAATTGGAAAAGAAAAGTGAACAGGGCAGAGCCAAGTGAAATTTTGAGGGGGAATGATATACAGGAGGAGCGGACTCCACCCCGGTCGAACCGGACAAAAATAAAGCTCTTAGTTTGGTGTAGATTGTTGCTCTTGCTATTAACATGTTTGATCGAGTTAATCTTCAATGACGAATCTTTCGGTGCGCAGCTTAATGGGACTGACTTGGAGATCTGACTTTCTTGAATAGTGACAAACTTATTATACATGGACTTGCTAACATCAGTCGGTTCGTTGTAATCAAATGTTACGAGTAAACGTCGACATCACATTATTTTGAAAGCACAGTCACGTTGTTCATAAATAAAAGCCACAAACGCAGAACGGATAATCTGAAACGTTTCCATCGTTGCTCTGTCATAAGTCGGCTTCTTTCTATGTCAGAAATTCTGATCTAAATAAAAAAAAAGGCTGCTTGCTTTTTATTTCTACTTGCTGATTAATATGTGAAGTTAAACGTCCCAAACCCACCCATGATCATGAAAGACGCCGTATTTGAGGACTCCAAAAATTTTGATAACCTGGGGTTCTTTATCGTGCACCCAAATCTGAGCACACACACGGGCCCACAGCATTTTCGCCTGCATCGAAAATGCAACCAGCCGGGATTCAATACCACGCTAGTTCTACTTGTTGAAAAATTAAATGGAAACGCAACAGCACACTGCACATTGCTGTAGAAAATGGACAGCAGCAGTATCGCATGAAAATGCTCAAATTAGCTACAACACGTTATTATTACACACTGCATTATCACTGAACGCACGTTAAAGAATTGAACACATGAAACCCTTCACTATAACAATGAGGAAATGCAGTTCATCAAAAAATGAAATCTTTATCTCCTTTCTAATTTCGCAGTAGAAACAAAAAAGAACAAAAATCACAGCATATTTACGGAGTGAATGATGATGAGTGGGGCGAAGCGTCCGTTCATCAATCCGTACGTGTGTCCTTCCGTGTGTCCGTTCGTGTGTCCGCCCGTGCGTGCATGCGTCCATGCGTTCATGCATCCGATCAAGTTCGAGAATGCAGATGGTGCGCAGGTAAACGTTTACACTAGAGAGACACGACACTAACATGAACCCGACGAAGACATGAGGCAGACGCAAACCGTCGGCCGACGAGTTGCCTGCCGGTGAAGTCGCTAGACCCCCTTGGTTACACTAGGCCGAAGATGACGACGACGCCTCAAAAAGCAGCATTTCATAGTAGTGTAACATGATGGCAGACCGAAAACACCAGCAAAACGCATCCGCAGACCTGTCGTCGGCATGTCTTCGGGAGATCTGTGGCTGAGCGAAATTTTGCCCCATGGCTTTGCTTCAAACGATCATGAAGCCGCAATCTTGGTGGTGTTCACCGCGGTGTCTGAATGGGCAGGTCGACCACCCAACGGAAGTCTGTTCTTCGCTTCCCTATTTTGTCCACCACCCCCATCCCTCGTTACTATGAATTATGGCAGGTGCTGCGCCGCGTAGCCGGAGAGGGAAAATGGCAGAGCAGGGAGCATGTCTGAAAATGAGATGCAGGTGTGCAAGTTTAGTCGGTGTCGCTGCGTGTGCCTCCAATGTGACTACATAATTGGCCAAGAAAAGGCTGTAAGCAGGACAAGGCGCGGATGGTGCCTTCGAGAGACCACAGGCTGACTGTTAGTGTCTTCGCAGTGCATGTAGGGAAACGACAAGAGAAAAGACACTTCTAAAGACAGCCCACAGACCAAAATTAGTGTCGTGTCTTTCTAGTATAAACGCGCCTTAACACTGACGATGCGGGAGCCAAGGAAGCCGAGTGCAAGCGTCTTCAAAGCGCTCGCCGCTCTGCTCCGTCCATGGCCCACATAGAATCCGCCACGTATGGCTACTATCCAGGAGACTGACCCCCGTATTCACAAACGCTCCTCGACTCAACTTTCGCCCTTCACTTGACAGAGCTGCGCACTGCGCCACTGCTCGGATGGAAATAACGCTGCGCTACTCAAGAATAGCAGCAAATTATACTGATGTGCAGTGACTTTTTTGCCTAGAGATGGCACTTTCATAGTCTTTCTCAAGCGAAGGTGGAGTGTTGAGTGAAGGGACGTTCTAGAATACGGGCCCGAAAGAGGCACTCGTTCGCTCACTATGTAGACGGCGCGCGGGTAACACCGACGATAGGCGAGCCAAGGAAGCCGAGCGCAAGCGTCTTCAATGCGCCCGCAGCTCTGCTTCATCCAAGCTCCACCAACGATCCGCCACGTACAGCGACTATCCAGGGGACTTAAAGTCAGTGATGCCAACCCAAGGAGATGTTTTATTCATAAATTGACCATCGAAAAATCTCTAGATAACACAAAAATTCTAGATTTTATTTTTATTGCCAATATTTGGGCTAATGACTCTTAAAAATATTGATATATTGCACTTTGTAGTCAAGTACTTCTCAACCCTGTTAAAAGTAAAAATTCACCATTAACCACCTTTTAGAGTATTTTTTCTAGACATTCTATGGAGTTACACATTAGGTGCTTGCAAATAGCACCTGTGGCCACCGAGACAGATTTGCATGTCGAATTCACTTTGCACACGTATCAAAGAGATAGATGCCATTATTCGGCTTCATTTACCTTTCTTGTACAGTGTAGCTTGACAGCTGATGGTTTATTCTTCGTTTGCCCTATTTGCGATTACTGTTGCAGTATTTTCAGAAAAAGTAACTGGGTTCTCTATTACTGGCTGGTAGCTACGCCTTTACTTTGTATTTTCGATCAGTTTCACGTTTGGCAAATATATTCGTCACATTTTTGCTCTCATGTGTATGACGGAATGACCAAAAGGGACACTAAAGTCAACTATTGAGTCGAAGTTGATTGTTGAAATGATGGTGCAGAAAGCTCGTAGTGTTACTTTTGTGCCAAGGAAAGGCCTATTTTGAAATGAGGCCACGTTTTAGTGCTCCGTATAGGGTTGGCGCATTTCAAATTACCCGCCTCAAGAAGCGGACCGACCGGACCGACTCACGTCACTGTTGCCATGCACAACGTTGCCCGGCTTTACGGCGATAGTAGCAGCAGACCAAAAGCAGCGGGAACCACAACAGCAACAACGGCTGTTGATTAATTTCCCGCCATTGGCTTCGGGATTGCAGGCGCCTTTGTTTCAACTGTACCTTGCTAGATGGCACCACCTGTCTCGTGTAACCACGCGAAAATTGATTTTTTGAACCACTCGCGCCTCTCCCCATAGTAACGTCCGGCGGTTTTTTTTTTTGATGAATCAAACAGAAACGAACAAGCAGCAGATTAATGCGTCTCTTGATGCATGGAAGGTTCTTAATTTAGTGCTATTAGATCAATTACTAGTGATTAATTGTAGGTGGTTCATCTGATGTCATCGGCATCATTTTGAAAATGTCCTATTGCAGCGTTTGTGTTCTTGTGCAGTTACCTTAATTTATCGGTAAGTAGGGCACTGTTGCTGATAATATTGTCGTTTCAGATGTGGTCATACAATTGAGGTTCCCCTCTGACGTAAATTGTTATTTGACTTCAGTGTCCCTTGAAACACCCGAACAGATTTCTTCATCACACCGTTTGCGCAGAATTGAACCCGTACCACCTTACCAAATTTTCAGTCTTATTCCACTCTATCCTTCTACAATATTCTTAGGTATTTTACACCGAGACACTGCTCTGTGAAAGCACGCCGTGAGGGTAATCTTGACACATGTTTATGGGCACTACAAGACAAAATTTATCTTTGTTTCACAGTGCAAGAATCACTCAGGGAGCTCATGATATGGGCGTGCATAGCTCTTACGACTACATAGTTTATTATTCCCCAGTATTCAGACTATATTAAGCTCACATTACAAAACTGCTATCCCCTTCACGCATTTCATCAGAAAACCAATACTATTTTAAATTTAAAAAACAAGAAATAGCCTAAATTATCATTTTTACAGCCTTTCTAGTTGAAAGAGAGTAATCACATAGTAATGCATTTAACCAGGCCGCGAAATGTCACATTTCCAGAGCCTTATAAAAATTCCTAGATTAAACAAAAAAAAGACACCAGATCCCTGAATGATGTCAGCCATTCCTAAATCTGTGGATAAATCCCTAAGGTTGGCATCACTGCTGAGAGTGGCACTCGTTCGAAAAGCGCGCACAGCACTCAATCGAAGAGTAGTAGCAGAGTAGCGCCATCTAATAAATGAGACGAAAAATGGCCATTAGTTTCTTTTGCCTTCTTTTCTTTCTCGTCTCTTCTTCTCTCGGTTACGCATGACTGCAGAGTTCATAAGTTGTATAGGAGCCTGCACAAGAAATTTTTTGGTGGTGGCGGCTGGTGAAGAGGGGGGGGGGGAGTTTGTTCAATTAACTGGGTTGTACGTTCGTCGATGTATGCAAAATTAAGTGAAAATTCAGGACAACAAATCTTATAGCCCTTCCTGTTCTACTCCTCCCCTGCCTCCAAGACTACACCAATGTCGTGTAGTACTAAACAAAAATTCGATATGGGGAGTTTAACGTCCCAAAAGCACCATATGGTTATGAGAGACGCCGTAGAGGAGGGCTCCGGAAATTTTGACCGCCTGGGGTTCTTTAACATGCACCCAAATCTGAGTACACGGGCCTACAGCACTTTCGCCACCATTGAAAATGCAACTGCCGTAGCCGGGATTTGATCGCGTAATCTGAGGTACTGAAAAAAGATAGTTAAAGTACTAGTCATGGGCATGCTCAATAAAGAAATATCTTATTGCGCTAATTTTGGTCACGCAGGTGAACACACACACACACACACACACACAAATATATATATATATATATATATATATATATATATATATATATATATATACACTTCTCGCGCGGTAAACAAATCTTTACAAGAAAACTTGCATAACTTGGAGCCTACGGCTATATGACCTCGATTAATAGTAAACGAGAGAATTGCATCTTCAGGAGCATAAATTTTATTAGCAGAATATTATTTTCAAACTTTACTTGCTTGTGAGTCTTGTTACCAACACTCATTTCAGCGTTGGTGAAGTTCACATTGAAATGAATGGTTATTTTTGTATTGTCGGTAACATTTTACATCGACCAATGCAGCGCAGTACCATATCCACTGCTATTCCGGTCAGAACAAGTTTTTGATTTGAGCAAAAATATAAAAATAAAAATGTCAGAGATTGCCTTAATGATTCCCACATCTTTTTTTTCATTTACTCGTTGTTTCTTAGTTAACCAACTTAAAGAAATTGTTGCACATTTCACTAATATTTCTTGCTTCCCTCCCCTTCGAATCTCGTTTACTGCGGCTGTAGAGCATTGCTGGCAGATGTTTCGTGTCACATATGTTAACTTTCAGTAAATATTTTTCTAATTTTCTCAGAGGTTGCAATCTAACTGGAAGTCGTGCTACAGAATAGAATTCATTTATTTTTTATATCCCTGCGCTGCAGAATATGTGTCACTTGATAATCGAACAGCAAGCGCTTATTGAAGTCCACTGATTTGGCCACTGTTTGACCACTTTTTCATCGAACACTCACTTTTCTTTTAGGAATAAACAACTCACATTCGATAAACACCAAGCCCCCCTACGAACAAAAACAAAAAAAAATAGGAGGGGGACTATTTTGCCTCCTTCCCACTCTCCTTGTTTATGTAGCTGCACATTCTGACCTAAGGACGGGACATTAATTTTTACGTAGGTCCTGTAAGTCGACCCGTGACGGTGATTGGACGAAGAGTAGCCGTCCCGAAAATCTCCAAGGACGATCTAGACATCGCTGGAAGAGCAAGTCTGAGTGTCGTCCGTGGAATTGAAGACGTCGAGAGAACTTTGCTGAATGACGGTAAGTACTAAGTCCCACGCCTCATAAGAAGCTGGAGAACAATCAAGCAACACTATCATTTTCTCCTCTGTCACAAGTTAGGCCGTGCTCTATAGTTACTGTAGTTATTCTTCGTCTTAAAAATAGGCTTAGCAGCTGAATTCATTTGCAATTATTACTGTGACAAGATGGTGCACTTTGTTGTATACCTCACTCAGTATACTTTGGTATACTAAGTGAGGTGCTCTACTATAAGCATATTAAATAAAACACAGACAGAAATTTCATTTAGATGCGAAGCAGCTCTTTGGCTCACGTTTGTAACTTCGTATATGCGTGCGTCCGTACAAACGCATCGCAACGTGTTCCTCTCGCCGCAGATGTTGTAGCGGTGCCAAGTAGGTTACGCCACAGCTGTATGCTGATGTCACGCTCCCCCCAAACACTTCCCTCGAAGGCGCGCGCTGAAGTCACTCTCTCCCTCAACCGCAGCACCACAGCGCCCGTGATTGCCGGCCCCTCCACCCACTCTCGACACACTTCTCTCTCCCTTCACTCTCTCCACTGCCCAGAACGCTCGACCACACGTCGAGTGGAAACACTCGTTCGGCTTGCTTATCGGTGACAGAACTTACACGAAACCCCACCCACCTCCCATGTCCTTGTGTTGAAAAAAACGTTTACTCGAGTAAACGCTTCACCACGTTTCGCTTCAAACCGTTGTCCAGCACCCTCGTCGATTCCCGTTTCAACCGGGTCAACCTTGTGTGCACCACTACTTCTTCGCTTCCCATCAGGGTTCCTTTCGGGGAGATAGATGTTTCATAATTTTTTATGCATGTGCGACTTGAAAAGAAAACAAACATTTTCTCTCGAAGTTCAGTATCCTGGATGACTCCCAAAGAAGTGTATAGTGATATGATCTGCTGTGTTGTGGCAAGTTGTGTAATGTGCCACGAGAGCCCATGTGCTTAGAACCTCATTCAACGTTTATCAATCGTCCGAGATATATGGTGCTGTTTAGTCACGGCAGAAGACTATACGCGCACACAGCTTGTCCTGGTACCGGTAAGTCTTCAATATATTTGATATAAACGGCTTATAGGTGAATACTTACATTTGGTGAAATGCACTTAGTTTTTTAAAAAAAAATGATGGATTATTCGAACTGAGTGTGGTGTATATGCATAATTATGCGGATATAGTGTGGATAGAGTAAATAAAACAATGGGTTAAAATAAGCGACAATTAAAGTTTTCGTGCTTTTGAGAAAGCAAAAAAGACTTTGAAAGCGGAAAGAAATACACGTGAAAGGCGAAATCTCAAGCTACGGCAGGTCCGATGGCCAGCAGGCCACGCAGTCACATTAATAGTTGTGCCAGGCGCCCTATGACGGAACTTCGAGAAATTTTACGCCCTCCGTCGAACTGATTCGTGCACTCATAAATGATGGATTTATCGATATGTGAGGTTTAACGTCCCGAAACCACCATATGATTATGAGAGACGCCGTAGTGGAGGGCTCCGGAAATTTCGACCACCTGGGGTTCTTTAACGTGCACCCAAATCTGAGCACACGGACCTTCAACATTTTCACCTCCGGGTACTCATAAATTGCTATGCAGGCAGGATAAATTCGTCTGTGCAAATGTATCAGCTACAGTAAGTGGTGTGTGAGCTTGAAGACGTCTTTTTGATAAAACATGACAGGAGGAAAGTCTGGTTTCCTTTGAATAATAGGCTTAGTAGTAGAAATACGTTTCGCATACTGACATGGAAACGTGTATCACATAGAAATGTGTTGAACCGCCAAAGACTGCACGGGCTATGAATATGAGCCTTGAACGTTTTGTGTGCCTTGAAAATTCTAGACAGCATGAGTCAGATACGGGGCAGGAGATGGGAAACGCACTCAACCTAGTTTATTTTTACGTTGTCACAACAGGCCTGAAGTGGTTACGGAATTGGGAAAGCGACAAGTCGACCACGTCATTTTCTTAAGGCAATCATTATACGCGTAGATAGCATGCGTGATCACGTGTTGGTAAGGCCGTAGTGCTATACATTCCACAATGGGGGTTCAAGCATATATCCTTCCGTTTTAATGTCCCTTATTTTCGTGCGTGGCTGAGAAAAATACCGATATGCTTTAGCCACGAACTCTTTCTCACTTCAGGCATCTTCGCCAAGCGGCATACGACTGCCTCTCTGCATGCTGCCTTCTTCGGTTCCAAGCCAATCGTCCAGTCTCTCGGCCGGGACGGTCTCATCGGCCTGGAAGCCACGCGAGAGCTCGCTCGCAGGTACGTTCCCCCACGTGACTGCCATTGACGTAGTTCATCAATGAAAGAACTCTGGCCAAACAGTCAGCAACACTATGACACTTCTTTGCCCGGGAAAGGATGTGAAAAAAGCGTCGTAACCCAATTGTGTCTCGAATGGAACAATGAAAAAAAAAAGGCTACTGAAATTTTAGCTTGAATTTCTCAGATTGGGAAAAATGAGACGTGTATGTCATAGCTTATGTCTTCATTTAAAAGAAACGCGGATGGGGAAAGGTGCATTTTCATACTATGCTGCACGTTTTTGTTCATTCGTTAATGTCGTCGTTTATGCTCCACAACAAAAAACGTTATTTGTGAACCATGCTTTCACCTTAAATTATTGAAATATTCTCAGCGTGCTTGTTAAGGTGGAATAAGATATCTAAAAGTGGAGTATATATAAACATGGCTTTCTAGGTCCGAAATGCCTGCTGAAGTTGTCAAAATAAATTACGTTTTCTTTATCGAAGTGCACAGTCGTTCGTTTCTTTAAAGCCCGAGGATGCTTAATCAGTGCTAAATAGTTGTGAATGCAAAAGAATCGAAGTCGAATGGAACGCCCCAGACAGCAAGTAGCAGCGGCCTGCGGTGCCAACGCCAGGTGTTTACGGCGCCCTGCGTGAGAGCGACCGAGCAAGGAGCAGCGGCTTCTGACGCTTTGATTTGATAAACGAGAAGTCTTCGAATGATTGTCACGTATATTTGAGGACGCTTGAGCTTCCCCTTCAAGAGTAGAACGCGATAGCATATACCCCGTGCGCATCGCCTCCTTAGCCAAGCTTCCGTTCTCGGGGCATGCCTAAATCGTGTGGTATAAGGAAACAAACGTTTGTGCACGTAACTTTTGCCGTTTAGCCTACCCCAGAATTCCTAATACAAGTGCAGTCACGCAATGTACACTACGCAATAATTCTTCATTTGACCAATCAGTGAAGGGCCACCACGTCTGTAAGGCAACAAAACAACCTACGGAGCTGCCCACTTTGTTGATACTTCACCTTCTGATGGCGATTATGTATGTCTGCAGCCCTTCGTGAGCCTTTAAAACACCCATTCGTTGCTCACGTCACATGTTTTGACGCCTGGCGCGATTCTAGGCTTCTGTCACGCAGTATAGCGTGCTGTAAGGAGACTCATTCCACTACACTGTATACACTACATTCTACAGTGTTTTTAACCAGTTTCAAGCATTACGTGGCACTGTAGTACATCTTCTTGCCACGAAGGAGGCATGTGTTTGATTATTACAATGGTCGAAAATTTTTACTATCCATTCATTCATTTGTACCTTTCCCTGTTTTTCAGTTTTCCGGCCATGTACAATGTTGATTTTTTGTTCACTACCAACAACACTGACACTGACACCAGCACTGGAATTTCCGCCTAAACACACTCTCTAATGCTATCATGTTAAAATATTCACAAAAATGTGAAATATATAACTCGCTTGAATTTTACTCTACTAAGCACGTCATCAGGAAAACATATAGGCGAAATTCATGACACTCTTTACGGCAGTACAGATATGACAGGTATGGACCTTGCTCGAGTTTATGCACGCTCGCCGCACTTTTAACACATTTCCTACGCCCAGGTTCAACTTGGACTCTACACAGGGCCGAGACGGTCTTCAGAGGTTCAATATCCAGAACACGGTGATCGCCGACGCTTGTCCGAAGATTCCCCGCTGCCCGTCTACGAAGTATCGTTCCGCCGACGGTCTCTGCAACAACTTGCGTAATCGCGAGTGGGGCAAGTCGCTGACAGCTTTTGAGAGGTTCATGCCGCCGAACTATGCGGATGGTAAGCCCGCATGCATGCACTGTGACTACTTTCATGCCTCAACAAACAAGTGTTAGCATCCTCTATCCCACTTTTGTTAAATATTAGGGTTTCGAAGATATGGCCGTGAAAATGTAAAACATGATATAAGACGAAACACAATACACACACACTGTTGAAGAAATGTCAAAAAGAAGCTTGTATTTAAATAAGAAAACTAGGTTACAATATTATTCGCATAATTAATCGCTCAATACCGCACATCGCACAACGCACAACCGCTCTAGTCTCTCGCAAATCGCAGACTCCTCTTCGCTCGCTGTTCTCGCTCTGTCTCTGGCTCTTCCCGCGCTTTTTCGCTTTGCTTTCTACACTACAGGTCCGAGCACACATACGCGCACGCGGACACAAACATGCACACACAACACACCCACGTGCACTAATGGTTCCACGAAATCAGAGGGTGAAGTCCTTCGCTTCGCCATTCGGGGAAGCAGTGTCGAATGTCCTGCAGGCCACGATTGCGCAAAGAGTCGTGTTTCCCCCTTCTTGCATCCGAACTCGCAAAGTGCAATAAAGCAGGCCTGCCGCGCTTGTGCCGAACCGGCGCCCGCAGTACTGGGAGGCTCACCAATCGCAGCTGCCCATAAACAAGAAGGAAGGTCCCTTGAAGAGGCCAACGGACACTCGCACGACACAATACATGCACAAAAAAAGAAATAAAACTAAACTTTGAAGATGTGAAGCAGCCACATACACAAGAAATCTGGTATAGAGGAGCAGGAGGACAACGACAAATAAAAGGACGGAAAGAGAAGGAGGTCCACCACACGCGTGTCTCGTTTGCAACTCTATACTGACGGGTGGGTAAAAGTAAACAAAGAAGAGAGAAGAACATACTCTCAGGGTACATGTGTGGCTATTCATTTAACGCCTACAAGATGTCGCTTAACGTGGTCTATTTTAAAAATAGTTGTAATGCTCGCATTGCTTTGCTGGCCGTGACGCGCAGAGCCACGATGCCAAGATTTCGTCTCCGGGGATATTCCAAGTTCCGTTGCACCTTTCTCGCCATGACGCAATATTACTGTGGCACCTGTGTTAAGGAGTATCTTTCAGGAAGACGCAGTGTGGAAAGCCACGTCTGCGGCACCGAACAAGGCATCGACCATCAGATATGCCGTTGTCCTCTATTTGCCTCTGAGAGAGAAACACTTTCTGGCTCGTTGCGGCGATTGTAGGATAGACTGCTCTGTGCATATTCTGCTGAAGCACCGTGCTCGTCCTTCGTCGGCTCAAAAGGCAGTCAAAGCCCTCTTGCGCTTTTTGAGGACTACGGGCCTATGTGAACACCTTGAGTTTTTAAGAATTGTCACCACTGCATACGTGTCAGCCCATTGACTGACATTTATTTTTTGTATCTTTATCTTCTCTCCTCTTTCGCTCATTTTTATACCCCTCTTTCCCATTCCCGCAGCGTAGAGTAGCAAATCAGCCATGGGCCTGGTTAACCTCCCTGCCTGCTATCTTGTTGTTCTTGTCCTTTCTTCCTTCATGAAGGCGCTCACTTTTCACAAAGTAATGACCTTTATTATTTGATATTAGGGGGTTTAACGTTCGAAAACCACCCTATGATTATGAAAAACGCCGTACTTTAGGGATCCGGGAATTTCGACCACCTGGAGTTCTTTAACATGCGCCCATATATGAGCACACGAGCCTACAGCACAAAGTAATGTCATCTCATGTGAATCATATACACTGTAGTGACGAAACGATAGAAACGATCAATTTACTGTTTTTAGGTGATCGTTATTTTTGTTTTTTTTAGTGAATGCAGCGTACTACGCAATGTTATAAACAAAGTAGACGGCAGACCATTTTCCGAAGATGAAATAAACCTTATTGATGAAAAAGGTAAAACCCAAGCAGTAAAGAAGGGGTGCCGCGTCGCAGCCAGCGTCAACAACTTGCGGACGCGAGAAAGCCAAATGTTTACGCGATGTCATTCCCTATTATTTATTGACTGCTATGATCTCGGAGTAAACACACAGCACGCAGTGACCAGATTTAACTTGCAAGTTATTTTCCTCCAATGTGCAGTGGGTACTTATTTGCCAAGGTGACTGTAACGCTTTTTAGCTCTGATACTGCAACCGAGTTTTGTATCGGCTTGCAATGTGACGTGCACCTTAACAACAATGCTCAATTATTCGCAATGACAGGGAGACTGCCTTGTCACCACTATAAAAGTTAATTGCTCAATTATTTAATATCTTCAAGAAGTCTGCGAATCATATTTTCTGCAGCAAAGTACTTAGAAATCCTCATATAAGATCAATATAATCAGAGGCCTCGGGCCTGAAAACGCAAGAAAATCTAGTTAAACAAATATTTTGTACCGGTGTGTTTGATGATCCAGAAAGTCCCGTATGAAAATTTCACGCAAATGAAATCATAATACTCAGGTGTAATATGGAATAAGTTGTCGCTGCAGGGTGGGTGCAATTAAAGGTGGCTCACTGGAATAGAGGCCAGTGAACTTTAAACAAAAAATGATGACCATATCAAAAACACGGAATAGCTGTATTACTGAAATTAACAACCGCTAATTTCAAAAAGCACCAGAAGTTGTGTAATTTCGCAGTGTTAGCACGCAGTATGACATTTGCCTTATTAGGTCGTTTCTGTTTCAGTTGGCGCTGCAAAACGCTGCCTTTTTCAGAAGCAAGTGCATGCTTGTCATCCAGTGATACCGTTGCAGGGCTGACGCTTCCACGAGTCAGCATCGATGGAAGCCCGCTTCCCAACCCAAGAGTTGTCTCCGTCGCGGCGGATCCCGACGCTGATTTTCCGAACCAAAGAAACACGCTCATGCTGATGCAGTTCGCTCAGTTCGTCGATCACGACCTCACTTTGACCGGAGTGTCGCGATGTGAGTATAAAAGTATACAGCAACCAGCGTTCTGATTTTATGAAATACCGGCCACATTCAGGGAAGTTTTCTTGCCTTCAATATTTTTATTACACCCAGAACAGAAACCTTTTGGAACGAGCTACAGCACGTCGTCATTAAAAAAAAGAAGTTATTTTGAAATTAAGGAACCAAGGTTGGTCTAAAACCCACCATAAGAACATCACCGCGTACAAATAGATTGCAACTTGAGGGCAGCTGTCTACACGCTCACCACACGGAAGACCTGAGAGAGCCAATCTGACTTCAAATGCCAGGTTACTTAAAAACTAAATTTTTTGGTTGGTTCTGAGCGAGTCTTGTCAACGTTCGTTTAATCTTCACTGTCAAGCTGAACCTCAGAAGAGTGCAAAACTATATTCCGCTGCAATGTCATTTTTTTAATTGATCGTTACTATTCACCTCAAGCTTGGCGCCTCGCGTATCTGATGACAATAACAAGAGGCCTGGAATAAACATATTGCGCGTTAAGTCATGCACCTCAGTATTTTAAATAGAGTTTCGCATCCATGCATCTATCTATTAATCAACTTCAACGCCATGCTTATAATAAAACAGGCGCATCACAATGCAAACACCAATCAATGCTGCAATTTCCTACTATACGGTCATTTTGTGGAAATATTCTCAAAGTTGTGGCACAATCACCCAATCACTTAATTATATTCACTCAAAATCAGGAAATGTCAATAAATACAGGACAATAAATAAGGCCCCTCAAAAATAGTAAGGTATATCTTACATAAATAACAATGCCACAAATTCTTCGAAAGGTGTCTCCTGTTCGTGAAACCTTAGTTGTCGTTAACTTTGCTTACGCATGTAGTAAACTGTTGATTGAATACTTTTTAAAGTAACAGCTACACTCAAGAATAATATGTAACATCTGTAAATCTGTTTAAAAAAAGGTTCTAAAGATTGTTCGAAACTCTCTGAAGAGGATGTTGTGCACACTAACGGCGCTCCATTGCCGCGTGGGCAAAACATTTACTCAGGAGATCAATAATTCATGCAGCAAAGCCGGATGGAGCACGCCAAGATAAAAAATAATGCTTCAGTCAGATCCCAAGTTCTCATCACGCCTGCTGCGTCAGCAGATAAACTTTTAAGCGCATCATAAAGTGTTCAGTACTAATAAAAAAGAAGAAGCACTGGAGAATAATAAAGGAATAAGCAATAATGGACCAAGATCGCTGTTTCTGCGTGAACTAATAATTTTAGACCTGCGCCGTCCTGAAGAGCACGTCGAAGGCGTCAGGAATAGCTTATTGCATGACGTATTGTATACCTATGCGTGAGACGGGCTTGTAGTGTAAATGCAGTGACTTACTCAAGAAATGGACTTTTGATAAAAGGACCAGCTGTTTGATGTACACATCATGAAAGTAAAAGCCATCTTGCCACTTCAGCAGACTTTTCTCAGATCGCGCCTGATTTCACACTTGTTTTGTGCACCGTTATTAAAAGCTTCAGCAAATATAGCAAAGATGCACGCTAAGAATGCCTAATAAATGTTTGTTTTGCAGTCCGCAATGGTTCGGCCATCACCTGCTGCGACGAGGAGCTCATGGCGAACCCGAGCAAGCGTCACTACGCCTGCATGCCGATCGAACTGCCTGCCGATGACCACTTCTACGCTCAGTTTCGGCTGAGATGCCTCGAGTTTGTGCGTTCCGTGCCCGCACCCAGGCCCAAGTGCACATTAGGTGAGCTCCCGCTTCCTCTCTTTATTTCCTGTGGATCGCTGTGACGATGCGTGAGTGCAAGACAGTGTGTTCAGCTGCACCGCTTCCGGCAGCACGAGCGACCCATTACCACTTAAAAAACGAGTGGAAGCGAAAAGAATGTCTTGAGCAGTAAATCGGTTTACTATGGCGTTTGTGAACAGGCGAGATCGAGCAGTGAGTCCCTCTTGCCATTAATGATGCATCTGCCACACTCGATGAATACGCTTGAAATGCATGATAGTCATTTCCAGATGCTGATAAACCACGCATTTGTTATCTTAAAGCTGGCATGTTTAGCAACAATAGTAATTTCGAGTGACTTCATGTGGGAAAAAACCCAAGATATTTCTGCATCCGTATTACCAGCCTCTTGAACCTTTATCCTCTTGGACATAGAGAACGAAGACCTCTCTCTGCTCGGGTTCTGAGCTGAACTGGTCAGCGCTGCAACCGCTATTGTAAATATAACGCGTAAAGTGTCTACAGCCTAGAGTCTTCCGACTCGTCATTCATGTGATAATATGATTAGAAAGCACGTGGTAGTCTGAAGATTCATCTAAAATGTGGCTGCTTTGACTGGAAATCGCATCCTAAATCCACAAGCTTAGCGGTCAAATACTTCAACTGCTAAGCTACCAGGGCGGGTGGCGTGATGGTCATTTGGCCACGTGCTTGCCCTCACCCCCCGAGTGTTGACTGCCTTGCTTGCCATCTTTCTAGAGCTGGGGAAGCCTTTCTCTGGGTGGAGTCTTCGGGCCAAGGTGGCGCCTACTCCAGCCATTTTAAGTTGGTGATAGCCATATTGCCCCACTGTTCCCTTTCACTCCTGCGTCTGCAATAAATTATTGTTATCTATACTAAGGACGTCTCTTGGGGAAAAGACAGTCCTCAAAAGCATATACTGTGCATAGTTTGAGTGTCAGATGTGGCCAACCTAAAGGCTCTAAACAGCGACTAATGGACAACGCATTTACAAGACGCTTCTCCGATAACTGCATGAAAACAGAACTTCATGCTTATAAGACGTTGTGCTGCGTGTCACCCACGAACAGCTTACTGAAGGCAAACAAAGTAAGGAAGATAAAAGGACAAGGTCTCATCGAAATGAGCATGTGTTCGATGAACTAATACTCTACGAGATGTTGCTTATTTTTCATAAGCCTATTCTCTAAGTGACAAATACTGTGTCATATGACGGGTATTTCAGTTCAAGAAGTTGTAGCTTAGTCCTCACTGAACGTAAACAGCACTACAGTGGCACTGGTACTGGATATAGGGGCACAGGGGAAGCCAGCAACCTTCTAACGTTACGTGTATATTCTCATTTACATGATTATGTCTGCATAAAGAACTGTCACCTCGCGAAAATCTGTGCAGAATGTACACGTGGTAATGAGCTGTTAACGATGCGCAATCAAAACAAGAAAATACCACGCAATTTTCACGTGCCAGAGAAGAGAGGGAGTGTATTTGTAGGGAGATTGTTAAGACTATGTCATGTCAGCTACTCTACGCGCGAAGAGAGGAATAGGCGCCTAACGGAGAGGGAGCGCGAGAGAAAAAAAGCATTAGTGTACATGATTAATAGCACACATCTACAGGTGATCTCATAATCCAGGTGTCTTAAAGGTGTTGCCCTGATTCAATTACTCGAAGGAGGACTCAGTATGGTTCTTTGTGCTGCTTAGCTGTGAGGCTTGGCGCCTTGAGCTCCTCGAAACCTGATGGTCATAATTTATACCGATTAGGAGCTGACGGTCGAGCGCATAGTTCGACTCGTCAGCCCTTATATAAGGAAATCCGATTCACCACGGTAAAAAAAGGTGGTAACCAGCATATTATCAAGCTCGACCGGCCGACATGGACGTTATGTGACGAAGTAATGAATAAAAAAACATTTCAAAATAATAAAGTACAATATTATTGAAATAATGCGTTGCCTCTTATTTTTATATCTGAATACTCACCTGTAACAGTATCTAGCATCAAAACTGCTTGATTGTACACCTTCAACATTACAGGACCTCGCGAGCAGCTGAACCAGCTGACAGCTTATATGGATGCGTCCAACATTTACGGCTCCACCGAAGAAGAAGCCAAGTCTCTGCGAAGCTTCAGAGATGGTGAGTGAACATAACATTCTCGGTCGCACATGAGGGTGGAGAAGATTTCCTGGGGCGGAATGGCAGGTTCTTAATGCGTGTGGCCACTTGCAGGACGCCTCGCTTCCACCTTTTTCAGCAGGGACGAGCTTCTTCCCCGACAGACCGACAGCACGCAGGAGTGTAACGAGCAAGGCACGGACTTCATCTGCTTCCGGGCAGGTCAGTGCCCTCTTTGCGCATATCGCGCACTTGCCGAATTTTAGACTAAGTACCTCAAGTTTTTTTAGAATAAATTAGTAAATAATTAACAAAAATCAACATAGAAAACATTTTTACAAGCAAATAGTGTTGTGATGAACATAATTGTTTTGAAGCTCTTTAGTGTTCACGTCATATACAATCTTGTTTCTAGTGACCTACTTGTTTACAAACAGGTGGACTTCGCGATGTATGTACTACTATACGGTACCCGCCCATACCCCCCCCCCCCCCAACGGGAGCAAGCGTATTGTTTATGCCGAACTAGACAGGTAGTCATTGCGGAGCATGCGATCTCAGCCGCGCGTCACCCGGAATGAACAGCCACCGCTCACTGCAAACCGCAGGCGACGAGCGAGTGAACGAGCAGTTGAGCTTGACGGCGATGCACACGCTTTGGATGCGCGAGCACAACCGAGTGGCTGCTGAGCTACACCGGCTGAACCCGGGCTGGAAGGACGAGATCCTCTACCAGGAGGCCCGGCGCATTGTTGCCGCCGAGTTCCAGCACATTGCCTTCAATGAGTTCCTGCCCATCCTGCTAGGTACGTAATTTGTGTGATATAGCTACTTATATGTAAGCAACATCTCAATCCGTAGTGCACCGGGTGTCTCTTTCAGCTGTATCAATGAATACCTGTGCGTGTGCATGTGTGTGTGTGCGTGTGTGCGTGCGTGCTGTTATAACGGCACGTCATCACTGGAAGCTGGCAACTTTGTTTAATTATCTGGCGTTACGTGCCGTAACTGCCATAATACCAATATGGAACGCTTCATGTAGTGGTATACACGAGATTAGTCATGACCATCTGATGTGCACCCAAATTATGCGGCATTTTTTGCATTTTGCCGCCCTTGACATATATGGCCGGCCCTGCAGGGATCGAACTCGTGACTGCACGCTTATACCGGCGACATGGCTAACACGGTGAAAGAAAAGGGAATAAAATTTGATAAAACTACTCCGATTAGTATTTCTTTTCTAAAGCTCAACATAAGGTGCGGGCCTAATATGCAAGTGTAGAGAATGTTGCTTGCTTTGTGGGGTTTAACGTCCCAAAACCACTATTTGATTATGAGAGACGCCGTAGTGGAGGGCTCCGGAAATTTTGACCACCTGGGGTTCTTTAACGTGCACCCAAATCTGAGTACACGGGCCTACAACATTTCCGCCTCCATAGTGTAGAGAATGTTAAGCAGTGTCTGTCGATTCCCATGCGACAACGTAAATGTTTGCGCCCTTTGTTGCATACCGCTGAACGAGAAAACGGCACCAAAACTAATGGCAAAGGAAGGTGCAGAAAATATGTCAGGAAAATCTAGTATTATATCCACGCACGGGACGCTCTTTACAAGCTGATACAGATGGGCGTTAATGCAAATGAGGGGTACATTCAATTTCAGAACTTGCGCTTTCAAAAGTAATATTGACAGCCGAGGTCCACTGTGGTCCTCAATAGCAAAGAATTGGCAGTCCCTCTCGTTAACTTTGAGAGAACATGCGAAAATCGATTCCATCACGAAGCGCTTACTACTTTCTCACTCAGTTGTAGTCAGGAGGCCACATCTTCAGCTTTACTCGGTGATTGTGGTGCATGTCTCGCCCAAGTGTGATCTTCTTGCACTTTTTAGCGACACTCTAAACTGTGTTGAAGTCAGTCGTAGGTGTATACTGAGAAAACCGGGTCTAAAAAGTCCATTCGCGTGGAAAAAAAATTGATTAGAAACGTTGAGCCACAACCGGGGTCTATTTAAAAGAACATTATTTATTTATTTATATTTATTTATTTATTATTTATTTATTTATTTCACAATATTCTAGTTCATGACAGGCCGAATCAGGAGGGGAATGTCAAAGAAAAAATAAACAAAGAAAATAAACTAACAAATAAATGAGAATTACCAATTCGTAACGCAACTAGCAATCTAACAGGAATTCATCACTAAACATATAATACGAACGTACAAGGTAAAAACCACAAAAAAGAAAGAAAAGTCACTAAAACGCCAATTTTTACAGTTATCGGAAACAATCGTCTCAGGGATATACATGACGGTGTTTCCGTCACGCAGGCGAATTGTTGCAAAGATGCGGATTAATATCTTCGACAGTAGAGCAAAAGAAATTGATGTTATTTATTTTGCAATTCTGATACATGAACTCCCTTAAATCTCTTTACTCTCCCCTCTATACAAGATGCACGCAATCGGCAAGTACAAAGACCAAAAAGATCTGCTACGTGTTCGCATTAATCTCAACATGTATCCCATTCATAACTTTATTGGTTATTCGAATGCAATAAAAGCGTTACCGCTTATCCCACTTCCAAATTGTGACGGTTTAGCGTTTTATGCCACGCTCATGCGAATACCGAAGAATGTTCACATCATGGTAAACATTTCGTTTATGAACAAAAAAAAAACAGTGATCGCTGACGCGTTTGCAATACAACACATGTGTAGAGCTTTTTTCTGGATGACAGTGTTCATGCGCTGAAATTGTGTCTTTTGCAGGCCGTAACGTCATGGAACAGTTTGACCTGTTGTTGACACCCTACGGATACAGCCACAGCTACGACCCAGAACTGAATGCCGGTATCGGCAACGTGTTTGCTGCCGCCGCCTACCGGTACGGACACACACTCGTGCAGGTCAGTGGTCAAACAGATTGATAAGGCATATCTCATCTATCAGTTGCCGAACATCGAAGAGTCAACACAGACAGCAAACTTCACGTATGACCTGCATGCACCACACGGCAAGTGACCGATGTTCACACTGTCTGCAAACTAAGGAAATCGTTGCCGTCACGTGAAGCATCATGAGGTTCCAGCTGCTGATGCGGGCGTTGAGTAGAAATAGCTAGCTAGTGTGATAAGCACTGGTGGTGTCCGCGTTATTTCTCTTATTTTGCGTCTTTCCACCCTTAGTAAGCATATGGAGGTCTGTGTGAAACCGCTTCTAACTATATATGAAGGCGCACATTCGGACGAGCGTGGCAGGGCATGTTTTTACGACTAATGAACCAGCGTGTGTCCAGCAGTGTGTGGATGCTGAAAGGAACGCGCCTCAAACGTGTTCACTATCTAGAATATTCCCTTGGAGATAAAGAGAGAGAGATATGTGACACGCAAACGCAGGTAGGTTAACCAGCAAACGAAACAGCAACAAAAATGTTCGGGGTAATGACATTGAGGTTGCATAATGGGATTGAGACAGAGTATATGAAATCAGGCATAAATGCAGTATCACTACCTGTGGTCATGACAATCAAGTCATTTTTAATTGCTTCACACGTCTTGGAGCACATCGGTACTATGAACGCTTCGAGGAAGAACATCGGAAGCGTTATTCAAAGGTAGCAAGTTTGGTCCCTGCCAGCGGCAATATCTTTTCGTTCACTTTTCTTCACATTTACATAAATTACTGCTGATACTATCCCTACACTTTTCTTGACATTATTGTCGGTTAGTTCTCATTATTATTGTGTTTAACAAAGCAAATGAGCCCTCAAGTGTGCACTTGTTTTGTTCGAACTATGACTTCAAGGGAGACAAAACACAGCCAGCCAGGAATGCCGTGATTTGCAAATGGCCCGCTCACACACTCATAGTCATGAGTTGCAGACGTATACTTCCTGCCGTCATAAAGCTTCATTTGGAATAATGCGATTACAATATTCATTATTTGCTCAAATCTTAGTACACATCACACTCAAATACTTTGTTCATGTACGGTAGTAAACACTGATGACATCGCGTTCATTGCTATTCTTCTAAAAGGTACAGCATTTTAAATGTAAGACAGTGCAGAGGTATTTCTACCTGGAGGCTTTTATTTTCTTTTATTTGGAACATCTCGAAAGTATCAGCTTAGTGAGGTTATCTTCGGTAGGTTTGGTTGTAGCGCTGAGTGACAAAGTGAGGAAAGCTGGACTTCAAGGAAGAGACGCACGTGCAACTGAGCTTTATTTCTCGTCTGTCGCAAATATATAGCTTTGAAAAGCACCACGTGGTATAGCGACACAGCCAAAAAGACGAATAACACAATCGTGCACCTCCCTCATCGTCGAGACAGTCTATCTCGCTTGAAAATAAGCCAGCAAAAGGCTTTCTCGTGTATTTCTTGCCCATCTTGCTGATGACGTGTACGCTTCGAAAATATCTGGTTCGCTGCGGTAAGGCGTACTGTGGCGCATACCTAAGTAATGCTTCCACAAGCATATATGTCAGCATATCTAAGAAATGTAAGCGCCAACTCGTCCATAAAAATGTGATTCTTAAATATATCTGGTCCCTCTATTCTTTATCTTTTGCCCTATCTCTTTAGCGCTCAGGTGCGCAGCCAGTGGTTGCGCTTTGCTTGTTGCAGCGTAATGATAGATTGCTCCTCGTCTCAGGCATCGCGTGGTTTGACCGGCTTGTCGATATTTGTCGGTCGAAACTATATACTTAGCAAGTTTTTGTTCTCCTGTTAGACCCAAAAATGTGCAATAAATTTTCGACCCAATTGTTTTGTAAGAAACTTCTGTGTACACCGAGCCATCCGAATGTCTGCAAAGTTTTCAACGTCGCATTTTTATATTGTAACCGTAGCTAGAGCTCGATGTCATGTGATCAAATAATTTATGGTCTAAAAGGTAAGCGTGATGGTTTGACAAGGTCAGGAAACGTCGAGCACATCCGCATGACCATTTTAATACGTCTTCAGTGGTGATGATCGCTTTATTGTTCAACATACACAACGGCAAGGTTAACTGCCTGATATGGTGGCACCGAAACACATACGTAAAATAGTTTAAGTTCCGTAATTTCAAACAAGCCTCGACTTGAATGTCGTTCCTCACTTGACCAAGTGGAACACAGCGCCACTGCTCGACTAAAGATGAAGTCACGCTTCTCAGGAATTACTGTAAATTATCACCGATTCATGGTAACTTGTTATGCCTAGAGACGGGCGCTGCAATCGACTTTCTCATGCTAATGTTGAGTTACTCAATAGACGTTTTTTTTTCGTGGGCGTCACCATATTGCTAGCCGGTGGCCCTTTTATGGCCTGGCAACCCATCTGGCATGCGGGAAGCTGGCTGTTTGCATAGAAGGTAAGCGTGCGGCTGCGGTTTTATTGTTCGTCTGTAGTTTTTACGCGTCGAATTTCGACTGAAGTGATGCAGGTTCTTGAGAAAATGAGCTTATGAGACGTTCTGACGATGTTCAAGTTGTTGAGGGTCAATTGTTTTATTATACAGTGCCACAAACGAGTCGGCCTCGGTTGACGCAATTTATTCACAGCACCGACTTTCTGCTCGAAGAATGCGCAGTATTTTCAGGTCTTTCATTTCCAGAATGAGCAACATTTCGAGAGCACAGTCGATATCTTTCTTGAGCTGTAGTCATCTGCTTTCCGAACAATATTTTATTACGCCATGTCGTCGCATCGGCTACCGCTCTTGCATGAAGCCGTGCGTTGGAGTGTAGTGGTTCGTCTTTTTTCGCGGCACTGACAGTTTTCATTAACTGCGCACTAACGGTTGTCCAAATGTTTCCTCAACTCTGAAGTAGTGACTGTATCTTACTCGCTCATTTGTTTTTACTGGTGTGCACTTGAATACAGCTCTCACATCAAACGACGCTGACGTGCTTGCGTTTCTCCGTTTTATGCTCTTTTATTATTCGCGATATTTGAGTGGCTCTCGGTGCCTCGGTACTTTGACCTACGATATAGAGAAATGTTACGTATGGCCGTTTATTGGGGAAATAGTGTCATCGTTGAAATAGCTGCAGGCTGCGTACCCTCCGTTCATAGCCGAAGTTGAGAATCGGTGTCGAAATCGTTGCGGTTTGTTCGCCTGAGAAGTTCTCTGAACATATCCGAGAACCCGTGGATACAAAGTTGTTCCTGTATAAGTTTGCAATCCATAGAAGCCGCTGCTACTTGTCAACAGAAAAACGATGAAACTTGAAGAGTCCACAGCCACAAAAACTCTGCGTCTCGTGATGCACATGACATATTTCTTCCGACAGCAGTTCTCTTTTTCTGGAGTTGTTACTGCACCCAAAAACAGAGCAGTGTCTTCCTGATTACCACTTCTTGGCTGCCATAGCAATGAAGAAATACAAAATACGGACGTTGGCTTAATACACGGCAAATCGCTAGAGAACATCACACATACCAGCATCAACAAACACACTCCAAGCCATCGCCCGCATGCCAGAAAGGAGAAATACATTGGTTGCCAGACCGGACCTTCTCGCCCGATACAAAGGTCTACACTGGAGTGTTGAGTTAAGTGGCATTCAAGAATACGGGTGCTTCGCGCTTGTGAACTCGAGGTCGCCTATGAAATCCCGGCCACGATGACTGCATTTCGATTGTACTTAGATGAGAAGACGACTGCGTTTTTAGATGTAGGCGCAAGTTTTTTGAGTTTCGGGTGGTCTAGTTTAATCTCGTTGCAATATGGAGGCAATTTAATGCGGGAGTGTGAAGGAAAACGCGTTTCGCTGGGCCACCTATAAAAGGGGCTTGCCGATCCCTAAACAAGGACGCACGATAATTAGGAGAAACAGGGCTGTATGCCACACACGCCTCTGGTCTGATACCCCATGCAGGGCGATAATAATACAATCGAGAAATAGCTTTGCCGCAAGGATGAAACAATGAAATTCGATAACAATAAATTGAAATAATATTATCTACCAGCGATTGCTTTAGCATTCGACCTGGCTTAACTCGACACAAAACTAGCGAAACGAGATGCAGACGCTGCAGCGAGTGAAGCGACCTGTCCGCTGTCTTATCGCATCAACGCAAACAAAACCATACACCACGTACTACACAGAGGTGTGAGCCATGCGATCCCTGTCAAGATGGTGCACGGGCAACCACGCCTTGCCGGTCGAAGTACGCAGTCCCTCCCGAAAGTACGCATCTACCCCTCCAAGCTTTCTTTTGGGCCTCATACAATCGACGAAAAATGGCGGGAGCATTGTCTCTACACTCTATCAGAGGTGGTTGGCTGCTTTTATATGATTTTACTCGCGCAAGTGCCACACGACACGTGAAGCAACGTTACCCTTTCATTTTATACGGAAACTCATGGTGACGCCGACAACGACGGCAGAAATGCGCTTGTAGGATCCATATAATTATCGTTGCAACAGAAGCAGAGGAAGGCAGGTATTGCAAGTGCGAAATACGTGCGACTATCTGGTTGATCGCTGAGACCTGTCGATCTCGATAGCTATGGCAATACCTGCATCACTTTCAAAGCCCGTTACACTCAAGGCCACTGAGGACGTTTTTTTTTCCCTCTAGAAACGATGTATGGTCTAGTTGGGTCAGTACAGTTCGAAGTACAAAAATCGTGTCTGTGTTAAAGCGATCACAAAAGCTTATCTTCCCGCTTTCAAGAATCAAATAAATGAGGGGGGGAGGGGGGCGGTGTGAGACTGTTGAGGCGTAAGTGGAAAATCTCTATATAAAGCGCTTGCAACATGCGCCAAACGCAGGCAAACAGACCATATCGCGGCGTAATATTGATTATTTTGTACCCTGCAGTGTGCATAAGCTATCGCAATGCCTGAGCTATGCGTATGCACCGAGAGCATCTTGTTACTTGCACCCAAATGTACTGGCGCATTGAATACCCATAATCATCGACCGTTGAATAGTCAGTACGCAACGTTTACAAGGACGTTTCACAGTCGATGTGACCTCATTTGATAACTGGCGCAAGCACGGCAGCGTTAGAAATGTTAACATCTGATTTTATCCGTCAGTCACTACTTTTTTTTAATGTACACGTTATGTGAATCATCATCCCCGTCTGCTTTCACTAAAAGGGACAATTTCGATTAATAAAAAGAAAATACACATTGCCCATTGTTGTACGGTAGGCAGCAGAAAATATTGGTTCATAACACCGCTAACTTTCACAGACTCTAAACTCAAGAAAATTGTATAGTCACTGATGCGTGAACTTAAAGAAAGAAATAAGCTGCATTCTGTGATTTTACTGGCCGAAATTACGACACGATCACGAGGCAAGCCGGTGTATACTCCGGGTTGTCGTGTAGAAGATTGGGTGAGTCAGAAGTAACTCATGATAGTGCTCAACTCAGCGCATTAATCGTTGTACAGAATAATTTAGACCACCTGAAAACACTGCATTAATGTGCACCTAATCGAAGTACGTCGGTGTTATTGCATTTTTCCCGCATAGACACGAGACCGCCATGATCAGGAATCGAACCAGCGCAGTCGAGCGCATAGTAGCACGCCACTTACAGCTACGTAAGCGTACAGTTAACACACAAGGAACTACAGGCGATAGCATTCGCTATCGGCAATACTGCTGGTTACATCAGACGATGTCACCTGCAGATTTTCTAATAACGTCGACGCATTTTACGACTCCGATAAGAACAGGTAAACACTGCAGTTTTACTAATAATGCCTGACAGACAATACATTTCGTATGTTATTTAAGAACAGGCATAATATAGAACACACATTAGTTCAAACTCCACAGATATTGAGAATTGGAAGTATACACAACTGTCTGTCACGGTGGTAGTTTTTAAGGAAAAAAAAGTGTGGTCTTTGTATTTTCCTTTCTAACCATTAAGCTGCTACGATGATATATGGACTGATGAGATGCGCGCATTTTATACGCTTTAAAAAATATTACTTTTATTACTTGATAGCGTTATTCTGCTTATGACAATGCCCTACACTTTCTTAAGATGATTAAATTTGTACATGTAGTGTTGAAGTTTACGCTAACGTCAAGATCTAGCATAACGCACTTTCCACGTATGTTACGCTTTATTTTTTTGATAAGCGTTTCGTCTAAGCGACCTCAGTGCTGATCAGGCTGCAACCGCAACTCATTCTCCATGATTCCACGAGCAACTCACCAGTCATATGTTCAATTAGTTACCAACAACTCATTACGATGGCGCATTTGCTTAGAGAAAAGTAATCACGAAATATAGAATTCACATAAGTGATAGAACCGTAATAACTTAAGTAGAGTACACATGTTTTAGTGTAAAGGATCTTCGTGCTCTTAGCGATGTTGTAGTATTATTTCCATGCTCTTTCACATTTTCAACGTTACCAGTAACTGAACCTCTAACCAGTTGTATTTCTCACAGCGAGGTGACAAAAGGAATGTAGATGGCTGTTTAACGCAGGGCACTCCATACCTTAGTAGGCTTATCTGTGGGGGGCTGGGCTTTTGTCGTTAATTCTAGAGATAATTAGTTGGTTGATAAAATCAATTTATGTGCCATGCACGTTTTAGACGTGAATGTTGTGCATCCTAGCACAGTAGAACAGACCTTGAGTACTTAAAAAAATTCCGCGGCTTATCAGCGCTTGCGTCGATATATTGTGGGATTGATTGATTGATTTGTGGGGTTTAACGTGCCAAAACCACCATATGATTATGAGAGACGCCGTAGTGGAGGGCTCCGGAAATTTCGACCACCTGGGGTTCTTTAACGTGCACCCAAATCTGAGCACACGGGCCTACAACACTTCCGCCTCCATCGGAAATGCAGCCGCCGCAGCCGAGATTCGAACAATATATTGTGGGAGTGCAGACTGAAGAGATGCCCCAGAGTCGAAAAAAAAATAACAACGGGCGATACGCACCATAGGGTGCTCGAACAGTTAGTGAACAAAACGAGATAAATGTTTCATCAAGCTTTGTCAGAAGGACATGACGTCGTATCTGAATGGCTGGTGGTGATATTGTGACATTGTCGGTAACGACCTCACTGATGACGCTATCCGGTCCGTACACCAGGACAAAGTGACAGTGCCGATGTCCTTGTCGGGAATAGACGTTGGAAGGGGTCTCCGCTCGCTGACGCAATGCTGCAAACTTGGTTGAACGACCTATTGTGTGGAACTGTCACGTACGTAAACTACACCCAACGAGAAAGCTGCGAATTCTATCGCACCTCTCCTGCCGTGACGCAACTTCAATATACCGCCGGCGGTTAGGAGTGGCTTCCGCCAAAATCACGCTCATTTAGCATACAGGTGTCAGACACCCCCACATGTCACTCCTACAACTTTAGCAAAGCGATGTAACATCTGCTGTGCTTCTGTGATCGTATTGTGAGAGAACTCAACGTTCTACGCAACGCGCTTAACTGCAGTTTTCAGAAGACGAGATCCTCGGATCATGGCCCTACACGTCACAAGTCAGCAAAGTGACTCGGGCATTTGCTACTGTTTTAAAAACTGACCGGCTTGAACGATCGCTTGTAGGCGTGTAATCGACAGGCGCTCTAGTACAGCTGATGAGGCACACATCTACTCTTCTTTCTGCCGTACGATTCCCGCGCCCCCTAGTGTAGGTTAGCAAAACGGACGCACGTCTCATTGATTTCCCTGCCTTTCATTTGTTCTCCTCTTCGTCCTAATTGTCATGTGCGAGAAATGAGTGCTTCACGCCACTAAAAAGTCGCATACAGGTTGTACTATATGAGCTATCGTACCGCTCACTTCACTGATAACTGCACGAGTTCATCTTACTTTACTTCCATACACCATATTGTCTAAGAAATAAATGTTCGCGATGTTCTATTTTCTCTACCCCTTTTTATATTTTCTAAAGGAATAAATAATGAGAAAGCAATTTGTTTTTCAAGCTTCACATAAAACAAAGGTATGGCTTCACCAGGCCGCTTGGCACTTGAGTGTTATCATGAGTTTTTTTTTATTGAAATAAAAAATAAACGAAGTTTTTGTCACCGTTAATTGGCGACGAAGCAGCTGCATCGTGTGCAATCTTAAACAAACTTATACACTCAATAACAAGTGTACCATGTGTCACATTTGATTCAAGGTGATGTACAAAAGGCGGAAGTATATATATATCACAGCTCCGCACGTATCAAGGTTTCTAAGGAAGTATGCACAAAATCTAAGCTGCTAGACTGTTCGAGTTGTTTTGCCTTCAAAGGCTCATTTACCATTCTGTGAGCGTTTCGTAAGCAGTTCTATAGTTGTGCGCACTCTCTGTTCTAGGGCAACATCGAGCTGATCAACGAGGATGGCTCCGTACACAAGCGGATCCCATTGGCGACGCAGTTCTTCAACCCTGCAGAAATTTACGCTCCCGGGAACCTCGATCGATTCTATCGTGGTCTCATCAGCCAGCCGGCTCAGACCTACGATCGCTTTGTCACTGAGCAGGTATGGAACAGTGCGTTCTTCGCGAGATAGAGAAAAAAATGCGACTGAGTAGCGTGTATTGGGGTTTATATCACTGGTACTGCACATAGATCTAAGCAAGGAGACATATGCGTGTAGGTATGTTAACGCTGGTCTATAACGAAAGTGCCCTGACACGTTCATATGTCAGAAGTGGACAAGTTGGAGTTTATTACATGATTCCGGAGCATTCACTGTTATAGTAATCCCAATGTTCGATATTTCGCAAGAATTTAAAGTTTGCTCTCGAATTCACTCTCATACACTATAGGTTGAAATGAATAAATAAAAATAAATGAAAATGAAAAACGTAGGCCAGGTGTCGAACTGGAGGTTGTGGGTTCCATCCTGGCCGCTGCGGTCGCATTTCGGTGGGGGTAAAATAGTAGGAGCCAGTCCGATGTCAGTGTGCATTAAAGAACCCCAGAGGGTCTAAATTCCCGCAGCCCTCCACTACGGCATCCCTAATTATCGCACGTCAAGTTACGCTTGCCCCCATTTTCCCGGCAGGGCTCCCGATTTTTTTTAACAGAGTCTGGCTTACGAACGGCCTATAAATTTATCCACAAGCATCGCATTTTAATTCTTGTTTACATTACATCTGAAGTTTAACCTCCCAAAACCGCAATGTGATTATGAGGGATGCCGTAGTGAAAGGCTGCGGGAATTTAGACCCCCTAGGGTTCCTTAATGCACATTGACATCGCACTGGCCCCTACTATTTCAGCTTTACCCAAATGCGACCGCCGTGGCCAGGATGGAACCAACAACCTCCAGGTCTGAAGCTGAGCACCATAACCGCTACAACGCCGCGGTAGACTAATCATATTTAGGCAGAAACGAGAAAACAAAAATACAGTCAAACGTAAAACGCACCAAATGTGGCTGTGAACCGTCGAGTTACTCTTCAGCTTACCATAACAACAGCTACTAGAGTGTCACAGTGCTCAGGTATAAAGTTTTCCAAGTGCTGCGAAATTGTCTTGCCAAGGCCTCAGGCCCTAGAGTTACGAGAGAAAAATCATAAAGCCAGATAAAAACAAAATAAAATGTGAGCGAAACGTTTCGGGGGATCTACACGGCCCACTCGATTTCCGATCATACGATCATCGACATACGTTGCGAAAAAGCCATCATATCACATACGAGAGACCTGATAACAGTCAATAGTTTCTTGTCCAATGCCTTGGCGTCATCATTGTGGGAAGAAAGAGCTACTTTATCTGGCGCGATGGCTCTTGCAGTGTTAACGCATGCAGTCGTTATGAAGCACGTGCGACAAAGTTTTCTCTCCATCGCTTGTGATACGTTGCCGGTCTCATTTGGGCATCTCTTCCCGATTGCGCTATCTTACGTATACCTTAACTTCAGTGGCTTCTCATAGGCAGAGCACTATCTTTGTTTAATGCTGACAGCTCAATGCGAGCAGTAGCACTGGTGCCCAAGATTGACGAAACTCGCTCAGGGATCAGGCAATATGGCCTGCATAGTCTTTAACTGATATGACGTAAAGATGTCAGTGCAATACTATGGTTGTTTGATTGATATGTGGGGTTTAACGTCCCAATAACCACTATATGATTATGAGAGGCGCTATAGCGGAGGGCTTCGAAAATTTTGACCATCTGGGGTTCTTTAACGTGCACCCAAATCTGAGCATATGAGCCTACCACATTTCCGCCTCCATAAAAAATGCAGCCGCCACAGCTGGGATTCAATCCCACGACCTGAGGGAGAGCAGCCGAGTACCTTAGCCACTAAACTCCGCGGCGGGGCTGCACTATAACGGTGCCGGTTGCTGTTTTGCTCTTGAATATATTGTTGCGAAGTTTCGAGGTGCACATGTCTAAGCTAGACACATCCGAAGACCATCGAGACGAAGAAGTGTGAGAGCAATTCCACAAAGGCAAGCGATGACAAGTCGGCACAGTGGTTTCGGGGAGCACTCATTGGGGGCTTATTTATCTCATACAACTTAACTTTACACATTGCACACAGTCACAAACCCAAAACATAGAAAATGATGGCATACCCCTCGGCTTTCATGACTGGTCTCTAGCGATGAGATGCGCTGTTGACCCCGAGTCCACTCACCCCCAAAAAAGCCCAAGTAGCTGATTAAATGTGGTTTTCCAGCATCCACGGGTGCGCGGACCAATTGGAAAGTGGTTTATACGGACCAATCAGGCAAGCCGAAAATAACCAATCCCAACACGAGTTACATGGTCATCTGAATCCTGCCTCGCAACAAAACTGAAGCAGTTTCTGGAAACGAGCACAATCTCGTAAACAGCCCTGACGCGCAAACAAGAGCTCTAAGTTCGGTCCCCGGTCACCCTGGAGGGCCCGACAGGTAGCTCGCTTGTTTGGTGCGCCGGGCGCACAGTGACCTACCGGATGTGGCTTTCTCTCTTCGACTCTCATTCTTCCTCGAGGTTCTCTTCGAGAAAAGTCGTAAAATAGCACCTCTAACAAGAACATCTGACGAAGAAAGAACTCAAGCAGTAGTTGAAAAAGAAAAAAAAAGCGTTCGGCAGGACATTGCCTTCGCGACAATATGCTGCACATACAACGTACAGATCCCTTTACACGTTGTATACATCAAAATAAACTACGACAGTGGAAGAAAAAAAACACAAAGATATGAAAAATTAACAAATAACAGAAAGGCCATCCAACGGGACAGGGTGAGTACAGAATATTCTCGCATAACATAACGCAATAACATTAAAAATGTACTTCTGCGAAGGAATGCGGCTGTTAAAACGTGAAAAGTAAGTGGGGATAATGATTGCTTATTGTGCTCGATACTTCCACATTTACGTAGTCAAGTTTTGAACGACGAAAGTCACAAACTTCATATGATTCGAGACTTTCGTGTAATTAGGGAGACATTTCACGTCGTTTAGGTACATTGGGAACAGTTTTTAGTATCAATGAAAAACACGGTGAAGGCAGGGATAGTAAAACAAGAATATTTACGCATGCAATGCAGACGCAATGAGGAGAACGCAGTGGTGCGTTGCATAGCCAGTCTTGTTTTTTCTATCGGCCCTACTTTTTCACCTCTACCTCGACCACCGTCTCTAGAAATAGGGCGATTCGCGGAAGCCACTCTGTCACAGTTGTCTCAGGTTTAGGAATGATTGAGCTACAGGGTGTTCTATTCCCGCAAACTAGATTTTAAAACAAAATCATCTGTAGCATCTGCCGTAATTGTTCTTTCCTGAACCGATCTGAAGAGCACGTTGCTGTCGCGATCAGTTATTATGGATGGAGTGATTAACAGGAGTTCGGTAAAAGAGAGAGAATAAAATGAGGGAAAGGCAGGAGGCTTAGTCGAAAATTGGGGCATCTGGTTTGCTTACCTGCACAAATAAAAGGGGAATGGGAAAAAAGATGAGAAAGAAAGCTAAAAGCAAAATAAACGCACGAAAAAAAAAGAGAGCGGGGTGCTATAGCCTATTAAATAGGTTACTACCACGCAAACAGTTCAATAAGGCCCTCACTGATTTTGTGTGCGAAGACAGATCATGTCGGCTTTCGAGCACTGACTACCCTGACAAGGGTCTGTCGTCAAGGCGGGCTAAGGCAGCAGCTAGCGGCTGTTTTTGTACGCTGTTGCTAGAGCAGTGGCAGAGAACGTGCTCTATCGTTTCATCGCTGCCGCAATGATTGCAAGCAAATTACTTCAGTTTATAACCACCTCATGGCACTTATCGCGATTTTATAACTCTAGCCGGTGACTACAAAAGTACCATACATTATAAAAATTTCGAATACTTTCAATGACATTTCAGTAATACTCGAATACTAGTATAACCAATTTTAAAAAGTTGCTGTTTTATTAAAAAAATGTAAATGGAAGAACTGTGCACTCCATATATTCCTTAATTCAATATTGGTGCTGCAGATTTAACATATATTATTACTGGGTGTGCTTAGTGAAATTGCGGGCTTCATTTCAGATATTCAGATGTGTCCGATGTGGAGACAATCCCTCGAAATATTTATCTATCATATTTTGCTTCAATTACACATTTCAATTTCTAGCTCATACGCGTCTACAAGTGGTCGAGTTCGGTGAGTAAATTTGTGCCGTTGACTATAAAATGAGAAATCTGGCAGTAAGACCACTGTATGTGCAATTTGCAATTGCCTCTAAAATAAATACCAACGGACACAATTAAGAGATAAGTACATTATGCTGTAATGACCACGAGATCTTGTAAATTCCGCAGCCTTGGCGAAAAGCAAAAGAGAGAAGATAACCTTATGGTGCTCTGGCGGCGTGTGCAGTTGACGAACCACCTGTACGAGCCCCTGGGCCAAGGTTTTGGCATGGACTTGGTGGCCCTAAACATTCAGCGGGGCCGCGACCACGGCATACCCAGCTACAACGACTGGAGGGAGTACTGCGGCATGGCGCGCATCACCGATTTCTCGCAGCTTGCCGAGATCATGACACCCGAATCTGCGCAAGCGTTCGCACGAGTCTACAAGTAGGCATATGCTTTAGCATATTACGAAAACCTATGATGTTATGCCAAACATTTTGTTATTTGATCGGAGCGTACATGAGTTTTAAATGAGGTTTTAGAAAAACCCTGAAACGGTGTTATGACGATTTTCGACAAACACGTTGGGCTGGCAGATCAAGTCCAAATGGTAACTTAGGGAATAATTTGAGCTCTCTGCGTAAATTTTGTAATTTATTACAACGCTTTAAAAGCTGTGAATCGCTGCAGATCGCTGCTACTCGGCCAAACGCGTTTTCAACCACCCATACATTAAGCGACACGCTCTGCCCCACTGACGTCATAGTATTTAGCTGATCTCATTGGCTGTGGAACGCGCAGCATAGACTGCCGGTATCGGTTAAGCGGCGGGTTTTACACGTATGCGGTCTCACGCCACATCGTGACGCAGGTGCCGTGAAGGCGGAGCTTAGCACCGAGCGCTCGAAGGAAGAGTTGAGGGCAGTTGAGGGTGAAAGGCGGAGCGGAGGAGGAGGGCACTTCCTTATTACTCGTAGCTCCGTTAGTAATGGGTGTTTCGATTGAACTCTGGTGCCAATGATTTGTTCCAGTAGTGGTCTAATCAAAAAACGGAATGTGAAAAAAACGTTTCAGGGACCCTCTAACGAAGAGTGCCACAGAAAGAAACGCGTATTATTCATTAAAGATGCACAGGAGATGTTCTGGAGAAACTACACGGTATATACGCCACATGCACTGCTTTAGAGTGCATAGACGTGTGGTTCAGTTTATTCAAATTCAAGTTGTAGATTATTTTATGGACCCTAAATTTCAATAAGTGTAGTACGCTGCCCAAGATATGCGGTTTAGCGTAGTTTCAAAAACATTGCTCTCGATCAAACGAAGCTAAATATGCAATAGCAGTAATTATTGCAAAGCTGTGACGTTTTATACTGCAGTTTTTACTCAGGAGTCAGCACAGTAAATGAGTGGGGCAGTATTTCAAGTATTCCTCAGGGCACAATATATAAATTGCGAAAGCGTTATATAGAATCACACAAGGTGTGAAGACTCCAATTACCATACTACGTGTAGGTGGCAACGCATCTCTGTTTCCTACGTAGAAGTACACTGCTTTGTTTAGGAACTACGAGTGATGTAGACGGTGCTCTAGCAGCACCGGCATGGAAAGGGGCCCATCTTCCAGTTCGTGCAGGGCGCTATACAAAATGCTGGTCTGTACGAGGAAAATTGAGGAAAGTGGAATAACATGCGGTCGATGTTTACCTCAATGCCACGCACATCGCATATTACCCTGTATAGGCCATTCCAATTAACGTCGTGTATGCCTTCGTTAAGGCAATTCGCAACCAAAGCCGACCGATAAATGAAACTTCACGTCGATGAAGTCCAGACGCTGGTCGGAGTTGCAGTGAGTGGTTCTATCGATACAGTCTTGTACGCATTAGGCCTGGTGTGTTCCACTCCGCATTTCACAGAGAGATGGAAGTGGAACGCTGGGCGCTTCTTGGCGCGATGCGCGAGCAGTGTTATCTGTGGAGTCCATGGCACTCATCCCAAATGGCCAGGTACCCATTGAAACTAAACCTCGTTACCTGAGGCATCGTAAGAATTCAGATTAGAGACGGCCCGCGCCTGCGCACTCTGAAACACTTCTTCGTGAAAAACGAAAATATTTAGCAAGTTAGCTTCCATCTCGACAGCACGGAAAACATTGAATTGATTTGGCTGGAGCACTTCCAAATATTGTTCTTCAATAACAGAGCTACGCATGTGTTCCGGGTAGTACTAAAGGCATCGCTCAAAACAACCAAATCCAGCCAAGCAGCCCTTTATTGTTTTGTGGATTAGATTTACTATGCGATATCAACTAATGCAATGCAGAACTTTCTTGAATATTTGGTTGTTATGGACAATGGGTTTACCGAACACTACCTCTCGCAGTCTGCCATTTTTATTCTTTCTCAAGTACACTTTCGAGGAGTGAACACTTGTGTACCGCGCCGCAGATATCCTGATGACATCGACCTGTTCCCTGCGGGTGTGAACGAGCGATCGGTGCCTGGAGGCACTCTGGGTCCCACTTTCGCCTGTATTGTTGCTGAACAGTTCCGAAGAATGAAAAACGGAGACCGTTTCTGGTACGAGAACGGAGGACTGGAATCTTCCTTCAACGAAGGTAAGACCGAATAAGAAACTTTACTTCTGTTACTTTTGTTAATTTTGTTGTGGCTCACCATGTCGGGTACTTGCGATTGTATAATTTCGGGAGTGAAATATTCATGGGCACGGCTTTAATACGTCCATCTAATCACCGGCTGCACATAGCCTAGCTGTAATGCCTGGCTCGCAAGTAAAAAAAAAAGTCAACAGCAAAGAGAAGAACAGATGGGCGACAACCCCTGTTTTTGTGTTGAGTGGCTGCCTTTTTCGTTGCTGCCTTCTTCACTAAGAAATTGAACGGCTGCGTTGAAAGCAGCAGCCTAACCAGCACGTGGTTACCAGAATGCGCAATCGTCTTGTGCTAACTGGTACATTTTTGTAAAGAAAGAAGGTATCGACAATATCACACTGTTTTTACTCGTTAATACTCGTTAACACTCGTTAATACTTGTTAAAGTAAAGAAATATTTACAATAAATAGCAAACATGACTGGGCTTATGAGATGCCCCATGGAGGTTTTTCGAGTCACTTCTAAATATTACGCCTTCGTTCTTATATCGCGTATGCACTGTCGCGAGACTTTCTTACCATGACTCGTTCAGGTTTGTTTCTGTTAGCATTGCGTCATCACGCCAGCCTGCAAAAATTGGGGGACCCTTAAGCTTCGCCTTTAAGAGTTGAACGTGATAGCAATATCCTGTCGCTAGTGCGTACTTCTACCACTTAAGAATGAAATCTTTGCTAACTGGCTATGCACCCACTGCGTGGTATTAAGAGAATAGCCACAGAAACGTGTGTGTTTTTGTAGAGGGTGACCGGCTTTAATTCAAAAAATCATTATGATAATCGCATGTTCTGACACGCGGTTGCAACGTACACTTGTACCGCGTGTGATTAATGCAATAGTTCAAGTCTTGTCGTGAATTATTTACATAAGACGCGTGTGCGAGTTATTTTCAGTGTACTTCCAAGCAGAGGAAGTTCTTTTCACTGCATTCTAAAAGAGACGCGTGGCTGTATAGTATATAGAACAGCCCCCTTGGCACGCAAGCGTCCCGGGTTTGATCTCTACTCGGACCCATGATTTTTATTATTAGCATTTTTGCCGAATTTTCGGTCACGCGCTAGACGACGAATCTCCGCTCACAAACAATAACGCCGACACCAACGCTGACGCCAGAATTTCCGCGAAACGAGCTCTTTGACGCTATCGCGTCAAAACCTCGGCTGCGTCATTTCGTGGCATCAGTTAGCTAGACTTCCCGACTGCCTCCTCGTTCTCTTCACGCAAATGCATGGTGGATATGGTCTGTGATTTCCAGCCGTTTTCCCGTCATAGAATCACCGGTTCTTGACACTGTCAAGAACCGGTTGTTCTTGACAGTGTCAAGAACGACCGGTCGTTTTTCACAGTGTCGAGCTACAAACACAGCGGAGGAAGAACGCATCTAGGCTAGATGCGTTCTTCCTCTTCTGTGTTTGTAACTTGGGTGGTCTTTTGATAGTGAAAAGTTAATTTGCACGCTTTTGAGACTGCGGGTATGACTTAACCATTACTCTTATTGTCTATATTTACGCCTAGAAAGTTTGGAAAACAGCCTCCCACAGCTAAAAGTTGAGCGGCTCGAACTTATAGGCTTGATACAAATAGGCAAATAGTTGATTTCGTACTCTAAAATTACGTAATAAAGGAGACGAGGGGAAAAAAGAATTTTATTAGGCAGCTCTTACCCCCCGGCCTGTCGAGAAGTTACCTTCGCAAACGAACACATTAAATTGCAGGCGCACGAACAGGCCTCGTGTCACGCGAGGATCGTACGAGCTGCCGCACGACTGTTGCTTCTCGAGCAGCGTCCCCTCAGGGTCACGACGGGGACGCAGCGTATCGTGCGTGTCATGCGTGTCACACATTGCGGCTCGTGTGGGGAGTGTCCTCTGATATGCTTACTTTGAAAAAAAAAAAACGCTTTTATCATCGCTGTTCGAGCACAGATAGCAACGTTCGCAGAGAGTCGCATGTTCTAACTCTCCCCATTGTTCGGATGGTGTAGAAAAATCCACAGATAACTGACCAACTTCCATCGTACGCTGTTTCTGAATGAGAGCTTCATGTCACTCGTTAGGCTTCTCAATCGCTCGGGCCAGTATGTATAACGTTGTCTGTGACTAAATTATTGTGAAGAAATTCACGCGCATTTAAGTTTACGCAGCTGCATGCAATAACGCAGTTACCTTGCTTGTCTATATTTTTTCAAACCTGAGACATAAATGCTGCAGCTTGAGTACGCACACACACAACACACACACACACTCTCTCTCTCTAAGCAGTGTATGAGCGTTACATTATATTTCATCTTGTTTCGATTGTATACTGTATCGACCTCCACGCCTTCTCATACCTTGTTTACTTAACACCCCACAGGGTTCCCTCCTAAAGCAAATTCTTTCTTTTCGAATTTTTTTCAGTGCAAGTTGAGCAAATCCGCAAGGCAAGCTTGGCCCGCATTATTTGTGATAACACAAACCTGCAATACGTACAACCCTTAGCCATGATCAGGGAAGTAAACTGGTGAGTACCTGGAAACATTTTGAAAGATTATTTAAACTTTGAGGCTGTGCTTCCAAAAAGCAATACATATTTAATAACGATGTCATAATGAATCGGATTTGGCGTCACAAAACCACGATATGATTATGAGAGACGCCGTAGTGGAGGGCTCCGGAAATTTTGATTACCTGGGATTCCTTAACATGCACCGAAATGATCTAAATACACGAGCTTCGAGCATTTTCGCCTGCTTCGAAAATGCTGCCGCCGTGGCCGCGATTCGATCCCATGGCCTTAGGGTCAGCACTCAGTTACCTTAACCACGGGACCACCGTGGCGGGTTCAATATATGTTGATAAGGCGTGCCGTACGGACAGAATTGGTATTAATATTAAACTATTGTGGTTGTTTAACGTGCATCTAGACCTATGTACACCACCATTATTCCTTTTCTTTTTTTCTTTTTATTTCGCCCCCTCTTTTTTAACTGCAACCGCCAAAGCCAGTAATCGAACCCGCACCTTCATACTGTAGGAGCGCAACGCCGTAGTCTTCTTTCTGTCATGATTTCTTTGCCTTGGGCTGCGTCATAACTACTTTGCTTTAGTACAAACCAAGTGTTTCAAATACGTGTTTTGATAATTTACATAGCCCATGACCTGCCGCAGCCGAGCCTAGAAACATCTTTTTCTTTCATCAAAAAATGTACCCGATGTTGACCGAAGAAAAATAATATAGCTTTTTTCCTACACATCGAAAAATCTTAACACATCTGATAGAACAAGATACGCATCATCTTTGGTGTGTTATTTGTCTTCGTTCGATTTGCGCTGAAAATTTTCTTCAGTTATGAACAAACACTAACTATCTTGAACCCTGTACTGTTTTCTCCGTGTCGCACAGGAATCCTAAGGTCGACTGCAACGGCCAGGATATCCCACGAGTCGACCTTGACAACTGGCAGAACGAGCCCGTCTGGACGTAGACTTCCCGCCACCGCCATGTGCCAAGAGTCAGTGCGGCATGCACCCTTGCCTTCTGCGCTACCGCAGTTTTCTCATGTTTCATACAGCGTCTCTTAACTGTGTTTCTGGTGCTGTTCAGATGTGACCTGTGTTGTAAAGTGTTCATTAAACAAATGCCAAATAAGAACCATGTTGTTTTGTATTTATAAATCCAGGCTTTGTTTTGTTTGGCGCTTTACGTGCAGACCTTCTGATGGGAAAAAAATAAAAAGGCTCCATGATCACTTCCCGTCATACATGGCCGGCATGTATCCTCCTGTTCACCATTACCTGCACCCAGTTGAATTCGACACCTATTGCATTGACGCAGATGAAAGAACCTCATTTGCTTTAGCAAGACTACGATTCAGTAAAAAAAATGGAGACTGCTGGAGGGTGAAAAAATACTTTTGCATCGTTAGTTTTTTCGTGCTTTTTTTTATTGAGACATACTTTGCGTTACCTTCGCTCCACTCTAAAGGGGCCCCGCAAAACTTTTTCAGCATGGTCAGAAAGCACTGCCGGTTGAAAGTTGAGGCCACTAAAAACACGCGAGCTAAATGACATAGACAAGCTTGTGGCTGTATCGCGCTTACAAATGGCCGAGGCAACAGCAGGGTGCAGAACAAGAATGAACGAGGTTTTCATGCACGCGTCGTACTTATATCATTGTATCAGTACACAGTGCATGTGCGAGCCGAATTGCTGTAGGTGAATAGCACGTGCCCGATACAGCCTCCAGGAAATTTAGAAACAATTCTGAAAGTCAGTTGGAAATCATTCCCCCTTCTCTCGACAAATCACGTCATAAACCCAAATAACGGCACCCTATACTCATTCACTGGTTTGATCATCGTGAGCTGCATAGTTACCGCGGCCGTTGCGGGATGTCACCACGTGCCCCTGCTGGAGATCAACCTGAAAGTAAGCCGCGTGTTCAAAGAAGAAAAAAGAAAAGGAAGTCCTCGAGGTCATGAGGCGCGCTGACGAACGGACGCATCTTGCCCTCTCCTCCTCCCTCTCCCTGCCTATCTTTTCAGCACGCTCGCTCTTACGAAAGGAGATAGAGAAAGTGCTTGAAGCGTACGACGTATCGCTGTAACTCCTCTCGTACTTGACTCTCGGAGTCGATTCATGAGGCTATAAGCTCTCTTAATCGAGCCATTCGACGATTACTTGGAAAAGTGTTGCAGGGCCTTTTACCCAAGAGAGCAAATCGGCCGCTAATGCTTAGATCTATAGTTGTTTCACTGAATATGGTTATGGATGGACCCTTAAGTATATATATGCGGGGTTACCAGCCTCACTGCGAAGTAACGAAGTGCTGGAAGGTCAACGACACTACGCACCCTTCGAATACGTGGAGAGGTCTCTTTCTCTCCGTCACTCTCTTCGAGAGAATGAGAAAGAGAGAGAGAGAGATTGACTTTATTTAAACATATCCTGAGGAGGCTGAGAAAGGGCCATTCCGGCTCTTAATTCAACCTGGAGGCTCAGCCCAGGATGGCGCTGGCAGCCGAAGGATTGTAGCGATGTCCCGGACCCTCTGGGCCACCTGTAGTTGCTGCTTGTATTCGTTGCTCTTGAGGGCTTCCTGCCAAGCCTCTTGGGTATTCAGTTGTGCTGCGCTGTGGGTAGGGCACAGCGCAGCACAACAACGAGACAATGAAGTTGGCTTCATTATTCGTGCATCTTTCAGGAAGCGTATATTTCTAATAGAATCGCGTTATTGTACGAGCCAACCACGAAGTGGCATAATACGCTAAAGGCGCACTAATTCAACTTGAAGAAAGCTCTCCCCCTCTTTATCATGGAAGTAACTTTCTACGACGACGGCGATCTAGAGGGTGCAAACTGCAAATCAATCTGTGTTGGAATTGCACGGGAACGTGCCAGAAAATGTACTCGTCCGTATATCTTAGCGGCATATCCAAGAATCGTGTTCTTTGCGCAAGTGCCTCACAATCAATCGTTCAGCATGACCTATGATATTGCTTCCTTCAGGGGATGTCCTTACCGGGCATGCAAAAGACCTTCAGTGTCGCGTATACACTCTTGGTGCTATTGTGTGCATGTACCGTCCCGCTAGGCTTTATAAGAAAATCCGTACCCTGTGTCTACCAACTCAAAAGCCCGCAATACCCAACCGAAAGATATCTGCAACATCAGAGACTTAAGCAGTATTTGGAAACAAGAAAGCATTCACGGTTGTCATCTACAAAGCAGAATGGTACGCCCTTTGTACATGTTCCTGTGTGTGTTCGTATGTGTGAGCGTATATATATATATATATATATATATATATTGTTAAGAGGTTTATTGGCGGACACTCCGCGATGATTCACGACAGCGACAGTCAATGCGGGGACTGACTCTTTGCACGAGCAGCAGCTCTTCTTCTTATGAAAAGGGCGACCCACTAGAAGGCGTTGGAGAGGACGACCCACTGTTTAAAGGCTTTACCACAACTACCCCGGGTACAAAAAGGGAGCCGCCTGGTGACCTAACAGCTAGTTACAATGAGCGGGTCATGGTAGGCCTTGAGGCGCTCCACGTTAACAATGTCGTGTCTTCGACGGCGCATGTCCGAAGATGGTTCGATGGGTTCAATCAAGTAGTTGACAGGGGAAGTGCATTTGACGACACGGTAGGGGGCCTTCGTATTTGGGCAATAGTTTTGAAGGTAGGCCAGTTGCAGTGGTAGGGATGGAGAGCCAGACGAGCGCTCCAGGGAGGAACGTGGGCGCAGTAGTGCAGGTGTCAGCGCGAATGCCTTTTTGCCGCTCTTGATCATGCGCTGTAAAGGTCCTTGCAAGCTCTCGACACTCTTCAGCAAGCTTGGCTGTAGCAGAAATAGGTGCCCACTCAGACGGATCTCGCCTGTACGGAAGTATCGTGTCGATGGTGTGTAACGGTGGATGTGCGGCCGAGAGAAGGTTGGGCGACATCGAAAGAAGAGCGGAATTCTTCCAACAGGCCCAAAAGCTGGGAACGCTGGCCCGGCGTAAGGTTGTCGGGTATGGAGGGACCAAATACATCATCGGATGTTGAAGCAGATGTCGAAACAGCACTAATCGTACCGGAACATGAGCAGTGCATGTCATCGGGTTGATCCATAACTTGCGCGTCTTCAATGGGTTCCACGCTGCCGAGACATTCCCCTCGCACCAACGTAACGCTGTACAGAGATGAGTTCGCAACAAAAATAGTGGTGCTGCCGTCAGTGAGTTGCACGGTCGCGAAAGGAACCAGCAAGCTTTTTCTTATGAAAACACGATGAGATGGCGAGAGGAGTGCAGCGGTGTCAGAAAGGCTTGCGCAGTAGAGCGACACCGCCACGGACGAGTTTGCAGGCACTTGAGTGTCGTCTCTGACGAGTAACTTGCTTGCACCAAAGGTGTTTGAAGGGCACAGCACTCTCAGCACTCTCCACCAAATTGTTAAGAGGTTTATTGGCGGACACTCCGCGATGATTCACGACAGCGACAGTCAATGCGGGGACCGACTCTTTGCACGAGCTGCTCTTCCTATGAAAAGGGCGACCCACTAGAAGGCGCGGGAGAGGACGACCCACTGTTGAAAGGCTGCTTTATATATATATATATATATATATATATATATATATATATATATATATATATATATATATAACGTGTGCGCCCGATATCACCGCTTGGGTAAGCCACTGATTCGCGCCTTTGGCCTTTGTTAAAATTCCCTGCCTCTCTGTCGTGCGCGAAACAGCTCGTTGGTGGTCCTCCTACACATAGTGGAGTAACTCCTGATTTTTAAGTAACTCCTGATTTTAAGTTTGAGAGTGTGTCCTGCACCATGGGTCCTGATAGGTGATTTCAATGCGCACAATCACGCATGGGGAAGTTGGTGGTCCTCCTACACATAGTGGAGTAACTACTGATTTTTAAGTAACTCCTGATTTTAAGTTTGACAGTGTGTCCTGCACCATGGGTCCTCATAGGTGATTTCAATGCGCACAATCACGCATGGGGAAGTACGCGGACAAATGCAAGAGGACGCAGGTTAGCAAACATTGCCTACAACTATGGCCTTACTCTCCTGAACGACGGCAGCCCCACTTTTCTTCGAGGTGTGACATACGGCAGCTGTCTCGACCTTGCTTTTGTCTCCAACTCCCTCGCGAGATACGTCAAGTGGTTTCCAGATGTTGAGACACGAGGAAGTGATCACATTCCAATCTACCTTAACATCAAAGGCTTGTCTGGTTATGGTCCACGGACGACCATTCGAGCAGTCCAATGGACCAACTTCAAATCTGACATGGAAGATGCTTGCAGCGATGGCCTACGATCTGGGTTAGAGGAAACAATGAAGAGCACAATGCAAAACGCCACTCGCACGGTGACGATATCTTCCACACGAAACGACTTTGATATAGAGTTGGAGCGACTCCGAGCACTGCGACGGCGGGCGGAGCGTCGGTATCGGCGTACAAAATCAATTCACGATCTTAGGGCAGCCAGGAGGATGCAAAAGAAGATTCGGCGTCGCATGGATAGATTAGCGTCGGAACGATGGACAACGTTTTGCCAGTCACTAGACCCTCGCAAGCCACTCTCACACATTTGGAAAACGGTGCAAGGTCTGCGTCACCCTACGGAACAGCGCTTTCCATTCAAAGCGCTCGCGCTATTTCAAAGGAGGCAAGAGATCGATGTCGCAGAAGATTTCTGTGCGCAGATCGCCAACCAAGCCACTCGTCCAGATTCTCCAGTGAGAGGTGACGTCCCCCGTTCCCGTGACTACCACATGGACCTCCTTTTTACAATGGAGGAGCTCGAGGCGACACTAGCTCTCTGCAGGCGTTCAACTTCTCCGGGCCCAGATGGTATTCCGTACCGAGCCTTGTGCAACCTTGGGGAACGTGCAAGGAGAGAACTGTTGAGCCTCTACAACATCTCGGGGCAGGATGGCTATGTTCCTGATGACTGGAAAGTAAGCCGCTTGTTACCCATCTTGAAGCAGGGCAAATCCCCACTCGAACTAACCTCATACCGCCCAATAGCACTGGCCAGCTGCGTAGGGAAGATAATGGAACAGATGATACTAGGCCGCCTGGAGTGGTATCTTGAATACCACAAGATTTATCCGAATTCGATGGCTGGTTTCCGACGCGACCACTCTTCTATTGACAATGTCGTTGATCTAGTTTCGTACGTTCAGCACGAAAGATCCCGTAAGCGACTATCTGCAGCTTTGTTTCTAGATGTGAAAGGTGCTTATGATAATGTACTACATGAAGCCATTTTGGGTGCTCTTGCGGTAGTTGGCCTTGGTGGTCGAGTCTTTCGGTGGATTTCGAGTTACCTGGCTGCAAGATCATTCTTTGTGTTAACAGAAGATGGCCCAACTACGCGACGCTATACTTCCAGGGGTGTTCCTCAAGGCGGAGTTCTTAGCCCGACGCTATTCAATCTTGCACTAATTGGCCTTGCTGAATACTTGCCAAGCACCATTAAAATCTCAATATACGCAGACGACATCTGTGTCTGGACATCGGCAGTCACACGTCCTCAGATACGTTCCCGGCTTCAAAAAGCAGCAACTATGATTGCCAACTACTTGTTCAAACAAGGTCTCAGCATATCACCAGAAAAATGCGCGCTGGTGGCTTTCACTCGTAAAGCAATGACCCCTTATGTCATCTCAATCTGCGGGCGACCGATTTCTTACGCCAAAACCCACCGGTTTCTCGGCATCATTATTGATAGGGACCTCTGTTGGAGTCCGCATGTGACCTATATGAAGAAGCGCCTGACCGCTATTTCTCAACTGTTCAAGTTCCTGGCAGGAAAGACGTGGGGGATGTCAGTAGACGCAATGATGGAGCTCTACAGGGCCCTGTTTCTCGGTTTCCTCAGATATAGCTTGCCCGTGCTTAGCAATACCTGCAAGACCAATGTTCGTATTTTACAGGCAGTACAAGCCCAAGCGCTGAGAGTGTGCCTCGGTCTGCCCAGATGTACGTCAACAGAAGCAACAATTGCAATTGCTGGTGACTATCCAATACAAACTCACATTGTTGTTGAAGTCCTGAGAACACACATCCGAAACTTCGCACGTGCCCCCGGCCATCACCTTGCACTGTTGCCTTCAGAGAGGCGCCAAGCATCGTTCGCCAAAATTATCGTGAAATACAACGATAAACTTCCCTCGGGCTTCACTCATGCATCTAAACCATCCATACCACCTTGGTGTCTTATTCGACCCACAGTGCATCTTAGTGTACCAGGGATCCGGAGGAAATCTGAGTTTTCGTCGCCCGTGCTGAAACAACTGTCTCTTCTTCTTTTGCACGAGAAATATTCAGACAGCATACATGTATACACCGATGGTTCCACGAACCACCAGTGTTCGTCAGGGGCAGTAGTTATCCCAGCAAGAGGTGTTACCATCAGCTTTAGGACTGACCACTCCACGGCATCTACAGCAGCGGAACTAGCTGCTTTGCGCGCTGCACTTTGTGTGATCAATCGGGAACCACCGCAAGAATGGTCGATTTTCAGCGACTCAAGGGCTGCCCTACAATCTGTGCTCTCAGCACTGCGTCGCGGCCCGTACGAACAGCTTGTTTTCGAAATTCGATGCCTTCTCCGCACTTTACTCGAGAAAGGGCATCATGTGACGCTTCAATGGCTGCCAAGTCATTGCGGCATCACAGGGAACGAACATGCCGATACTGCCACGCGGGCAGCCCTTGAAGGAACACGAGAAGAAGCCATACCACTTTCGAGGACTGATGTTGCCAGTAATCTTCGACGACTTGCGCGTGAAATCACGTTTTTACTATGGTGCCCACCAAGCATCGATACGAATCGTCAACACCACCTGTCCTCTTTGATGGCTCTCCACATGCCCACTGGACTCGATCGAAGAGAAGCCACCCTACTTCATCGCTTATGGCTAGGAGTGGCATTTACAAAATCTTACTCCTTTGTCATAGGAATGGCCGACAACGCTCTCTGCGATGCCTGTCATTGCGTAGAGACGCTACACCACATCCTGTGTGACTGTCCATTGTATGAAATCCAGAGACAGTCACTGGCGTCTGCTTTTGCGCGCATCGACCACAGCCAAATGTCTGTGGACACTATTCTGTCAAGTGCCCGAGAGAAGACACTGCAACAGAAGGCGACGAAAGCTCTGTTGAAATTCCTACGCGACACCGACTTGAACAAGCGACTGTAACAGCAATGTCACACACCGCGAAAGACAAGACTGGACTATGACTGAGTGTGCGCGCATGTGCTGCCGAATGTGCTGTTTCTATCTTCCCTCTCTGCTCTCTTTCATCTCCCCCATCCCTCTCCCATGCGCAGGGTAGCAAACCGGCTGCCTATAGGCTGGTTAACCTCCTTGCCTTTCTTTTCCCTCTATTTTCCTTCCTTCCTTCCTTCCTTCCTGATTTTTAAATTTGAAGCATTTCTTAGCTAACTTTGGCCACATTGAGCGTATCTATCTATCTATCTATCTATCTATCTATCTATCTATCTATCTATCTATCTATCTATCTATCTATCTATCTATCCATCTAGCCACCTACCACTTCTAGCTCTCTTGGCCATTTCGCTAGCTCCACATATACCAAATTTGCTATTACGTGACGTTAATGGACGACGAAGGTATATGACTCATGCAAACATGATAACCATGACATGCATGTCATGTAAGAAGATGACAACATACCATGCTCATGAAGCGCTCGCGGCTGTTTCGCTAGCTCCACATATACCAAATTTGGTATTACGTGGCGTTAATGGACGACGAAGGTAAATGGCACGTCCAAACATGATAACCATGACATGCGTGTCATGTAAAACATGACTACAAGCTGCGCTCATAGCGTGCTCGCAACCGTTTCGCTAGCGCCACATATACCACCCCGCCGCGGTGGTCTAGTGGCTAAGGTACTCGGCTGCAGACCCGCACGTCGCGGGATCGAATCCCGGCTGCAGCGACTGCATTTCCGATGGCGGCGGAAATGTTGTAGGCCCGTGTGCTCAGATTTGGGTGCACGTTAAAGAACCTCAGTTAGTAAAAATTTCCGGAGCCCTCCACTACGGCGTTTCTCATAATCTTATGGTGGTTTTGGGACGTTAAACTCCATGTATCTAAGCTCCACATATACCACATTTGGTATCACGTGACGTGAATAGACGACAAAGGTAAATAACACGTAATACATGATAATCATGTACAGCATAGTTTACGTCCGCCTCGTGACGTTGTGCTTAATTTGAAAGTGACATATCAGCCTTTCTCATTCGTGCTTCGCATATCATTTATTCCCACAGTACGTGGGATCTGCCGTTTTTTTCTTTACAACAAAAAATTCCTTGATTACACGCTCATCTTCTCCTCTTTTTTTTTTTTGAAAGAAAGTGCGCTATATGTCGAAAAATATTTTTTCTAGGACGGCATCGATAAAACAATATATGGTACAAAATGTGATAAATGGCACTATTTCTTTTTTCTTACATTTATTAAAAGTTTGAAACGTATTTGAGCCTTAAAAAGTTTTCTACAAAATTATGCATTCCCAAAAACCACACAAACATCAGAAAGACCATGAGTCCACCCAATAAAATGTCGCGAACACTGAATATTTTGAACTTTTTTTTTTTGAAAATATGTAGCTGGCCAGCGAGCTCAAAAGCTTCGGGTGTCTCATTGTAGAACATCTGTCGCGGCACAAGTGCAGTTTCAAAAATGGATATGCAAGAACAGGTCCTGACTATTTTATTCATTACACCCGATGAACGCGGTTAAAACGTGCGTGGGATGTGCCGGGAAAGTTAATGTCACTGCGACCATTCACTTCGCGATGCACGCTTGTCTTACACAAACTTCGAGCTGCTGAGCTCAATTACCGCCACTCGCACGCTGGCCGCAGCTGCGATCGCTGCTGCAAATCGCCTTCGTCGGCGTCGCTGCCCCTGGGAGGTCGCACTCACCAGCCACGAGCTGGCCGACCAGAGATGCTGCCAGGATCCAAGGACTTCAAGCCGTTACTTAGGGAACCGCCATCACCACCAGTGGAGGGTTCAATGGCACATGGGTTAATCCCCTCATCCCTCCGCCTCGCTCGAAGGAAACATAACATATCATAACATAACATTGTTTTATTTGCAGGAGAAAAAATACAGAATTTTTTTCCTGCGGGAGACAAAGGCTAAAGGCTAAAAGCCTGACGAGGTCTCACCCCCTATTAACTAAAAAAACAGTCGACATCAGTGACATATACATTTACACATACAATACACATACATTATACACTTAAACCGCAAAAATAATCTTACAATAAGTTCATTCATTTATTCATTCGCTCATTCATTCTGCGCCTTCTAGTGGGTCCTCCTTTTCGAAGAAGAGCAGCTCGTGCAGAAAGTTGGTCCCCGCCTTGACTGTCGGTGTCGTGGATCATCGCCGAGTGCCTTAACAATTTGATGGAGGTGCTACTGAACAGCGCAATAACCAATGAATTGCCTCAATGATAGACTTGCTGACTCATACATTGGCAACACCATTCACTCGCGTCTTGCGTCGTCAAGCCCCCTATTTCGCCGTTCACGACGACCTCCAACACCGACGCAATTACAACGGCGACAGCCACCAGTCACTACTATAGTGATACCCCGTAGTCTGCGCTCTGACATTTATACTATAGTAGTTCTACTGTGGTCGGCAATGTGCGCACTCAGGGGTATCGAAGAATTACTACCGCATTCGCCAACGATATACTTTTGGTGAAGGATGTACCGCTACGTGCCGAAATTCGTTCGTCCGTGCATGAATTGCCAGCGCCGCAAAACTTCAACGCACCTGTCGCTGCCAGGTCTGCAATCTCTGCGTTGCCCTGATCGGCTGTTTGGGCCAGTTGGGATGAATTTGTATGGGCCACTTCAGCTAGCTTCGGCTGGTAACCACTGGGCCATCGCCGCTGCCATGGATGATGATGTTTGATGTTTTGTGTACGGAACATAATGTAACAGTAAAATGTTATTTATTTGTCTTGCTATTTGGCCAGGTGAAGCACCTCCGAGTTATTCTTTGCCATGTATGTCACGATACGTGTGCACAAGTGACGTTCGCAGCAGCGCGGTTAGGCCGACTGCGACTATATAAAAAAAAAACACTTGGCCAAAGATGAGGTTGCCTCACGCAAAACATAAAGAGGAAGCAATAATTTAAACAACAAATAACCTTACTATGTCAGGCACGTCTGATTCTTGATTCGCAAGCTCCGGTGAGAACAGTGGGCCACGTACTGCCTTCCGACAGTTGTGACCGTCGTACACGAGAACGGCTCACCGCCCCCTCTCGAATGAAGGGTCGGATACACTGCCGTTTTCGTCTAGAAATTCTAGGCTGCATTCGCTGAGGCAGCAGAGTTCCGAGAGAAAACAACGAAGCTGCGGTGCCAACCATTTTTGGAGAAGTGGTCGCGAGCTTTGAGAACAACCGCTTTCGACTAGAAGTGAAATAAACTAAACTCGCAACTGTGAAGACCAATGCTCACCGTAGGCTTCTAACACATTGCATCATCTTTGAAGTGCAACAGCTGCACAAAAATGTCCATTCACGTTCCAGCCGGCTATCAACCACGCGGTCATACGAGTGGTGATGCATGCATACGACACGAGACGCCGGTCTGTCCACCTATTCCGCACAACTGCCCTGCAAAAGTACGTGACTTCCGTCACACATTTCGCTCTGCAGCTCGCATTGCGAGGGCCTCTGCTTAGCTTTCCTTCCTACATGGTCGCCATACACAGACACACCTCACGCGATACGCCAAAACCATAACCCTCCCCACGGATACAGCGCGCGATGTGGCCTCCTTCCTCCTCCGACGATTCATGCCTGCTGCGTCACTGTCCAGCCCAGAAACTGCTCAGTGATCGAGGCGGTGTCTTACTGTCGGAATTCATCGAAGCCATTCTCAAAGAATGCAACGTTGTTCACCGCAAAACTGCTGCTTACCATTCGCAGATGAATGGCCTCACCGAACGTTTCAACCTTACGCTGGGCGACATGCTCTCCGTGTACGTCGCTGCCGATTACACAAACTGGGATACCATTCTGCCGTTCCTCACCTACTCCTATAATACCACCCCTCATAGCACTACTGCTTTTTAACATTTCTTCTTATTCTATAAGAGGCACCTGACGCACATTATCGACACGATACTTCCATACAAGCTGGATCCATCCGAGTGTGCGCCTATTTATGACACAACCAGGCTTGCTGAAAAGAATGAGGGTGGCGATTTGGGCTTGTTGGTATATGGTAGCATGATAATATATGGTAGCGCAGACAAAGGACACGGACAAGAGAAGGCACATTCAAGACAACACGGCGCTAACTTTCAACAACAGTTTATTACAGGCAGTGTATGTACTTCCCCACGCCACATGGGCATAGCTCTCACAACCATGAATTATAATCAGCGCGCATGCATCATCAGCACATTACAACACTATATTTTCCCCACTTTTTTGCTTTTTCTTTCTTTCTTTTTTTTTCTCCCGTGCGTAACCACAAAAAACGCTTATCGCGAATAAATGTAATCAAGTTCCTTATTTGTCAACATCACTGATGGACTGCTCACACTCGCGTCACCAAGCGCTGAAATTCTGCCAGCCTTCATTATGTGCGTTACTCAAATGGGAACGTAGTGCAGTTCTGTATTCCACACTACTATAGCCATGGCGTATCGCGTCGTACATCGTAGTTCGTCCAGGTATAACGAGTCTAGTTCTCCGATTGAGTTTTGTTCGTGCTGAGACACAGTCAGCGCGCTTCTTGCTGGATCCTGTCAGTGACCACAGGGCACGACGCTGTGACGAGTGATGACAACCAGCTTGTGCACACGAAAGGAAAAACCAAGGCCAGACTGGTACGAACGCTTGACTAGCAGCACTGCGATGACGTTTTTTTTTTTAATGTACCCATCTTGACAATCGGGATGTAAGGTGGTTCTGGTGCGGTGCGAGTAACTTCCTGAAAAGTGAGTGTTATACTGGTGAGGTGTCCCGAAGCAGCGCGTTTCGGCTCCTTTATGCCACGTTCCGGTCAACTGGTCCAGCGTGAAATGTTCCTGAAAGGGCATTGATTACGCCTCCAGCTGCTCTGTATACGTGCATACACACAAGTATTTATAACAACTGGCATGCACTAGACGCGCATTAGACGCGCTCCAGGCGTTTCAATAAAAACCGACAAATAAACTCGCTTCGCAGATCCTCATCGACGTACGTCGACGGAATTGCATGAAAGCGTTTGCATGAAATGTTCCATAGCTACAATTTACGACGTGCTTCATTTCGGATAACACAAGGTAAGTTGAAGAGAGCGAAACCGTTTTCTGTTGTTTTGCGGCAACCCAGCATGGTTGAAAAACTCGGATATTGCATTGAACCAGCACCGCGAACAATCTTGGCCGACTTGGAGCCAACTGAAACGCTCCTCCTTTTCAGTTTATGTCCTGGCTACGATTTTATCTTTCGTCATGGCCAGAATCCGGCTGGGGCCATATGCGCATGCGTACTCGTTTAAAACCTTTTGTATATTAATAAACAACACCACCAGCAATTTGCAAGATCACGTACAAAGAATGGACCGATTACAGACGCGGTTGGCAGAGAAAAGGAGGGGTAAGCGAGAGAGTGAGGAGGACGGCTCGCGAACAATAAGTGACACTAGCTTGATTGATTGATATGTGGGGTTTAACGTCCCAAAACCACTATAGATTATGAGAGACGCCGTAGTGGAGGGCTCCGGAAATTTAGACCACCTGGGGTTCTTTAACGTGCACCCAAATCTGAGCACACGGGCCTACAACATTTCCGCCTCCATCGGAAATGCAGCCGCCGCAGCTGGGATTCGAACCCGCGCCGTGCGGGTCAGCAGCCGAGTACCTTAGCTACTAGACCACCGCGGCGGGGCGAGTGACCCTAGCTTGGAAACATGTTTCATGTAGGGACATTATGCAAGCCGTGCTTCGAGCATTGCGCATGGGGCGTGGCAAAATGAGCGGTGGCAGCTTTCTCCATTGGGTCCTTTACACGTCAGCAATTACTGACGGCCTCAAGAGGCAAGGAAACGCTGTCGTCCTTGTTAAAGGACATGTTCATAGTGGGATAGTCCACGCGCCGGTTGTTTCACTCGAAGTACGGTGCAGAGCGCTGTAGGTACGGCAGCGCATGAGCGCAGGCGTGTGGCTTTATTTCATATTTCGCGCGCTTTCTTTAAACGCCGAACAAATTCCCGCCTAGCGTGTGCGTTGCCACGTAGAAATGAATTGGCCATTTTAGAATGCCCTTTTAAACCTTAACTAAAGGCACTTGAGTTTTAATTGAATATTAATTTTTGGACAACTGTTCTTACCTAATTATTTTAAATATTACAATATAAAAAAGGTACCCTGGCGAGCAACAGATGACGGCAAACCATACGTAGTCGGAAAGCACTCTTTTTTTAATATTTGGTTTTAAATACGCGGAACACCCTGTATATATCATATATATTAACTAAGATGAAAAGCCAGAAGTAGAATTTAAAATGCCAGATATTGTCCAAAGCTGAAAACTGGGTAGCTTGGGGTGCTAAACTTCACTTGACGGCACCCTCCGGCAATTGAAGTACCAGCGTAAAGGAAATGCAAAAAAAAAGATTGAAGTTAACGAGGCAACCACGTGAGACGACGTAGATTCAAGCTGAGTGGCTTCTTGAAAAAGATTGCGGTATGGGGTCTGTCGCGAGAGTGTGCGGTGCTGTGCAGTTTGGGGCTTGAACTGGGCTACAAGCTGAACAAATTCTGAAGTTTTATTTGCTAACACCACAATACGGGTGTGAGACGGTTAATCACCCTAAGGAAGGTTAATCAGGCCTCCAAAACTGAATGTACTTATGCTGGACTCTGTAGTATACAATAAATAGCAACCATTATTTTACGCTGTTGTAGAAGGCGCTTGCCCTTGCACGTGTCAGCGACTCCTCCATATCCCCGATGGAGCAACAACGTTGGCCAACAGAGGGCAACGCAGGCGTGCTTATCTTTGTCGATTACCATGTATCGCTCAGGAGCGTCCGTACTCAAGTTTTTATTGTAAATTGTTGGCCAACAAGCTGAGCATTGATAGCGATCCGGTTGGAGCCGCGCTTGCGTGTCCTTGTGAAGAGAATCCATCCGGCTGAGGCCGGAATCGTGCTGCGAGTATCCATACATGCACGACACTGATCAAGATAGGCCGTTATCCGCACAAGTCGCCGAAGAAAATGATCACTGGCTCGTGCCAAAGTACGCCGACAAATAAGCTAAACGAGCCCATACTCCGGAAGTTGACGCTCCCGTTCATCCCACCCGCACTCAGACGCTGACTCAGCTTGGGCAAAACAGCGGCCGTGAAACTGTTCTGAACAGAAGTGATTGCCTATGGCTTATGGGTGTTGGAAATGCCAACAGCGCAAGAAATTTGATATATACGCAAACACAAAGGAGGCTGAATAACCAAAAAGCTTTCGTCCATCGCTGCCGTGCTATTCTTCCGACCATCTCCGCGCGTTACAATGCAAATTCGTTTGGTGTAATACAAAGTGTTGGCTCAGAGATGATATTAGGAGAATTGTATATAATCTGCCCTTTGAGTGTATACCGTGACTGAATAAAGTGACAATTGTAAACCGGGAAGCTGTTAACCCATCTAGCATGCTGGTTTCTCAATGCCTATATTTCATTTTTCTAACAAGGCGACGTCTCGCCCCCATCCCCCACCCCCTTACCCAATGCCTCCATTTGTACCTTTTTGCGCACGATGCCATCCCACCCTCACTTCATCACCTCTGTCAAATGTAGTAAATAAATTATGTGACGCCATTGCGGCGTCAGAGGGCGTGACCTCACGTGATGGCGTCATCGGGTGACATCGCCGCTTGGTCAGAGATGGGCCGAAGCCGAATAAGGTGCATAAAGTTTTTGGAGAGGGCGAGGGAGGATCAATGCGTCGACTGAGAATAAAATGAACAAAACGGCTGTCACTTTTCAGTCGTCTTCAACAAACGCGTGGGGGACCTTTGTAAGTTTCATTTGTGTGAGTGTTTTTTTTTAAGGTGCTGTTGGTTGATTCCGCGAAAGATATAAAAACGTGGTATGCTTGACATCTCCGATTTTCCTCGTATTTTTGCATATTATGCCAATGTGACTGAATAGCGCGAACCTACATTATTTTTTTTTCAAATAAGTTTTTGCACCAAGAAAAGATAGAAAAGCGTCGCTAGGTGACAAAGGCTTGATTTGATTTATTGATATGTGGGGTTTAACGTCCCAAAACCACCATATGATTATGAGAGACGCCGTAGTAGAGGGCTGCGGAAATTTCGACCACCTGAGTTTTTTTAACGTGCACCCATATATGAGCACATGGGCCTACAGCGTTTTCGCTTCCATCGAAAATGCAGCAGCCGCAGCCGGGATTTGATCGCGCGACCTGCAGGTCAGCAGCCGAGTACATAAGCCACTACACCATCGTGGCGGGGCGCTAGGTGACGGAGGCCATTTTACGAAAAGTGCATTTTCGTAAATTCGCGATCATGCTAAAAGTGCCGCAAGCTATATATCACAAATATGTTTCTGTGTAGTACAAATAAAACTAATGCAAATATAGGTATTTCAATTTTATCTAATTCTGGGTTACCCAAGTATCTTTAAAAATCTCAAAAAACGCTGCCCTTCTGAAACCTGCTCATTTTTGGGATGCGATTTCTACTTCTGGGCATGTCATAGCGTGTTCGTATTTACAGCAATATATTACTCTACGTAAATAATTATCGGCAGCAATTGCATTGATTTTGTAGTTTTCGAAGTAATAAATTTTCTAGTCTGAAGCATAAAAAACTGTTTGTCAATTTCAATATGTATAATCAAAAAACTCAAGTCTCAATTTTGCTCAAAATTATTTAAATTGTTCTCAGAGGACTGCACTATAATATTCTGAAAAACATGCTGCATCATCTTCATCAAAACAAACTTACAAATTGTCAAACATTGCGTTATCAAAGCATGCTCGCTACCGCGTAAATGGCATCTCTTGTGGCAATAAAATATTTCAAAACGCTTTTTTCTTCTCTGAATATTCGAAATACCAGTAATGTGCTTTTCAATACGAGTAAACAGTGTTCTCCTAAAAAAGCTATCTTTTGAATGAAATGTATTCCAGTATATTTCTTAATGATTGAGCGCAAAGAAAAACAAAAACAAATCGGAGACAAGAAGAGGCAACACAAACACGAGCATGCACTAACAACTCTTGTGGGGATATTTCATGCCACCATGCTTTTTTTTTGCACGAACTTATTAAAATGAAAGTTCTCTAACGAGTCCAACGCAGACTTCTGTGCCAGTGCAGTTTATTGTTTGCGACATCATTGCAGTGCTCGTAGACGTGCAGCATACACGTTTTCATGTCTCTGTATGTGCGTTTTTTTATTCAACAGGCTTTCTAACAGATAACCAATCAAGCTTTACGAAAAACCGTGGAAATGAGGAAAACTGTCATAACAGCTCACCGCGGTGGTCTAGTGGTTCATGTATACTCGGCTGCTGACCCGCAGGTGGCGGTATCGGAACGCGGTTGCGGCGGCTGCATTTTCGATGGAAACGGAAATGCTGTAGGCCCGTGTGCTCAAAATCAGATGCACGTTAAAGAACTCCAGGTGGTCGAAATTTCGGGAGCTCTTCACTACGACGTCTCTCATAATCACATGGTGGTTTTGGGTTGGTAAGTCCCACATATCAATCACTTAACACTGTTATAAATTAAGAATCTACAAATGGTGACAGTGCCAACCGAAGAGCACCGCAACGTTACCTGAAGACCACAGTCCCACATGCTTCGCCCGGCTTTGCCACTCTGCAGCACAGATTGCTGGAATATAGATTGCGTAGGTTAGATAACACATCCCTCCTTGCGCATCGTAGCCCGACCAGTTCTCTGGATACGTGCCCTGTATACTATGTATACGAATCGTGTGGGGCATCAACTGGCCCGCGTTCCGAGTGATACTGTAATAGCACGCGTGGTGGTTTAACATGGTCAGCAATTGAAGTGTTAGTGCAATTACATTGCAAGCTGAACAAAATACATATAATCAGTGGACCTACCTTTGACATCCAGCGCTTCCGGAAATAAAAAGAGGGGGGGGGGGAAGATTAGTAGAAACGTATTACTGCCGTGAGGGGCATCCCTGTCACAACATGTTTGTCAATGGGAACCAGGTGGAAGTCACACAAAGCATGGCATGTTTTGTCCGTTGTCAGCAGCACTGCCACAGAGATTTATGTAATCCAAAGTTTTAACTCTTTCGTTACCACGCGTATTCAAATTGATCACTGGTGATCAATGGTATTGATCGTCGATTTTGGCATGTTGAATTTATTTCTCGTGCACCCTTCACTTTTTAGTAGTTATTCCAGCCACTCCACTCTCAGAATCAATTTGAGTTTGCCTTTTTTGGCAAAGTAATCACTTCTTACAGAGCTGCGACAGTAACATCAAAGTTCTTTAATAAAAAAAAACCTTTGCAAGTTAAATATCTAATCAAGGTGCCAGCTTCACAATCTGAGAGTGTTGAGCAGTAATAATAGCCAGAAATTTAGGCCAGCAATATAATAGAGAGTTGTTGCTAGGAGTGAGGAAAAATTTATTTTACAAAAAAAATTTCCGAAGGTCCGCCGCATGTATAAAGCGTGTAGGTGGCCTTCTCAGCCAGTTTATAGCATCTTTGTTTTCGCTTGTATCATTATATCAGACACATTCGCATCCAGTGTTACTAGTCGCTCCGATGGCGTCGTCGTCACGCACGCATGTGTGTGCATCTGCACTGCAACAAACACGTGTCACTCGAAACTGTTTTGAAACCGCACTCTAAATGTGTGAGGACGAGCTTAGAGTCTCAAGATGACAGCACCTGAGCTCCAAGGTTTATGGTGACGATGTTTTGCGTAAGCGTGAGACATCTGCAGCCGTTCATGTGTTTGTTTCGTTTATGGTCTCAAGCTGTCTCCTCCACCGCAAGTGAGTAGCTGTTGACCTTTGTGTACAATCTTATAGCTACTCTGGTTATGTGCGTGGTCCCCACGTCGCTGGGGCGCGGTGTGCTAGCGCCGAAGGCAGAGCTTCTCAACCCCACAAGAAGGCCACTGGAGCACATCTTGACCCTGACTATATGAAGCAGCGCGAAACATTTTGAACTGCACGCGATATTGTTATTTTTATAATGCGATGCGCAAACATGCAAAGAAATATGCTTGGACGCATATTGTCGCATAAATGTTGATGAGCTATTTTTTTTCTAGCTGTTTGCCCCTTTCTTGTCTCGGGTCTGGCCAACAGCAGGGTTCGTGGTTGTGCCTTTCAGTTCTTCGCCGGCTTTGTTGTGGGGCAGTGTCGTTTGTCTTACGCCGAGATGCTTTTCCCTATTCGGGGCGCACAGACGGCTCTGCATCCACTACGCCTTCGGGTATGTGGGGTAAATGGCACGGCGAACAGCTAACACATGTCGCGGCTATTTTTTTGCTATTTGCTTTAGTTCAGATCATTATTATTTTGGAGAATAGATGTCACCGAGTTCGAACTCGGTGAAGACCACCTGCGATTGGGTGTTTGTGTTTGAATCTGTGTGCCTGATTGGATTCGTTCAACGGGGACTTCTAATTGGTCCTGTATGTTTAGTCTCTGGCATGGCATTGGGCCGCTACCAAAGAATCCAAAGCGTAGTCGCACGGAGACACCAAGAGAGCAGGTTGCAGCGAGTACTGCTAAGATTTGTCAGAGCTATGTAGTGTACAAGTGTGTAAAATGTCTAATTAGGGAAACTTAAGCCAAATAAATAAATCTAGAAGAATGCCTGTATATATTCTATGTGTTCGTGCCATCTCTTCGGCGGTGACCAAATAGCAACAAGGACACTACGCTACAATATATTGGAACACCAACCTATGCGGAGTTAGGAGGCTCATGGAAAGCGGTGACGCTAGACGAAATAGTGGAGTTCACTGGACATCTGCTTTATAGAGAAATTATTCTCATCACTGGCATCGATCTATGTTAGAACACATGTAGACTTTTATCACAAAATAGTCACAGCTTTGCCGCAAAGACGAAGCGACCAACGCGATAGCAAAAAATTGGAAGGTTACGCGCAGAATAGAAAGCCGAGCGAAACTTGCCCCGCGTTTCTCATGCACAAAGAACGTAGGAAACGTGCTCACAGGTACAGATGCACGCGAATAAGCGTCTCAGTTGTTACTTCGCTGTGTCTGAAAAGCGCGCGCTTTTCGCAAATGGAGGCTGCAATCACTGCAGTGGCCTTTGTGCACCCGGTAAATACAACAGAATCGTTACAGGTAAAGCCCGAAGCCAGCCAGGACATACGATCCTCCCTTCATCTCCACTACGAGATAAGGGCACGCGAGGAAGCATCGCCCACCTCCTCGAAGCGGCGCAAAGTACGCGTAGGAGATTAAAGCGCGTGCTGCCACGCAATGTGGTGACGCGCGCTCATTGCGCCATCTTGCTGGTAATGCTGAAAACGCAATAATTTTCCCGAGATGCCCGTCAGTAGCGGTGAGCAGTAGATATAAACAGCTTGCCTTTTAAACATTTCAGAGCGTGCTCCTTGGTGCTTAGTTGTTAACGCCTCGCACTCACGGTTTCGAGGACCGAAGTTCGATTCCGCACGCCAGAGTCTTTTTATGAGTTTTGGTTTTTCTTGCATTTTCATATACCTAGATGCGTATACATATACGGTGAGTGACGCCGATGCCGGCGGCAAAATCCAACCGAGGGTGTCCATGTAATTGCCATCGCAATAAAAGAAATGTACTGAGCAAAGTATATCAGTTCACTTGTGTATCGCTAAAAAGAAAACAATGCTTCAGTGCATGGAGCGAGCAAGCAAGCAGCACCTAGATTCCGACTTTTTTTTGTCTATGTTAACAAAACCAGTTTTGGTGAATATAAAATTGCCCGCAGCTTCCCTCGGGGGAACACTGAGGAGGATGCGGAGCATATAATTGGTTAACGGGGTGTTAAAGTGCGACTTACTTGGGTCGATGGCTAAATTGGTTAACGTGGTTGTGAAATGTGGTGTTAAATTGCGACTTACTTGGGTCGATGGCTAAATTGGTTAACGTGGTTGTAGGAGGGGGTGTTAAATGAGTGAACACGTACACACGTATGCGAAAGGGCGGCGCTGGTCGAAGGGACGTCGATCATTGTGTTTGTGGATTCGTTGGAATTCATTTCACCGCGACCTTGGACGTCGACGCGCCGTACAAACCAACCGACGAGCGGCAACTGAGCGAGCGAGCGCCGACCTTGAGTATATATACAGCGCGACGGCGCATGCACTGTCAGCTGTTGAATGTTCTCGAAGCGCGACGGCGCATGTGCGTCCACTGGAAAATCAGGAGAATTGTAGATGTCGAACGCGGTGTGTAGAGGAGGAAGGGTGCACAGATGGTGGAGGAGTGAAGCGCGCGCGGTGTGTAGAGGAGGAAGGGATGCACAGATGGTGGAAGAGTGGGCGACGGCGCGACGGCGCATGCGCGCGCGTCAGCTGTCGAATGTTCGAGAAGCGGTGTGGACGGCGCGGACGGCGCGGACGGCGCACTACAAGGCGCGAGTATAAGATGCTCCGCATCTAATATTTTATATAGTGTTTTAGGGTCATTTAACTTTAAAAAGCATATTCTGATTTAATCGTCTTTTAGAATATTTTTTCATATAAAATTTTTATCGCACTGTTTACCTGCTTGCAGCCTAAAAATTCACGCTTTTCACATTTTTCTTCATTCTGAAATATTTTTGTCACTCGACAAATATATTTATTAGAAAGAGCATTTCATTGTAAAACGTTGGGTGTGCTGCAATTTGTGCTGGAGTACGTATTATACAGACAAAAACAATTTCCAAGACATAAAAATACGCATTTTCGCGTGGTAACGAAGTAGTTAGACACTACTATAGCATAGTGGTTAAATCATCAGCCTTCCATGCAAGAGGTCGGTGGTTCGAATCCCGGTACCGCGCCGTTTCCAACCGGATTAACAGAAATCTGCGTGGTGATGGAGCTGCATTAGGAGGTCTGGGTGCGGCCTCACTGGTGACCACCGCTGGTGACGCACTCCCTCACCAGAGAAGGATTGGCCACCGTGGTGTAGTATCTGGCCAATACCTCCCGCATGCATACGTCAATTAACTCACGGCCCTCCATCCCCAGTCACTGGGAAGCAACTGACCATGGTGGTGGTCAGATCTGTGACGCAGCACAGGGTGCTAAAAATCTCTGGGTCCGAACAAGCCACCATTGTGTGTAAAATGGTAGAGTGTGTAATGGCAGAGTGTGTAAAATGTGTAAAGAGTGTGTAAATGGCAGAGTGTGTAAAATGGTATGTAATAGGGCTCATTCAAGTTAGGAGAACAAATGAGTCCTATATAAAGCTACAGAATGGGCACGTCCTGTGCTATCGTGGCTTGGCTGACAGAAGAGAACTGGGAGTTGGATTCCTTATAGCTGGTAACATAGAGGAATACTATCGCATCAATGAAAGGGTGGTAGGTATCATTATTAAACTCAATGAGAGGTACAAGATGAAGGTGGTACAGGGTTACGCGCCTACATCCAGTCATGATGACGCGTCAGTTGAAAGCTTTTATGAAGACGTTGAATCGGCAATTAGTAAGGTAAAAACACAGTATACTATACTGATGAGAGACTTCAAGGCCAAGGTAGGAAAGAAGCAGGCTGGAGACCAGGCAGTATGAGATTATGGCATCGGTACTAGAAACGCCAGAGGAGAACTACTAGTAGAATTCGTCGAACGCAATACTTTACGGATTTCGAATACCTTCTACCGAAAGCGAGGGAACCGCAAGTGGACATGGAGGAGCCCTAATGGCGAAAATAAGAACGAAATAGACTTTATAATGAGTGCACACCCAGGCATCGTGCAGGATGTGGATGTGGTTGGCAAGGTGCGATGCAATGACCATAGAATGGTACAGTCTTGAATTCGCCTAAACTAGAAGGAACGACCGAAACTGATACGCAAAAAAGCCAAACAATGCGCTAGCACTGAGAGGGAAAGTACGGGAATCAGGAGTCTCGCTTCAGAACAGGTACTCGGCTCTTATCGAGGAAACCAGCCTCAGCGTTGACCCAATGAATGACAACCTGACAAGTAACGTTATACGGAGTGTGCAGTGGAAGTTGGAGGTACGGTAGTTAGACAAGACACTTGCAAGCTGTCTCTGGAAACGAAGAATCTCATTATGAAGTGTGAAATCATGAAAGCGTCAAGTGCAGTAGACAAAATAACAGTTGTTAGAGCTTTCGAAGTTGAATAATAAGCGTAAGGTATCCGATGTAGGAAGGTATACCATGGACAGAATTGAACACGCTCTGAAAAACGGTGGAAGCGTCATAGCAGTTAAGAAGAAACTTGAGATAGGCGGAAATCGGATGTATGCTCTAACGGACAAGAAAGGCAAAATAACTACCAATGTGCATAGGAGAGTTAAAATAGCGGAGGAGTTTTACAGAGATCTGTATAATAGCCGGGACAACCACGACTTTAATATAAAAACTAGCAGTAACCCAGATGACACCCCACCAGTAATGATAGAAGAAGTCAGAAAAGCCTTGGAGAGCATGCGAAGAGGCAAAGCTGCCAGTGAGGATCAGGTAACATCATATCTGCTGAAAGATGGAGGACAGAATGTGTTAGAAAAACTAGCCACCCTGTTTACAAGTTGTCTCCTGACGGGAAAAGTACCAGAATCTTGTAAGAATGCTAACATCATCCTAATACATAACAAAGGTTATGACAAAGACTGGAAGAATTACAGGCCGATCAGCTTACTCTTCGTCATATACAAGCTATTTACAAAGGTAATTGCTAACAGAATCAAGACAACATTATAATTCAATCAATCAAATGAACAAGCAGGATTTCGAACAGGCTAGTCAACAGTCGGCCACATTCATGCTATCAATCAGGTAGTAGAGAAATACTCAGAATATAACCAACCACTATACATAGACTTCATTGATTACGAGAAGGCATTTGATTCAGTAGAAATATCAGCCGTCATGCAGACACTGCGGAATCAGGGCGTCGACGAAGCATATATAAACATCATGGAAGAAATCTATAGGCCATCAACTGCTAACATCGTGCTTCATAAAGAGAACAAGAGAATACCAATCAAGAAGGTTGTAAGGCAAGGGGATACAATCTCCCCAATGGTATTTACCGCGTTCTTACAGGAGGTTTTTAGAAGACTAGAATGGGAACAGTTAGGGATAAGATTTAATGAAGAGTACCTTGGTAACCTCCGCTTCGCCGATGACATCGCATTGCTGAGTAACTCAGGGGACGAATTGCAACTCATGATTAAAGAGTTAGACAAGCACAGCAGAAAAGTAGGTCTTAAAATTAGTCTGCTGAAAATGAAAGTAATGTACAACATTGGAAGAGAACAGCGCTTCGAGATAGGCAATAGTACACTAGAAGTTGTAAAAGAATATGTCTACTTAGGACAGGTAATAACCGCGGAGCCGAACCACGAGAATGAAGTAACTAGAAGAATAATAATGGGGTGGAGCACATTTGGCAAGCACTCTCAAATCTGGGCAAGTAGATTGCCACTATCCCTCAAGTGGAAGGTGTATAAAAGCTGCCCCGTGCCACTACTTAGCTACGGAACAGAAACCTGGAGACTTACAAAGAGGGTTCCGCTTACATTGAGGACCACGCAGCGAGGAATGGAAAGGAAAATGGTAGGTGTAACCTTAAGAGACAAGAAGAGAGCAGAGTGTATCAGGGAACAAACCGGGATTAAGGATATCATAGCAGAAATCAAGAAGAGGAAATAGACATCGGCTGGGCATGTAGCGCGTATACGGGATAACCGCTGGTTATTAAGTGTAACTAACTGGATTTCCTGAAAAGGCAAGCGTATTAGGAGACAGGAAGTTAGATAGACAGTTGAGATTAAGAAGTTTTTGGGTATAAAATTGCAGCAGGAAGCACAGGGCCAAGTTTACTGGCGGAACAATGAAGAGGCCTTTGTCCTGCAGTGGACGTGGTGAGGCTGATGATGATGATTAGCATATGGTTTGAAAGTGAAAATGCCATAAAAAGTCAACGCTTTGATGACTACTTTATGGAAACTCATTTTTTTTTTCTGAAGAGACCTTGTGTTTTACACCAACCTTCTCGATTGTGGGACAGCATGGCATACAATAAAAAATGCATTGAAAAAGTCCACCGATTTGCATCCAAGATATATATTCCGTTCTAGCAGAGCAAAAGAAAGAAAACGAGGACACAATCGGAGGGGCTGCCTTTAGAATGAGCGATAACAAACATAACCGAAGTTGCGAACTGCTCAAGTGCACTTCATTCAAGAGTTTTTTTTTTTTTAAGGGCAAAGCTTCTCTTAGTCTAACCTTGTCCTGCGTCAGGCGTGACCGGCAGTATCTCCCGAACAGTATAACAGATGCCGCTGTCTCATCACCATTTCTCAGCTCATTTTCTAGATGGCGTAGGTTTAATAGAAGTGTCTGCAATAGAACGGATGGACGGATGGACGCATGAATGGATGCACGAAAAGATGTTGGATAGACAAGTGGACGGATGCATGGACGAACGAACGGAGGGGCAATTCGCCCCACTCAACATCATTCCCTCCGTGGATATGCTGTGATTTTTTAGAGAATACCTTTACTCGTAATAAATAGCTCATTACTATTATTTTTATAATTAAGGAAGAAAAAAACGTGTTAATTTCTTTTCTTACCGCAAGAGATGTAATTTACGCGGTAGTGAACACGCTCCGAAAACGCAATGTTTGAAAGTTTGTAAGCTTGTTCTGATCAAAATGATGCAACAACATGTATTTACAAAATATAACAATGCAGTCTTCTGAAAACAATTTAAAATATTTTGAGCAAAATCGAAAGTGGGCTTTTAATTATAAAGTTTTAAATTTACCAACAATTTTGTTTGATTATGCTTTGGAATACAGAATTCATTACTCTAAAAACTATCAGATCACTGCAAATACAGGCGATAATTATTGACATAGAAGACTCTCAGTGTTGTAAATATGAATAAGCTATGACGTGCCCAGAAACAGAAATCACGCCCCCAAAATTAGCAAGTTAAAATACAGTTTTCTATCTTTTTATATACCATGGTTGCCCAGAATTGGAAGACATCAAATGAGCTATTTTTTCAATACTGCTATTTGTGCTAACTAAAAAATATTTGTGATATATAGCTTGCGACGGCGTTAGCATGATCGCGAATTTACGAAAACTCACTCTTCCCAAAATGGCCTCTGTCACCCGGCGACGTTTCTCGATTTTTATTTGGTTCAAAAACTTTTATATGCGAAGTGTTTCTTTGTAAACTTCGGGGAGTTTAACCATATCTATCTATCTATCTATCTATCTATCTATCTATCTATCTATCTATCTATCTATCTATCTATCTATCTATCTATCTATCTATCTATCTATCTATCTATCTATCTATCTATCTATCTATCTATCTAGAAGCCTACGACTTTCAGCTCTCCTGGCCGTTCCGGTAATAGTAATGATACCAAAATTGGTATGACGTAACATGAGTATATGACAAGCACAAAGCACTAGTCATAACATGAAAATCCTTACATGTATGTCATAATTGTCATGATTTACACTTCATTGTGTGGCTGCTCTTGCGGTGCTTTCGCTCGCATAACACATTGCAAAACTGGTATAGTATGACATGACTGCATGGCGAACATAAGTGACAGGTCCTAACGTGGAAATCATGATATGCATGTCATGAAAGTCATGACCACATGCCACGCTCATGATGTGCTCGCGACCGTTTCGCTCGCTTCACACATACCAAATTTGGTAATAGGTCACGAGAATTGATGACGAAGGTATCTGACTTGCACACATTATAATCATAAGATGCGTGTCATGTAAGAACATGACTACATGTTACGCTCATGATGCCCTCGCGGCCGTTTCGCAATCTTCACATATACCAAATTTGGTATTGAACGGACGACGAAGGTGAATGGCCCGTCCAAACATGATAATCATGACATGCGTGTCACGTAAAACATGACCACATGCTACGCTTATAGTGCGCACGGCCGTTTCGCTAGTTTCACGTAATGGCCTGGTGTGCGACCGAATGTGGCTCTGTGAACGGCGCTTGTATGACGTAAATTTGAGGATTCACGTGCTTTCGTTTTGAGGCCTGACGCCACGTTGAAATCACCATGCGTGACAAAGCTCGACAACGAAGCAGTTCAGTTTGTTATCTTATCTGTGGTAGCTACCGACGAACAACGATGGGTCTCCTCTTCTAACTCATTTTGAAAGCACAGCGCTTTGTATAGAACTGCGTGAGGCTGCTTGTCTCCGTGGAGATTGCTGCGCAATGTTAAATGTTTAAAGGCATGCATAGATTATGCTAACTACATTATATTGCAATTTTATTGGCCTTTCCAGGCTCATGCATAAAATATGAATTTACACTCTACCTCTCCCACCTGCGCTGTTTTATGTTGTAATGGCAATACAAAGTTTAAAGCTGCAAAAATATATATGGTCTCTCTTTATTATTAGGAATATAGACACTTCTGGCGCCACACCTAAATATTTGATTAAGAAGTTAAAAGTGGAGACAAGATTAAATATTCTAAGTAGTAGTATTCTGAAGTTGTAACTAGGTTTCTAATTTAGAAAGACTAACACAATGTAAAATCTGTTATGAGCTCGACAGCAACTGCCGACCAGCAGTGAACAAAACTTGCACGTTAGGTTACACGAAGACATTGTCTCATCCCGACTTGCACGAAACCTGAGCATTCGCCACTTCGCCGCAGTCGATGAAGACGTTGCGTGGCGGTTTCGCAAGTTCACTTGTTTGCAGGACAACAGCCGCGATGGTGATGCGGTCTCCCTTGACAGCCTCGACCGCGCAACGTCACCTGCGTTGTTTACTGCCTCGCCCTCTATGAGACACCACGATGTTTCCCAAGTTTTATCTACATGTAGATGCTGGAGAAAGGCGCGATTATTGAAACATCGGAAAAGCACCTGAACAAATCGTATTGTACGGCTGAAAGTGTGATAACGAGCGAGAACACACACATAGTTTCCCTTTCTTACCCGCACTGCGGTTGGTGGCTTCGGCGTACTCGTCAGCCATCCGGGGGAATTCCTGGCCCTGTGAATTGGGCCCCAACTAAAAAAAATATAGTTATCGTACTCGAAAACAGTCGTTGAAGGTGTTCTTTGACCTTCGCAAGGCTGTTAGTTCGACGAAGTTTCCGTCTGGAGCATACGATCTGCGTATACAGGAGCTGCGGCAGCTGCAGCGCTATTGAAAATAGAGTCCTCGTATTGACGTCACGTGCGAGAGCGAGCCACTCCAAGACCTCGAGGCCAATACCAAACTTAGTGTTACGTTACGTGAATGGATTATGAAGGTATATTACTGGTGCAAACATGGCGCTCATGGCATGCGTGTCATGTAGAAACGTCACTACACACCACGCTCATTATGCGCTCGCGGCCGTTTTGCAATCTTAACATGTATCAAATTCAGTATTACGTGACGTGAATAGACAAAGAAGGCAAATGACACACAAAAACGTGATAATCATGACATGCGTGTCATGTAAAACATGACTTCATGCAATGCTCATAGCACGCTCGCGGCTGTTTCGCTAGCTTCGCACATACCAAATTTGGTATTACGTGATGTGAATGGAACGGACTAATACAAATGTCAGGCGCAAATATGATAATTATTGCATGGATATCATGTACGGAATAATTTACATGTCACGCTCATGGTGCGCTTGCAGCCGGTTCGCTAGCTTGATATACACCTTAGTGTGAATCGAATGACGTCACTGTATTGCGAACATAAATTACAGGTCCAAACATGTGACTCACGACATGCAACGCTAGTGGTGCAGTCGTTACGCGAATATAAACAAAATACTTGCATGTTATCTAGAGACGTGTGTGCGCATTACATTTCTACTTGTGTTCACTGTGTAGTACGTTCGTCCGCCTCGTATTGTTGTGGAGATTTTAAAGTGACATATCAAACTTCCTCATTCACACTACGCATATTATCGATTCCCACTGTACGTGGGATCTGCCATTTTTTCGTTTGAAAACTGAATGTGATTTCGCGCTATTCGGTCATACGGGCAAATTACACAAAAATACGAGCAAAATCGGATTGATTGATGATTGATATGTGGAGTTTAACGTCCCAAAACCATTACATGATTATGAGAGATGCCGTAGTGGAGGGCTCCGGAAATTTCGACCACCTGGGGTTCTTTAACGTGCACCCGAATCTGAGCACACGGGCCTACAACATTTCCGCTTCGATCGGAAATGCAGCCGCCGCAGCCGGGATACGAACCCGCGACCTGCGGGTCAGCAGCCGAGTACCTTAGCCACTAGACCACCGCGGCGGGGTGAGCAAAATTGGAGATGTCAAGTATACCACATTTTTCATCTTTCATGGAATCGACCTGTTCCTGTTGTATTTTCACCGCGAATTGACCCACGACGTCGTTCTCAACCGCAGCATTAAATGTTTACACTGAATCAAAAAATTATTCGTCTTAATGCTTCTTTTACTGGTAGACAGTAAGTTATCGCCCCGTGTTTGAGAAGCACCTCATTTCATTTATTTGAAAGCACACTATTATTTGCCTCTCACAACATCCACTTTCTCCTCCTTCCATTTTGTGGGAGCTAGTGTATATGCTGCCTTTGCCGCGTAGACACAGCTGTCTCCCCTGTGCATATGCATCTGTGTACGCTAACCATATAAACAGAACAAGCAAAAACCGAAACCCCGTGAAGTCGTCCTGAGGAACATTGAAGAAGTAAGCCACAAACCACGCACGTGAAATTAACTTCCTACTGCGCCACTTCACTCAAACATTTCCGTCATACAGAGTTGAATTTGCACATCCTTCATTTGAAAAGCTGCGCAAACGCCAGAGAAAGCTTCGCCGGACGCAGATTTCAGCATTTGGCTGCAGTTCACTGAAATCAATAAATTAAAATAGAAAGAACTTTCCTGGCGTGCTCAATGTTTGTAAATTGGCGCACGTGGCGCACATTTTCCCTTTATCACTGTTTCAGAAAGACAACAACAACGCGATGTGTGCGTAGCATTTTTTCTCTCCTCTCGAAAGGGCGGCTGAACTGGAGACAAAGGGTGGCCATGTAAACATTTGCGAGACGAGTGTTTGGACAGCACGGTGCACGTGCGTCGCAGAAGCGTCACACCACGCGGACGAAAACAGTGGCACGTGGCCAAACTGACGCGACAGTTATGAAACGTCGTGGTATCGACCACGGGCAGGTAGAATAACTTGTATGCCATTTCGCAACATACGTAGCGCTGTCGAATATTTCTCACGCAATTTGTGCGCTGCATACTACTTTTTTGTCACGTGGTTCTTCTTATGAGCCACACCAGTGACATCACCCACGCCCAGAAAATTTTGGAAATGACTTCTTGAATGGTCTGTTAAAGTCCGCCTAAACTCAGTGGACAGCATAAAAAAACAATTGTTTCAAGAAAGCGGCTGAGTTTCAGCAAGTTTCCGCAGGTGACATTGGAAGGGTAGACTTGATTTCAGCTCCACCGCGGGGGTCTAGTGGCTAAGGTACTCGGTTGCTGACCCACAGGTCACGGGATATAATCCCGGCTGCATTTTCGATGGAGGCAAAAATGTTGTAAGCCCGTGTGCTCACATTTGGATGCACGTTAAAGAACCTTAGGTGGTCAAATATTCCGGAGCCCTTCACTACAGCATCTCTCGTAATCATATGATGGTTTTGGGACGTTAAACCACACATATCAATCAATCAGTCAATCAAAGCAGACTTGATTTGAGAACACATATGCATTTTCAGCACTTCAATTCAGGTGTTCGCCAGGAAACGAAACGTCACTTTCACCAAAAAAGAGAACGCGGATAGCGTTTTCACTTTGTTTCTGAATTAAACGTGAATTTGCATTGTTATGTGCTGCCGCCCGTTATCACAAGCCTACGTGAAGAAAAAAGCGCACAGATGATTTAGCTGGGAACAAATAATTGTAATGAAGAAACATTAAGGATGCAACCCACGTGGACGAAAAAAGACGGGGACAGGATTTCGTCTACGCGAGTTGCGTCCTTGACTTTTCTTCAGAATGAACTATCTAGCCCAACAACACGTTCTAGTGAACCTTGCGTTGCCTAAGGTCCTTCAACAACCTCTCAAAATATACGAAAAACGAGCATGCTTTTCTTTCCCGGCGTTTCTCGTCATTGCGGCACGATTCCTGACGCCAGCTGTTTGCTCACGTGATGTCGATGTGAATGTAGCTCTCGTTTGGTTGATACACGAGAGATATCTGTTCGGAATTGTCTCTTATCTGCCTTGCAATGCACTCACATTCCTAGATAGATATGCGGGGTTTAACGTCCCTAAACCACTATATGATTATGAGAGACGCCGTAGTGGAGGGCTCCGGAAATTTAGACCACCTGGGGTTCCTTAACGTGCACCCAAATCTGAGCACACGGGCCTACAACATTTCCGCCTCCATCGGAAATGCAGCCGCCGCAGCCGGGATTCGAACCCGCGCCCTTCGGGTCAGCAGCCGAGTACCTTAGCCACTAGACCACCGCGGCGGGGCACACTCACATTCCTGTTCGGCTTTGTCTCACATAACTATGGTGCGCTATTTGCTGATTTCACTTCGTTTTCTACGTTCGCGTCTGCGCAAACGGAGCCAGCAGCATGTACAAGAAGCGCGAAATCCTGACTGGCTTGCTGACACTTGCGTGTGTTTTCAGCAGAAATAAGTGGCGAGGAGGAGACAGCACCTGTAGGAAAGGTAGCGAAAACGAGAAAGAAACCAGTGTCTCGCCTTTGAATTCCGTGTTTTAGAACCCTTGAGGGCCACTTTTCATTCGAAAGTGGCCCTGAATGGAAGGAAGTCCGGCGAGAGCTTAATGCAGCAGAAAGCCCCAGTAACCACGAGCTGCTCGGGCACTTCGTCTTTCCGACGTTCGCGGGACGAGACAAATAAAAAAAAACATCGTTGGCGTCATATATATGAACTGCGCCGTAAATTTGCCACACCGGATGGCTTTCACATTCGAAATCGCGGCCGAGCCTACCCGGATTTTTCCCTCCCAGAGATGCGCCAAAAGCAGCGAAAACACGCCAGCAGTACTTCAAATTTTGCAACGCAGTCATCTACCTTCGTCAAAGCCTTTGAACTTGCCTGACCGACTGACGGCCTAAGAAGGGCTGTTTGCAGTCAAAACGGCTTAGAAAGAGTGGTTATCTACGCGTTGCACTGGACAATAAAACAAGCGTCTGGGATCCGTGTTCCGGTGCATTTCCCACGTTCTGTGTGGTGCCTTCATGCCGCCGTTTCCACAAACCGTGGTCTGCCCGGCGCCGCACACTCGAAACTGCATCGGACTACAGAGTTGATTTGCGCGTAGGACCCAACGTCTTCGCGCTACGCTGTGTTCTGCACCTGGTGTATTGTGCAGTGTTTTCTCCATCACCGTGGGATGAACTGGGTGTGCCTTTCTTCCCACTTTCCTGGGTTGGGAAGGAGGCGGTGTTTCACCTTTCCATTTCGGGGGCGAAGGTGAAGATGGCCTTTTCATTTAACTGTCCTGGCCTCTGTTGTTTTTCTCTGCAGAGAATACTAGGAAGACGAGGGCATAAAACGCGAGCACCGAGAAGCTCCCGGGAAGCTCCCATCAAGCTTCCATCGACAGCTTACATAATGTTACCTTATCATGTAATCACGCTACCTAGAACCTGTAAATAATGAGAATAAATGTTCTTGTAATCAGCCCCGGCTACTCGCCTCGTCATCTCCCCGAGACTTTGGCTGGCTCCGGTCCTCTGGGCAGACCCCGACTACATTGAATATGAAAAAATACCCCTTGGATAGTAATAATATTATTGTGGGCATTCGTTATGCGCTTCTTTTCATATATGCATTATCATAGTCATCATCATCCGTCTGGGTATCTGTCTTCGTCTTCATTGGGGGTCACCCACCATAATCATCATCGGGTGTGTGGGCGCTCTGTCTCAAACTGCCCGTTTGCTGCTGAGCCCTTGGGCTGAATAAACGCTGTCTCAAGCCAGACGTCATAATAATAATAATAATAATAATAATAATAATAATAATAATAATAATAATAATAATAATAATAATAATAATAATAATAATAATAATAATAATAATAATAATAATAATAATAATAATAATAATAATAAATTAGTTGCTGGGGTTTTACGTGCACTGAATTTTGTTTAAAAACTTGCAGTCGATATGCGAAATGAGTTTGTGAGACGTCTTGCAAAGGCTTAATTCGTTTAGGGTCATTATGCACGTGTGTGGGTGTGCATGTTTGTGTGCGTGTGTATGTTAAGACGCGCAATAACTTACCAACGTACTGCGACGTTTTCCCGTAGTTCGCAAAGATAAGCAGCGATGATTAGCTGACCAGGAAACCGCAGACGAGTATAACGATCTGGTTTCGCACACTCCAGGAAGAAACGTGCGAGTAAACAGTGAGCGCAAACCAACGCCCTGCTCTTTTATGGCGTGCCCGAGAGCACACATGAGAAAAGAGGGAAGCGCTGGTTTTCAAACTTTTGCAGATTTACCTTTTCATGCGCCGCCGTCTGCTACACATTGTCTTAAACATTTCGCGAAAGTGCAGGAGGTTTTGCCTTCTGAAACAGTATTGACTGCATGTGCGGCAATTGTTTATTTTTGTGGATCGCGAATAATTGCTTAACTCTATTTTTTTTAGCAGAACGGTGTTCTGCCGACTGTACATAGGTGATAAAAACTAAACACCTTTGGTGCTTGAAAAGTGTCCGGAGGAAGCGGAATCGTAGAGACAAGTCTCTGACGTCTGTCTACCGTTGCAGCTGCATGCCACCACTTGCGGCATGCATTCAGTGGAACCAACACATTAGTTTCAAAACGGCTACATTAAAATATCACTCACTGACTCTGGGCAAACATTCGACATGCACGGACACCATACTAACAAACCAACCTTATTATTATCGCTTGGTTTGCTTCTAATTTCTGTTTCCTGAACGAGCTACGTTAATATATATCTGTGAGGAGTGCTTCAGCGGTACGTACAACGAGAGAATTCTAGGGAACGGGAAAGGAAACAGAGCCTGCCTGAAGACCCCGAGGCTATGGAAACTCTACGCGGACGACGACTTGCTTGTAGACCTATATGAGAGGAACGAAAGCTCGGTTCTGGTGCGAGTTTCTGTCCCTGCAGTTCGGACAACCATGTCGCGTCTGTGGCTGCCTGTGGTTTAGCTCGAACCTCTCAGCGCTGAGAAACAAACTCCGAGCAGCCTAGCGCAACCTATCTAAAGCCAGCAACAACCTAAAAGCAACCAGATTAGACTTGAGAACCGTCCACTTTCGCTTAGTGCAAGTTTTATTTTTTATTATTTTGAAAAGTGCTGTAGTGGGTCAATCTTTATCACAAGGCACTTAAAGACTAGTACTTCGGTTTCTTACCGCACTGAAGCACGAGTTCAAACAATGCGCTGAAGGTGCACTGTTTGAACTCGTCTGTTCGATACTTGTCGAAAGCGGAGTCAAATACAAGGTTATCTCATGGCCCTTTAACGCGAAACGATAAGCACGGCATCATGGTGAGTGTAGCGAGAGGTCACTGAGGGACGCAGTCTCTGTTCTTCCGAGATAAAATACGTCCCTCTGAATGCTGACGTGCTCACCGAGAGCCAGACTTTGCAGAATAAAAAAAGAAAGCAAATTAAATAGAAGAAAAAAATTACAGCACCTCCACGGAGTGAATGATGATGACTGGGGTGAAGCGCTGGAGGGTTTCATCGCTAAACCGTGAAGCATCCGCAAATATCACCCACAACATCACCAAAGACGTGAAAAACACGGTATATATTTATACAAGAAATTTTATTGTTCCTGGGTGGTAGCTATACGTCAACTTCGTTCCCCCTTCATCATAACGGCTTTATGGTCGATGAAGTGGTGAATTGGTGATGTACTTGCAAGGACGAAGTAGTGGGCAGTTGGCAAAGGTGGAACTATAGGTGGTCACGTATGTACAAACAGGGGATGAGCACAGTGGGACAATGTAAGGTTTTTTTAACGTGCACCTCGATACAACTACACGACCATCTTGCATTTCCTACTGGCTACTTCTCAACAGTATTTGCTTTATGGTTGGTGAAGTGGTGGATCGGTGATGAGGCGTAGTGGGATGTTTGCAAGGACGAAGTAGTGGGCAGTTGGCAAAGATGGAACTATAGGTGGTCACGTATGTACAAACAGGGGATGAGCACAGTGGGACAATGTATGGTTTTTTTAACGTGCACCTCGATACAAGTACACGACCATCTTGCATTTCCAATTGGCTACTTCTCAACAGTATTTGCTTTATGGTTGGTGAAGTGGTGGATTAGTGATGGGGTGTAGTGGGATGTTTGCAAGGACGAAGTAGTGGGCAGTTTACAGAGCTGGAACTATAGGCGTTCACGTACATACAATGGGTGGACAAACCCACGCCTTTATGAGCTTCGCCCCTAAAAACACGAAAGATTACTGTTGTTATATGTGCTTTGCTCCAGCTACGTCGGATGTTGGCCTTCGTAAATGACACTACGACTCAATAGGCACGCAGGTTTTCTGTTGGGACCTATGGGATAACAGCAGGCTACAACAAAAGAACGTAAAACAGAAAGACATGTTTAGGGCTAATTAACTTCAATATGAAATTACATCTTGAATTTCTTCTTTGCAAAAGGACGGCCGACACTACTGCCCGCTACCACTGTAATCTGAATAAACACATCTGTTCATAAGGTCTGCTAGGTGTGCAATCGAAAGCAAAACCTTAGACATCACTACACCAGTAAAAAAAGGCAATTTTCGACAGCGTAGAATTGCTGAAGAACATGGCAGTGGTCAAGCATGCTCGCTTAGGTAAGCTATAGATGTCAACCCATATATATATATATATATATATATATATATATATATATATATATATATATATATATATAAGGAAAAGCAGTGTATACTTATGGGCTCGTTTTCCCGTGTTTTCACACAATACTAATGAAATCTAACAGAACAGACAATACTGTCAAGGAAAGTATAGGGTAGGCTATTAGACCGAATTGTAAGGTAAATGTGAAAAAAATGAAATTGGGTGAAAAGATAACTTACCGTGGGCAGAAACAAAACCTGCGACCTTCGAATAACGCGTTGGATGCTTTACTACTGAGCTACCAAAATGCTTTAGCACTGAGCTACCACGGCGGCTATCCTCCCAGCCACTCTATTGGGTATATATGTCAATTTAAACGTGGGAGTGTCCATCAGCGCCATCTGTAGCCATTGCGGCGAGTGTGGCACACTCTTTTATGAGCCTGTGTGGTGTCACGTAGCACGTGAACTTATTGCGAGCTGGCAGCTGACCATTAGTCCCTCGTTCTTTGGTCTAATAACCTCCCCTATACTTTCCTTGGCATTATTGTCTGTTAGATTTCATATATATATATACCAAACGTTGGATCTTGTGTGTCCATCTGATAATATAACTGCTGGCATTCTGCATTTCAGGTAAGCAGTCGAGCAGTGTTAGGACACTTCGATGGAACGATCGCGTGCAGGAACGCTTTGTTCAGTGCACGCGCCTGCGTCCTCAGTTCGTTCTGTCAAAGATCATGTTGTCTCACAAGAGTAAAGCCTATTACCATGCTTTATGTGGCATAATACTTTGTGTGCAGAGAATGTGCACCAGCTATGGGGAAACGGCATATACTGTGTTCAGAGTCAATAGCTCACCACTCCATTAAATCTAGCGAAACGAGACGGCTTTGTCGCAACAGATTTCAGCTTCTTCGCTATGCGTACCAGACTTGTATGTTACTAAATTAATAAATTCTGGCACTTGCCAAAACTGCGATATAATCATAAGACTTGGCGTATTTTTTGACTCTGAAGTAATTTTGACACCTTAAGGTTTTCCAACGTGCACCAATTTCATGGGCGCCTTTGCATTTCGTTCTTATTATAATGTGGCTACCATTTTGGGCAGTCGAACTCTCGTCTTGAAGCTTAGTGATACTCGACCCACAGCGGGAACAACAGTAGAGTGACCATTCATGTTGCTCTATGAAAAACCTTACGGTAACGCAAGTTCGAACAGGCAAACCCGAGCGATGTATTCGTACCCCGACCATTATAGGTTAGTTCCATATGATTTCGGTAGGCTCTAGTTTGACCGGTATTGCTTTGGCACGAAAGCGATGGCGACTTTACGCTTATGCTGACTGTATACCTGGAAAGCCTGTCTCGTGCGGCAACCATGGTCAGATTTACAGTGGACTCAGCGTCACGTCAGTGTAATCACAATCTTGTGCGCTAGGTGCTGGTATAGGTTACAACACCAACAGCACTGCTTTTTTTACTCCAGAACACGTACCATGTACGCTTTCAATGTCCCCCTACTGATGCCATCACAAATCACTTAAAGAAAGTAACCAGCGAATGTTTCGAAAAGCAAATAGCAACAAAAGTAAAAGAACTTGTGAAGTGCTGCAGAAAATTTGGTGAAATAGCCGGCCCAGCATGTTATGCGCACTGCATGGGAGGAACATTGACAAAGTAGCGAGTAAAGTAATGTAGAAATAATTTATTACACATACCTCTCACTAATTTAAATTATTTTCTAGTGGTAGAATTCAGCGACTATCTTCGATGGAAGTGATTATAATCGTAATTGGCTATGCATAGATATTTACTGCAATTAGTTCTGTTAAGGCGTTCATTAGCCGGCACCCAGCGATCATGCGCTATGGCGACAGTAAGAACCCAGCGCGAGCGGCGTCCTTTTTAAGTAGACCCACTAGAAGGCACTCGAGAGTTCGACCCATTTCAAAGTTCGGAGGCTTCGCTACAATTCCGTGAATATCATTGCACTTGCGCAAGGTATTTTATCCTCGACATAGAGTTCTTGAGCAGAAAAAACACAGTAGCCTGACTTTCATAGGATTTTTTTGTTATCTGTTATATCGAAAAAACACGAACACCATACATCTAGCTGCCTACGTCTTAACGCTCTGGGGATCTCTCTTTTACTTGAAACGCACTAAAATTTGTACGGAAGGACATTAGTGCATGATGAACACGATGGACAGGTCATTACATAAATAGCTCGAGATACTTGCCGCGTACGCTACAAAACGTTTTCCTTCACTAAAGTGGGCAAGATGCCACACGGAAGAGGAATTTTTTTCTAGGGGCTTGTTTCTTTTTTCCAGCCAAATGAATCAAACAGACAAATACGCAAATAAAAGCATAGTGGCAATCAATTGTTGTCTTTTAGCTGTAGTACATTGGTTATTACGTGAATTTAAATAAATAAAAGTCGACGAACACTCGCCTACTCGTCCGTAAAATACCAGCTCACAACTTTCGAATGACGTGTCCGAAGCTCAACCAATCGTGTCCACGTAAGTTGTGTAATTCTTTAGTTTTGTGCTTGGATCCCACTGACGCCGTAGGTTTATTTCTTGTTTACTTCAATTCATTTCAATTTATGCCGTAACTACTACACTACAGTTAAACGACGACAAGTGATGGCCGCTGTGCTTTATTTGGCCTAACTGACTGTTCTATTTATTTGACTATGTATATACTTACACGGGTAGTTTACACTTCGCAAGGTTTTTGGAACGAAGAAAACTTGTCTTGGATAAATAGCCCCACTTAATCAGTAGGACGGTGAGCATGAATTTCCCCGGCTACACTCTATGTATTTGACTCTGTTATTATACCGTGTATAAGTTAAACATGGCGTTTCTCTAAGTTTGCAGCTTGCTAACGTTCGCAGTTCGCGCATCCCCACCATAGTGGCTTAGCGGCTATGACGTCCCCTGCAAAGCACGAAGTGGCGGCTTCGATTTTCAGCCAATGACGCAGGCAGAAAATTTTCTTCGGTGGGTGTCACCACCTTAATCTGTAGTGGGGGCCGGTTAGGCAGGTGCGGTCCAGTGTCATTCTGTGCTCTATATGCGATGGGGGGTGGGGATGGCAGTGTTTGACTACGCCATTGTTCCCGACTGTGGAAACCGGATTTAGATGACGTACGAATGAGAAAACATTCGTGTAGTGCTTCGTTCGAATGCACGTTAAAAAAGAAATAAAAACGAGGGGTCGAAAGTAATTCCGACTAGCCGAGTATCCCTTGCCTCATAATCATATCTTGGCTCTGGCACGCCATAACCCAGAATTTTTTTTTAATTGTGGCTCGTGCCATGTGCATATAGAGAATCACAGCTGTAAAGTTTTTGAAGGCCCCACGCAGTCTTCCTTACATAACTCAGCTTCTCACGAAATATTGTATAATGTTACTCAAAAGTGCCTTTTGTTTTTATTTACGTTTGTTTCAGTTTAACTAGATGCTTCATGAGAAGTTTAGATTTTAGTAGGATGTTTTACATGGCACTGATAATTCTTGACGAAAGTTGGGTGATATGCATCTTTTGTTCCCATATTTTAACTAGTGCCACCTTGTCACAGATGCCACGTAGGCACAAGTAATTATATTAATATAATTGTTGGATTTTAACGTTCCAAAACAACGATATGAGAGACGCCGTAGTGAAGGGCTCCAGAAATTTTGAGCACCTGGGGTTCTTTAACGTGCACCCAAAATCTGAGCACGCGGGCCTACAACATTTCCGCCTCCATCGGAAATGCAGCCGCCGCAGCCGGGATTCGATCCTGCGGCCTGCGTATTATATAGCAGCCGAGTGCCTTAGCACTCGGCTGCTAATACGCAGCCCATTGTGTCACGCAGCCCACGTGACCAGCCCATTGTGGCGGGTCACGTGGGAACCAGCTCATTTGTATGTGCCTAATCAATAATTTCAGGTCCTATTCGTAAAGTATTTGCTGCGCAAAAACTTCTCTGCGATTGTTCGGCAGCCGTCACTAATATGTTCGCTATCCATGTGGGAAGGTATTAAAGAAACTTCAAGCAGTGACGTAGCTCAGTGCACAGTTTTTGTTCTTACACTTTATAAGCGTAAGATTGTTTTCTGAATGATCACCGAAAGAATAGTTCTTGCGGGAAATGTTTCGGCCAGTTTTGCTGTTAAACACGTTATTAACGAAAGTGGCTGCCAACTAATGGTGTAGCGAAAAGACAACAGAAAAAACTAACTCTGTTAATATGATCCCTGCTTCAGGGGACATAAAACGATTCGTGAGCTGTTAAGAATATAGGTACACAATTACATGACAGAATTACTACATTATGTCTGTCGTCATCTCGTCACGGCGAGGTACCACGGACACCTGGGAAAGTTTTATCAACTATCGACGCGCTGATTGAATCACGTGCTGGGCTTTTTCAGCACGCGGAAGGGGGGGGGGGGGGGGCAGCAGCTTCGCCCATCTTCTGGCAGCGATTTCGCCCAACAAAGTGCGAACAAAGCGCTCAGACGTTCGTTGAACCCGACTCGCATCAGCTGTAGGCTGGATCTCCCAGCGGCCAGCTTGCTTCACGAATAACGAACACGATATCGTGCACCTGCTGTGACAAGCCCCATTCAAAGGCGTGCGAGAGATGAGCTTATCTCTGTGCAAACGAGCACTCGTTGTTTACATGAGTCGCGTCCCCGAATAACAAAGGTCCTCTAGTGATCGGTGCTGACGCGTCGCGACATCGGAGATAAGCTGCGCGTCAGGTGGGGCTCACCTTCCTCGTTCGAGTGACGTTGCTCAGAAAAGGGGGTAGACAGAAAAAGCCCCCAGCTCAGCATCTCTTCTCGGACGTGCGGGATGATTTGTAAAGTGGCAAAAAAAAAGGGGAGGGATAAGCGTGAGCGTATCTTGTGAGCATTGAAATCAATTGCAGCTAATCAGGAAAGGGGGAATGAATTTGTTCGCATTTTATGGCAGCGTCGTGAGACCTTTATCACCGTTACATGAAGAGCAAAGAATGGCTGCTCTGTGAAAATTTCCCGTCGTTGGGGGCGTACATACGTTACCGAAAGTCACGAGTGGCACCATCCTTTGCTTGGCTTTCGTCTGGCTCAGTGATTATTCCGTTCTTGGTTCAACTTTCATAACGACAACCGTTTGCTTTCATTACTGCACAAAATTTTGAAAAAGCCGTTCGCGCAAATTGTCTGTGCTTCTAAGAATGCACAAAACTCTGCAAGATGACGTGTACACATATTCAGCAGGTGCTATACAGATTTTTAGCTTGCAATATGAACCAAATATACGCGTACGGATGCCTCCTTGCACAGCTTTGCTGATTGAGTCAATATATAATATTAGCCAGCAACATAACTCATTTACTACACAGAACTTCCAATGCGCAGGGCTGCGGAGAAGTAGACAGGCAATTCATTCTTACCCTCTGAAAAATCAGCACCTATTTAACACGTGAATTGAAGCCCCTAAATAAATGGTTGTGATGGAATCATGAGTTCTTTTACAGTGAGGTATATCAGGCATGTTAAATGTGTCACCTTACCAAGCGAATTGAACACCACGTGATAACTGATGGCACACAGTATCTTGAGCTTTCGTATTTTCGAATACACCTGTAAAAAATTGTTGATCAGCTATCTATGCGCTTCTATAAGAAAGAGGAAGCAGAAACTAACCAGGGAACCAACCAAATGCACTCGATAAAAACGACCCTATCAAAGACGTCGACAAATATGCTAAAGTAGTTTCACACAACTCACTGCACCGCCGTACTGATAGTTTTTGCCTCGTCACTCTCTTTTGTTCACCTCTTTCTCTACTGCAGGGTAGCACACTGAATTCTCTGAACTGGTTAATTTCCTATACCTCTCATCTTTCTCGTGTTGCTTATCCTTTTTCTCTGGGCCCATCGTAGATCCGCCGAAAAGCATAAAATACCGTAGTTATTATAATATACTCACAATTACAAAATCTGCCGTCATTTTTGCGGAGTGCTGTCATCACGGCGTTTGCTTTGTAGCATATAACCTATTTTTAAGATCCTAGATACCTGGTCGAACGCGAAAAGTGAGTGTAGGCTTCGACAACAGCAACGCTACTAACATGGAAGGACGTCACAAAAAACGTCACCGTGACGGACGTCATCACATGATATCGTCACGAGGTCAAAGTTAGACCAGTCCCAGATGCACCGCAAAATCATGTTGCGCCGGGTACGGGAGGCTGTCCGGGAGGAGGGGGGGGGGGGGGGGGGTATGACAATCAACCGAGGCTTTCACATTGAAATCGTCTCAGGAAATCGCGGCGTAAGGAACTGCACGACTTTTGCAAACATAATATGTGCCAACGTGCAAGAAATGCCTTGTTAAGCTTCATGCGTACTACCTTCAAGTACATGCAGCTGCGAAAGGTCAACAATATTTCATTTACTCAAAATCCGCAGACGCTCACGAAAGTGCTCGGATCAGAGGAAAGAAAACACGTATTAACCCGGCAAAATCTCATTGATACGATGACGCTTAATATGTTTTTCAGCATAATACTTTTTTCCCTCTGTTCCTGGCCAACGCTACATAGAGGTAACGTTTTTTTGTACGGCCAATACGATCGTATTTCCGCGTGGGCTCAAGCAATACGATCGCGAAGAGGCCTAAAGACCTTGCGCGGTTTTTCCTTTTGCGCAACGAAGCACGACGCCCGCGCGGTGCTGGCCCATCGACGCGCCGCAGCGCTTGCGATATATAATGATGACAACGAAGAGACCGGAGCACGCATCGATAATCGTCGGCCAGTAACAATATTGAGTATGCACTCAAAGCTTTGGACACGTTTCGTAGTCCTGTCTCAGGTGAGAAGTTCGGCGATAAAACTGTTAAACAATTCTACGAGTTTCACAAAAGCTTCCTGTGGGGCATCGAAGAAACGAAAATTTCAGCTCAAGTGACGGGCTACCTTAACGTACTTTATGAATAGCAACGTCAGAGTCAAATATGTATGTACTGATTGTGATCTTTTGGACCCGGTTTGGATAATGTGGTTTCTGGTTAATACGTTTTTATTTTTGATGCCCCTGAAATATATGAACGACATCCAACTCTATACCAATAATGACATGTTTAACCTGGCCACTTGCAGAAGGCGAACGGTGTTTATTGTCTTTTGTCACAATAACACTTGCATTTCTTTTTAGCCTTTACAAAATTCCAAAACTTCGGGGAGAAATCAGGTGTGGTTCGACAATGTAGAAAATTGATACGGGGTGCATAAGCAAAAACTTATCAAGTTTTATCCGGAAGCAGAGTTGTTGCTAATTTGTCTGTTGTCTTTGTCAGTACCTTTCTATTATGAACCAAACTGAATGGTTGTTCAACTGCCTCAGAATATCCTTTTTCGGCCGATACATTTCACTTACCTAGGCCAGTGCAAATCGTAATCGGAAACGATAGGACATGTTTTACTCGCTCGACAATATGTCCCAAGGTATGTATGTGTGGACATCACGGCCTCGACGCTTCGTACACCACAGAGATGTCTACGCAACAGTATAGGCGTAAAATAGCGGTGAAACTGCCCCGCGTGAGTAGCTCGTGCTGCGATTATATTTCCATCAGCGCCGCATCACCGCAACGTCTAGAACAAGGCCTCCAAGATAAGAGCGCCCGAGCGAAGGCGACGTTTGCGTCAACTGTGCTCGTCGCAACAAGGCTGGCGTGAGCTGTCCGCGACAAGGCAGCAAACAATGTTGTAACAAGTACCAGGAGCATATGATCAAACAAGCAAGTGACGAGAGCTCAGAGGCGACAGAAGTGCTCGAACGAGGAGTTCCGTGCGTCACCGTGTAAGGATCGCAGGTGGTTGTACTCTTTTACTTTGTACCCTTGTTATCAGGGGAAGGCAGTTGAGTATAGAACTGCTGGCTCGAGTTTAAAGAAAGTACCTCGGTAGAGAGAGAGAATTGATTGATATGTGGGGTTTAACGTCCCAAAACCACCATATGATTATGAGAGACGCCGTAGTGGACGACTCCAGAAATTTTGACAACCTGGGGTTCTTTAACATGCACCCAAATCTGAGCACACGGGCCTACAACATTTCCGCCTCCATCGGAAATGCAGCCGCCGCAGCCGGGATTCGATCCCGCGCCCTACGGGTCAGCAGCCGAGTACCTTAGCCACTAGACCACTGCGGCGGGGCGGTATAGGGATAAATAAACGTGTATTTCGAAACAGTGTTGCGAGTAATGCCCGGTATCACCCTAAGGAGGGAGGGTTTCCTAGTCCAGGAACCTTCTGGCTTCGCCTGCCCTCTTGGCCCTGGCGACGAGTTGTCGTTGGTCTTCCAGGTCCTCAAGGACGAGCTTGGCCTCCCACGTTTCGATTATGTGGTCGTCGTTCGTTCTTGTTGCTCAGGTCACGTAGCACTCCGGTAGCATGTCGGGATTTTTTTGTCACTGGCATTCCAGGAGCAAGTGTGCTAGGGCATCCGGTACGCTGCAGAGCGGGAACATGTAGACATGTGTCGTTGCGTACAGGTGGTGCGATATATGTGCGTGTTGCTTTGCAGGTGTTTAATGATCACACTTTCTTCTTTGGTCTTTTGGGTGGAGTGGAGGGTACACCCGTCGATCCAGTTTGTAGTGTTGAAGTAGAGTTTTGTAATTATTGAAAAAAAACAAACTCTTTGGTTCAAAGCCTCGTTCTATCTATTTCAAAATTCATATAGACATCAAACACAAGCTCTAAAGTGCACAAAAAATTAAGCAGCTCTCAAAAATACTTGCTCAAAAAATCCACATCCCGCAGTTTACTATTGGTGAGGGGCTAACAATCATCTAGCAAATGGGGCAGCGATCAGATCCAGTTTTCATTGACGCAGAAAGATCTGCTTACAAGATATTATTCAGATTCACATCCGGGCATTAGTACACCCGCTAATACGTTTTGTACGAAATAAAAATTGTTGACATTGTTAATTTGGCTTAGCGAAAACATTTTGCAGGCTTGCGTCTTACAAAGCACAATGCGAAAGAAAATTATGCATTTATCCTCAACATGAAATCTGAATGCAGGGTGGAGCAGTCATTCACCTGCCTCTCGACAACGCTGGCGTTCATGGGCAAGCAAGCAAGCGCTGGCGTTCCAAACGTGCAGCCTACTCAGAGTCCATGACGTGAAAGGAAACCGCCCTCCCCCTCCTCCTTCATTTCTTCTCACTCTCACCTTCTTTTCTCACCCCTTTGATATAACTGCCCTGTACATGGTCATGCCATGCATTACCCTTTCACTCCTTCATTTCCCTTCTCCTCATCCTCACATGTGCTCTCCCCGTCAATTCCCTTTTCAACCACGTTGCCATACGAGACTATAGCTATGCTATGATTTACCCTCCTTCTCCCCCTGTCCGTGCTCGTCAATCTCACATCTCTGCTCTTCACTCACCCCTCACTTTCACACACACTCAGTATATTACAATATACACGGCTATATTACACCCACACTGAGTATATTACAATATACACGGCGATATTATACCTGGCTAAGCTGTACAGTCTCAATTTTTATGAAAGGAAACACGAGAACGCGTGGCCTGCATGCTCTGGCGGCTGCTGGCAGCGTGTTCAAGCGGGAGCGAGAGCAAGCACAGTCTCTTTTAGCGTCATCTCGCGGCGAGGAAAGCAACCATTCGTTACTGATATGGAACCAGCGGCCAGATTGCGACCCCCTTCCCTTTCAAGGCGATCACGCGAGAGCCGGTAATCGGCCTTAAGGGCGAGGGGTTGCAATCTTGCCATTATATATCAGCGACGAATGGCTGTTTCGCTCACCGCGAGATAACGCGAAAAGAGACTGTGGTTGCTCTCGCTCCCGCTTGAACACGCTGCCAGCAGCCAAGCGTCGCCGTGTTCCCTTTCATAAAAATTGGCACTCTACATGTACGTAACTTTGCGACACAAAGTATACACCGGCATGAAATGACGAGATCTGATAGCAGATTGCATGAGATCACATGAGATCACATGAGACGACTGCCCGACTCCTTGAAGTGCTCTGCTCGTAAAACTTGTTTGAGAATATTTTAGCAAGGCACTGTTGACATTACGCACTATTGGCTCTATCAAGTTTGAAAGAAACGATGTATACATAGTTTCTTTTGACTCATCTAGCACGCACCGCAGTTATGACGCTCGACTTCTGACTTGAAGGTGCCGGTATCGAATTCCAGGTGCAGCAGCCGCATTGAAATAGAGGCGAAAGGCTAAAAGCCTGCATGCGCAGATTTAGGTGCAAATTAACTAACCACAGATGGTAAAAATTTCTCAAGTATAGAAGGCGCACTGGGCGAGTTGGTTGAAATGCATTGTACTTAAACAACAGCGAAAAAGACGCGACTAAGAAAATGATAAGACACACACGACGTGGTACTAAATTGCAACTGAGTTTACTGGAAGAGAAATTTAGCTTTTAGAAACTACATAACAAGCATGTGTGTACACTCAAGTGAGAAACAAAGCAGGTAAGTACAGAAAAAGCATAAAAAGCTTTGTCTCATACACGCACACGAGAAAAATGTCGACGTTAACCTTGATTAGGCAGGCTAATCTCCTTAGCAGACAAGGCATGCAACACAAGGCTTGCTTACACATTTGATTCGTTTCCATGAAATGTGAAAGGCTTCCGCCACTTCTCCAGTGCATGCATCATTATGAACAAACAGAATGCCAGTATCAATAAAGAAGGAAGTGCTGTCACAATCACAGCAGTGTTTCGACAGGTTGGTTCATTTCTTTGCTAAACCATTCTAGTGACCAAACAGTTTTACATTCACCCGCCTGCCTGTCTGTCATATATGCGTGGCCGCAAGCCAGAGGAATCAAGTATACTACATCAGATTTACATGGAAGAAACACGTTTTCATGTTTTATTTTACAGCTTCCCCTTGCACCCGTTTCTTTTTGTCTCGTTCCTACCACGGCTCGCACTTAGTTCCGTTTTTTGGTAGCCGAAAAAATGACAATAGCGCGAAACTTAGCGTCCTTACTTCCTTAAGTTTCTGTGAGCGTCCACGTACAGTTACATTCTTGCGCCCATTTTGTGATCTAGTGCACTGTGCCACGTCATGTTTGGGAGATTCTCGCTTTTTGAAGATTTTGCCAGCACATGAAACAAGAACTGCATCCTTGTAACCATCATCTCTGAAGCGGACAACTTGAGCTTCGAGGCTCGGGCCGATTTTATGAGAGCACAATTTTTTACCGCCATCGTCATACCTTCCGAAGCTATATCATTTTTCGCAACACTTGAACAGCATGAGCTACAGTTCAGCAGGGGCTTCTTACTTAGGTGAGTATTACACATTGATAGTCTGGTTCAAACGTAAGTTGAGAAATGAGAAATTTCCAGAGGGCTACACTACGACATCCCTCATAATCATGTCGTGCTTTTGAAACATGAAACCTCCTCAATGCTTACACTATTATAATTTCTCGGCTCGCCAAACTGCTGCCCGATTTTCGGGTGTCACGCTCGAGCTAAACAGCTATGAAGGGGTAACGCCTTTTAAGGCTAGATCCTTAGATGTCTCACCAAACACGAAAATTCAATGGCGTCCCGCGTCGCAGCGTCTCATGACGGCGGCGTCAAGACGAGTGATGCAAAAAATCCCCTCGAGATGACACCATACGACGTAATCATGACATCAATGTGACGTCACAGAAACCGTTGCTTGGTGAAAGCAGGGCTGACTCCGGACGCAGTACAAAGCAAAGTGAGGCGCAGAACGCTTGGAATGCCTCCGATCATGGAGTCATTGCAAAACCATGTTAATTGCTGAAAGCTTCCGGAGGGGGACACTGGAGGTTCAATAGATCAACTTGAAATAAAAAAGAAGATGATGGCTTTCACCTTCTACTCGACTGCAGCGGATTCATGGGGAACAACATGAGCTTTCTTTATCATTAGCTTATCACTCTAATTTAATGCAACAATACAACACTGCGGTAGTAATATTTATTTATATAGTCCAGCATTTTCATTGCGTGCACTACTTTGATACGTGGGGCTGACACAACACAGTATAGCTTTGTTGACGAAATTGTAGCCAATGCCGCCGTAGTCCATTCCGTGCCATGTCGCAAATTTTGCCTTACCTTACTTCTAAAAACTTACGCCTGACTTACGCCTCGTACTTCTTCAGGTTCTGCAGATGGTGTCGACTTTCCACGTATCCGGAGCGGGGCGGCTTTTCGACCACGCAGACGGTGCCGCCTGGGATGTATGCCCTGCCCTGCACTTTTTCACTGAAGCGCATCTTCCTTTGGATATGACGGCGCTACCGTCGTTGTTCGACTGTCGCTACGCTGACTGGCAACCTGGCACATCGGAACTCAACGTCACACTACATAAGCTACCGCCCCTGCATACCACCTTGGGTTCTGGCACCGACATGGCTGCTGGTCACTTACGCCTCGTACTTCTTCAGGTGGGTTTTTTCTATCGTCCTGTTAACGGTAAACCATTTCGAAAATTGGCGCCGGATCCCAACTCCGCCTTGAACTTTTGTACGCGCAGCATTACTTTTGTGCGAACCAAGTGTTTGTTATGTGTACGTTATCTGCGAAAACTACTGCAGCTTGCAGGTGATGTAGAACAAAACCCAGGCCCTCTGACTTCTCAGCAAGAACAACAAATGTTCACCGCTGTGATGGCGATTCCCACGGTACTGCAAAAGCAGACGGAAATTCTTGGGGAACTTCGTTCCGTAGCGTCACGGCAAGAAGCACTCGAGCAAAGGTTTTCGCAGATGGAGGACAAATTGAACGTCTTTGAGGACAAATTGCTATCGGTGCTTCCATTAAAAGACAAGGTGATGCAGTTAACTGCGGAGACTGACAATCTTGCTGCCACGTTTTCAAAGCTGCAAGAATTGGAAGATGATATGGAAAATAGATCTCGAAGAAACAATCTTATCTTTTTTGGCTTTCAAGATGCAGCTGGTGAAAACTGGCAAGATTCGGAGACTAAGGTGATCGCCTTTTGCGAGGAAAAATTAAAAGTCGCTATTTCGGCTGATGCGGTTGAGAGGGCCCACAGGCTAGGTCGCTTCATGGCAACGAAAAACAGGCCTATACTAGTTCGGTTTCTGTCGTTTAAGGAAAAGCAGCGTGTTTTATCAACTACTTCGAGGTTGAAAGGTACAAGCTTTGCTATTAGCGAGGACTATAGCAACAAAGTTCGACAAGAGAGGCGGAAATTAATTCAATTTGCGAAGAATAAGGGAGGGGACTTCAGACTATCGTATAACAAACTAAAGATTGGCAAGGAAACTTTTGTCTATAATGCTGAAACAGACAGCGTGACTAAAACCAAGACATAGCAACTAAAGAAGGCCCTCGTAACTTCTAGACAACCATCCAGCCCGGATGACATCGTGTGTATTGTGGTAAATTGTCGTAGCGTAAAAAATAAAATTGTAGAACTCGCCGCCCTCATTGAAACGACAAAGCCACATGTAGTACTTGGTTCTGAATCTTGGTTAGACGACACAATAAATGACAATGAAATCTTTCCAACTTGCTACACAGTCTACAGGAAGGACAGAAACGCGCACGGGGGAGGTGTTTTCATTTTGATTCACAATACTATATCTAGCTTCCTCGTTGACGTTGAAGCTGGCTCAACCGAAATTGTTTGCTGCAAAGTACTCTTGAACAACGGCTCGTCTGTGGCATTCGTTTCCTTCTACAGGTCACCCAGCACGAGAGACCCTCAGCCCTTTTTCAATTTAAGCAATGTGCTGCTGACACTACAAACTACTTATATTGTTTTGGCAGGTGACTTTAATTTACCAGATGTGATATGGCAGCAGCTTACACCAGTGTTAGTCAATTCATCCCTCCTGTACACGACCTTCCGCGAAATGATAAATGCCCATTCGTTACTACAGTTTGTGCAAAAACCAACGCGAATTATGGCTAGTAGTGCAAATGTACTTGATTTATTTTTTTGCAATGTGCTTGATCTCGTGTCTTCGATTACCTTGATTCCTGGTATTAGTGATCATGATGTTGTCGTCGCTAAGATGTCCTGTGCCACCAAGAATTGTCGTTCTGCGCAGCCTCGCAAGGTCTTTTTTTATGAAAGAGGCGATTACGCAACAATATCATGTGAACTAGACAATTTTTTCCAGAGTTTAGGGCTCAATGTTCGTGTCTAGACATAAATGCATTGTGGGATCTTTTTAAGACTAAAATACTGTCCTTGACACAAACCTTCATTCCCTCGCATGTCATTACTTCCCAGCGTCGAAACGATAAACCATGGATTACTAAAGAGATTCGTACGATGTTAAACAGGAAAAATAGAGCCTTTCGTAAGCACTGCCGCTCGCCGAATCCTACATTGTTCGCAAAGATGAAGGTAATGAGCAAAACGATAGCGAGATTGATGCGCAATGCACATAAAAAGTTTCTTTTCACTCTAGGACACAAAGTGAAAACTAATCCAAAAGAAATGTGGAAATATGTCAAGAGCAAAAAGAACTCTGGTGACGCTATCCCTGACGTCATAGATGGAAAAGCCTACGGCGCAGATATTTTAGCAAAAGCAGAGGCCTTCAATGCTTATTTTCACTCCGTGTTTTCATGCTCAAAAGCCGCACTTTTGAAATCGCATGACGTCAGAGAGCTTACTCAGATGAGGGAAATTGAGCTGTCTGAAGATGGTATCGCATTATTACTGCGGAAGATAAACATCCACTCGGCTAACGGTCCTGACTTTATTTCAAATTTTGTCCTAAAAAACTGTGCATTGTCTGTCACCCCTTTCTTAATACTGTTATTTAAGATATCTCTTCAAGTTGGTGCTCTACCTTCGGACTGGAAAACTGCTAATGTTATTCCAATTCACAAAAGTGGTTCAAAAACAAGAACGTGCAACTACAGGCCAATTTCACTCACAAGCGTTGCTTGTAAAACATTAGAACATGTTGTTTATACAAATTTAATGGCACACCTTCAAGAAAATAGCTTCATTATTCCAACGCAACATGGCTTCAGGGCTGGCTTTTCTTGCGACACTCAGCTTGTAGAATTTTGCCATGACATCGCAGCATTTATTAACTCAGGTTTGCAAGTTGACTGCATCTTTTTAGACTTTCGGAAAGCTTTCGATACCGTATCTCACACCTTGTTACTACAAAAGTTGTCCTACCTCAACTTGCCGAACACCCTCCTGAAGTGGTTGGAAGCGTACCTGTTAGATAGAAACCAACGCGTGATACTTCATGGTGTCCGCTCTTCTGATGTCTCTGTATTATCTGGAGTGCCACAGGGGTCCGTCTTAGGGCCCCTGCTTTTTCTTATATTTATCAATGACCTTACTGAACACTTGTCTTGCCGTGTGAGGTTATATGCAGATGATTGCTGTATTTACCGTGAAGTTTCAAGTGAATCAGATAGTCAACTGCTACAGAATGATCTGAACAAAATCATGTCTTGGTGTTCGACTTGGAACATGACACTCAACCTGTCCAAATGCAACCTTTTAAGGTTCACAAACAAAAGACACCCGCTGATGGCAAGCTATGTCATGAATACAACACAGCTGTCCATTGTAACAGAATATAAGTACTTAGGAGTCATTTTTTCCAGCAATTTGACTTGGAATGCCCACATAAATTACATCGTATCAAAGGCCAGCAACACTTTAAACTTCTTAAGACGTAACTTTAAACAAGCACCGGCCAGCCTGAAAGAAATCCTGTATATGTCTAATGTACGCCCACTTTTGGAATACGCGTGCAGCACGTGAGACCCTTTTACTAAGGTGAACATCGACGCTCTAGAACGCGTGCAGCTGAGAGCGGCCCGTTTCGTCACGGGTGATTACAACTTTTCTAAAAGATCTTTCGAAATCAGGAGTACTTTAGGATGGCCTCTTCTTGAAGACAGGCGCAAATTCCTACGTTTATCTCTGTTTCACAAAATATTCCATGGTTTAACGGGTATTCACAAAGAAAACTACATATCGGAGCCTACGTATATATCTGCTCGTACTGATCACCCCCTTAAAGTGCGCGAGTTCTCTACCAGAATTAACCTTTTTAAATATTCATTTTTTCCGCGATCAATTAAGCAATGGAACAAACTACCTCATGAAATTGTAGCCGCGTCCAGGGAAACTTTCGCCACTGCGCTGGAACATCATATCTTATCGTAGCCTGAGCACACATTAAGGTTGCTTACACTTTCGTCTCATCTCTCTAGTGATCTACGCTTCAGCTTTTTTTTTCCGCCTGCTTTTTATCTGTGTGTGTATATATAAGTATGTATAAATGTGTGTGTGCGTATGCATTTTAGATATATGTATATATATTTTTCTTGCTGCTGTACCTTCACACACGTCAATGTTTATTACGTGTCACCATTGGATACTTTATTATGTATCTGTATTTCTTTTATGTCCAACTCAGTGTTAATGGACTGTCGCCTTTCTGCATTTTGAAATCGTTATCTCCCCCCTACACTAATGCCCCTCGCGGGCGCTGTAGGTACTGTAAATAAATAAATAAATAAAATAAAAAACATACAAGACAACACGCATGTTCATTCAGATGTCATTCAAATCAAAGATAAAGTCTTTGAGGCACATTGCGAATAAACGTGACACTACGCTGAAGACTAAACTCAGCGTACGACCTACTAAAGACGCAATGCATGTATGAATTCTGCCGGATGTACCATATTTACACGGGGCCGTAACGAAAGGCACATATAGTGGGTGCGAAAACGTTTCAGTTCCATCGACGACGTATCTGGGTGGCAAGAAACTGAAAATTCCTCGAGTGCAGTACTTTATAGTCATCGAGTAAATTGTATATCACAGCTGTCAGTACGAAGGCTTTTTCTATGAGCCTTGAAAACATTGTATTTTTAGCTAAGAAACAGGCCACCTAACAAAAAAGATAAGTGGTACTTGCGCTGTCGCGCCATGCTTCGGACAAAGCCGGTTGTAAATGTATGGTTCATGGTTTCGGACAGGAGGCAAGCCGAACTCGAGGCGCTCGCCAAGTATCCCACAGATTGCCCCCTCCCCCCGTAACTGATACTCAAGTTATATCGGCCATCATTACCGTCACAATCATCATTCTCAGCCTCTGTCCATGATGTCCACTGCAGAAGAAAGGCCTCTCCCAACGATGTCCGATTTTCCCTATTTTGCACGTGCTGATTAAATTTTACTCTGGAGAATGATTTAATTTCGTCGCTCTAATAAACTCAATACCACCCTCTGTTTCAATTCCCTTCCCTTTGGTATTCATTCCGTTGCTCTCTAACCGACGTCGCCTGTCCCACGCATTACGTGGCTGACCCAAGTTCGTTTCTTTCTATTAGTGGATCGGCTAGAATATCGACTACCCCTGTTTATTCTCTGGCTAGTTGTGTTGTATTTCAATCTCTTACTGTTATGCCCATCATCCTTCATCGCACGGCACGCTGAGTGCACTACCATTCCAAGCTTATTAACTGACGGTGGAAATTCTCAGAGATGTAATCGTAATCTACGAATTGACTCGTGATAGAAATTCAGTTACGTTGAGCTGCGCTACGAGAGAGACAACAAAGAGCAGAAAGTCAGCCCAGCAGAAAAAAAAACTGGTTTTCTGCCCTATAGACTGAATAACTGGGGATGTTGAAAACTAACAGAGTACGTAGAGAAAGACAGAAGGAGCGGCAGACACACCACCTCAGTTGGTCCCTGCAGCCGTCGACTGGCCGCATATAAGATCAATTGTGTATCACAAAAAATGCCTGTTCTTCTTTTCTTCTCTTTTATTTTAACATATGCTGGAAATGTTCGCATGAACAGTGTTTTTGCTTGTCATAAATTTCAGGCTTCATCAGATCGTGCGAGCCTGCTACATTCTTGATTAACGTATTTTTTCAGTTGCCCTCAACTGCGTCAATTTATGAGGTCAACATTATTTATTGCTTTGCTCTGACATTGACATATGGTGAAATTCAGAAAGTTGGTGCCATTACGGGAGATTGTTTTTGTGCACTGTAGCGAGAGCCGTTACAATGAACATATTGAAGAATCTTGCTGCCATCCCAGCCAAAACATGAGGCGTTGTCAGCCATTCTAATGCCAAAAATAAAAATACTTCGTAAGAGCCACGCCTAAAACCATAGCTGACAAAATTGGGTGGTATCGGTTTTCGTTCATTTGGGATGTTGAGACAGAGTCAAGAGTGCAGGTGTTGCAACCGATTGTATTGATAACTTGGAATGTTGCACACGGGGAACGCGATCTCGCGTGCGAGCCCTCAAAGTTTTCAAGTGGCATCCGACCTCGATAGCCTTATCGACTCTTTTTTTTTCTTGCCTTAGAAAGTTGAACGGCTGAACGAGCCGCATTATCATCGTCACTTATGACGCCACAGTGATAAGGAAGCCTGCGAAATGTCACGTGATGTCTTTTAGAAGGAAAAGTATGGGTCAGTTTCGCAATCTTGAATACACGTTGTTCGCATGGTCTGCACTGCAGCGCTGATAACAAAGATTGCAATTGTGCTTTCGGGTCATTGAATATCGACCATTTTCAAAGCTTCTCTTGCCCGACGACATGAAGTGCAGCGTGAAGAGCTGAAAGCTCGGCAGGCAACGATGCCATTGGGCGGCATCAATGGCGCAGCCAGGAATCTTTGCAGTCGTCTGAACCGAGAGGCAGAAAGGGAAAGGAAATGCAGGAAGGTTAACCAGATTGCATCCCGTTTCTTACCCTACACGTGGAGAGTGGAGAGCACGAAAGGGGAAAATTAGAGTAGGGAAAGTAAAATGAAGATGTATACTACGCTCGCATGAATAAATAGCAGCACTCACCGTGCATACCCCGAACGTTGAAATCGCGTTGAAAAACAAAAAATTGGTAGCAGAAAGAAATGCAAAACACTCGTGTTAGAATGTTGTTATGAAAACTATTTGCAAAGAAAATGGCGCAAAGTGTACATGCGAATTTTGCAACACGGTAATTGAATTATTGATTGGTTGATATGCGAGGTTTAACGTCCCAAAACCACCATATGATTATGAGAGACGCCGTAGGGGAGGGCTCCGAAGATTTTGACCGCCTGGGGTTCTTTAACGTGCACCCAAATCTGAGCAAATGGGCCTGCAACATTTCCGCCTCCATCGGAAATGCAGCCGCCGTGCAGGGATTCGATCCCGCGACCTACGGGTCAGCAGCCGAGTACCTTAGCCTCTAGACCATCACGGTGGGGCTTCGCAATATGGTAGAGCATGGGACATGCCTACCATATAGCATCAGCCTTCAAAGGGGGAAACTGTATTGTTATGTTTTCAAGCGTTTTAAATCGCACACCGCACATGGTACCATGCTAAAAATTTTTTCAGCTCGTTTCGGTGCTATCGAAGCAGATGACGAAGCCGATGTCACCACGTGATTCTCCCTATTACATCACGCCAGGGCCAGGTTTTGGTATACGCTATGGTTTGCCTGCCCCGGACCAACATGCTCTGAACGCGCGAGCGTTAGGAGAAACATCACTCCGATATTGCAACTTTATACGCTAAATTGTTTCTCAAACGTAAGATGACATTTTATAGACCAAATTATTACATGTTTCACGGTACATGTGGTTTTTCTTGTTTATTTCAATTTTTTTTTTCGCAGCCGTGCAATCGTAACACATCGAAGCTTCAATAAGGCGGCAGGTTGGGGAAGGAGGGGTGAATCCCTATACGATGATAATAATATGTGGGCTTTACCGTCCCAAAACCACCATATGGCAATGAAAAACGCCGTAGTGGAGGACTCCGGAAATTTCGACCATCTGGGATTCTCTAAAGGCACCCCGCTATACGAACCCCCAGGTTACCACTGTGGGTGAGAAGTGTCTTGAGAGTGATAATAGCGGCTCCCGCTGAGACAACCACTGCTGCGAACAAAAACTGGGTAAAGTTGTGGAATCGTTAGCATAAATGCGTATACGTACAGTGCTCGTTGATCGAGAAAGAGAGAAAGCGAGGGTGAAAGTGGTTTGGGAAAGAAAAAATGAAATACTCCTAATACGTGGCAATGAGAGAATTCGTGTCACATGCTGACAGCACTTGATAGGCATCAGTTCAGTCTGTGGTTCTTGGCGGCGCTGACAAAGCGCTGCTTGCCGTGGTTTTCATTCAAAACACTGCTCTAACGGCCCCGCCACGGTGGTCTAGTGGCTAAGGTACTCGGCTGCTGACCCGCCGGTCGCGGGCTTGAAGCCCGGCTGCGGTGGCTACATTTCCAATGGAGGCGGAAATGTTGTAGGCCCGTGTGCTCAGATTTGGTGCACGTTTAATAACCCTAGGTAGTCAATATTTCCGGAGACCTCCACTACGACGTCTCTCAAAACCATATGGTCGGTTTGGGACTTTAAACCCCATAGATCAATCAATACTATTCTAATTTTCCGCGCCGCGCGAAGCGGCTGGAGCTGGTGGGCGTGCGTTGCGGATGATCACAGCGCTTCGCTAGCGTGGCTAAGAACATAGGCTGAAGGAGTGTTTACTGGATGAGTTGACCATGCGTAGTGAACTCACTTGTCCTAACAGCGACGCTTAGCGCCAACAGCCATACCCTTCGAGTATCGCACTTTCAGTCGCTGAGCTCAACAAATGGCCGACGTACCAATGAGCAAAAGGAAGAAATATAGCCGTCTAAAAGCGGGACACACTGCATCTGGGGTATAACCAAGCATGTGAGACTGGGACATAAACGACGGGACATATACGCACGAGTGTCCTGCACAGCACTCACTTAGTGGTACGACGCCGTACACGGCAGGCTTACAATGAGAGACACTCAATTCTTCTACTACGATTGCGCGGCGAAGAAAAATACTAAACAAAAAAGGCGGGGCTAATCACGTGGCCTGTACACGGTCGCTTACATAAGTTGCATAAGAGTAGGGAGGGAAGCACGATTTCAGATGCTTACCGAGGCAGAACAGTCTGTCTCTTAACGTGCACAGTTCACCTCAGAACAGTCATCGTAACAAGATGGTTCAATTAATTTTATTGCCTCTAATAAAAGACCAATTTGAATTTTTTATGATAAAGATGTAGAGACAGACTTATAACTTACAGTGTATAGCTAAAATGTGAAAGCAGGCCTAGTGGAACCTTTAAAACAACTCCGTCTGCCAGAATTAATCTGAGGTCACAGCGTCTACGAAATAAATAAGGTGTTGCTTTGAAACGGCAAATTCCGGCTTTAAGTGTCGTCAACACTTGCAAATACGCTGCTGACATGCAGTTGCTTTTTTTTCTGAGCTGGTATGTTCAGCAACAATGAAAACGCTCTTTTAAAATTTTCTCGCGTGCGTTTACGTTTCAGAACAATATTGCTTTGGATTTCTCCTCACAATAACAAGTTTCGCCCATTTATGCTCACCCTCTGCGTAACATCGTAAGAATGTGCCGACCATAAGGAAGGTGCACGTCAAATAACAGCGGGTGGTTAAAATTTCTGGAGCCCAGCATCCTTCTTAATTGTAACGTGATCTGGGTACGTTAAACACCTATAATTATTAGTCAAGTACAAGGATATTTATTAGTCGGTTGCGAGACGGCGGATGCTGGATTTAAAGTGGCCTCACACGCGCACATGCAGACACTCACGCAGGTAGTTGTGTTATCACGTTTAAAAGCACAATTATGTTGAACTAACTATCAGCACCCCGACAAAGAAGTTCGTACGGCGTCGATTTCCTGACGAATTCGGCATAGGCACAATATACGCCAACCCACGATCTACTCAGTCCATCTATGTCCAGATGTTTTTGATGGGCGAACGTCCGCACCAAAGGTGATGAACGCACGACGATGAACATGAACCAAACAGCGACTTGAATGAAACCATCTCACGTGACAGGTCATGTCAGGTAACGCTTGCGATGGTATGACAACTAACACAACGATGCGAATAAAATGAATAAATACCGCTTGAACACACGCTTCGTATGGTGCCTAGTATAGTTTTTTTTTTAGTAAAAGTGTGTCCTCAAGTCTTTATTAGGGCTACTGTATTTGCACAGGTATAATGTCAAAAAGAGACAAGAAAAAAGATTATATGCGACGTTACAAACCACGTTACAAACCACGCTTCAAGTGATGGGCCTAGTATAAAAAAACTGCTTTCTCTTACGTGCATGAAGTAAACACGCGCATGTATATGCCCAGAGTTTTTTTCTTGTTATAAAGCACAATGTTCACTGTGAAGTTTGCTATGTGTACTTCCTTAGACTTCATCGTTGGCGTTACCTGTGTCCCTTAATTCTATAGTGGAGCGGGAATCTCCTTCTTTGTTGTACTCTGACTCAATGTTTATTTGTGACGCTCGCTGTTGATATCTGTTCTTGTTGTTGGTGCGACTGCAGATACCACAGAACACTTGTTCTCAGTTGTCCGCATTTCTGATGACCGTTGCGCGTTTTATGTGTTTGTTTTCAGTTGCTCTTCCAGTGCTGCCAACTGTGCATATTCTCAGCGCGAACACAATAGCCTCTTTGGCTGTAACTGCATATCTGAATAAAGATTAGATAGATCGTCATTGACAAGTGCTGTTGCTTGTGGACCCCATCATGTGAACGCCCGTTACAGAATCTGCCGAATCGCCTCCACAGTTGAACCAGTGAGGTAAAGTTTGCCTTATATAGGGGCTTGCAAATGACTTGTTTTTTTTTTTTCACCTCTAGCAGTATTACACAGTTTTAACACGAAAGTGTTTGATGTAGGTGTCCATCAAGGCTCTACTGTAGTATTTCTGTCATGGATAGTACGTGGTAAAACACATACTGAGAGATTACATAAAAAAACCTAAAAGGATAAGTTTCGTAGCGGGGTGTCAAAACAGCAACCTCTCACTTTTGAGCTCGCGACACAAGCCAGTATTCCGCCCCGCCGTGGTGGTCGAGGGGCTAAGGTACTTGGCTGCTGACCCGCAGGTCACCGGTTTAAATCCCGGCTGCGGCGGCTGCATTTCCGATGGAGGCGGAAAGGTTGTAGGCCTGTGTGTTCAGATTTGGGTGCACGTTAAAGAACCCTAGGTGGTCGAAATTTCCGGAGCCTTCCACTACGGTGTGTCTCATAATCATATGGTGGTTTTGGGGTGTTAAACCCTACATATCAATCAATCAAGCTACTATGCCACAGAGCGTAGACTGCGAAGCTTGCTAACGGCAAATGATTTATATACATCATATGCCGTTGGCGGACCTCAGAGCTCCTCAACTTCACCACGGTTTCGTCACCAGTAGTAAGATGGAACAAAGGCCTCGCGTAGGGCGCCTCTCGTGTTTATAGGAGTGCGCGCCTACACGGGGCATGGTCTCTCGAAATGCACACGCGCTTATCAGATCAGACTCGCGATTCAAGAGAGCACGGAGGTCACTTCACTCACTGCCGCGGCCGCGCTTACGAAAGGAGCACGCAGTTCACATACGATGGAGTAAACAATGTAACAGATGGTCGCGCTCGTCCTGTGTATAGCTGTGCATTCGTTTTGGTGCGTCTTTTTTTTCTGTTTGAGCAGCGTGCTTTAAGTGTCGAGCTGAGACAATTGTTTGTCCACGCTCATGCATGTATGCTCCTTTCGTGCGTGCTTTCTCCATGAGGTGCGCACTGTAAGTTCCAAGCTGCCTGTCGTTCTTCGCATGAAACTGCATTTTTTTCGCTTCCTTCGCCCTTGTGGCGAAACAATGCAAAATGAACGCTCACTTATCTCGGTGAAGACGCGTTTTACTTTCGTGTTATGCAGATTTCGTGTTATGCAACAGAGGGATCAGCCATGTTTTTTGTTCAAGGTATCTAAGATAAAGAGAGGCATAGAGATAGAGTACCTAGGCTGCACCAAGGATTACCGCGAAAGCCATTTTCTCTTAATGGGGACAGGGGTGAAGATAAGGTGACAGTGACAACGTTCGCATCGCAAGCCAGGCTTTCTAATTTTCACTAAAAGGTTGGCAAAAACAAGTGCGTTTAATTTCTTTTTTTTAAGCATCATAGCTACACTCCTCCCAGTAGAAACCCAGAAAACGACTAGTTGCGTGAATCGGTCCTTCAAGCTCAGACAAGGTCAACGTCGGCGAAACGGTTTCAGCAAAACCTCTGCGCGTTCGCATAGAACGCCTACGGCAGGCAGTATCTGTGTGTTGTGTTGCGGTGCAACACGTTGGAGCCTTTGACGTGGCACGTAGTCGAGACGTGTAGACTTCTCGCTGTCGTTGATTAGGTCGGCATATGCTATAAAATCGTCTGTGCAAACCAATGCTCTCGTTCTTTACCAAAGCAAGTGAAACGAAGCCGTCGCTGGACAAACTTGCTTTACCAGCGTTCAAATACGGCAGGAAATTTTCCTTTTAGTGAGAACTTGCACAAAAAGATCCGCAGCAGCCCTTTTGGGAGCAGAGAAATCAAAAACTGTTGGACTGTGGTTCTGTGATATGTAAAGCTCAGAGAGGAAATAGATAAAAATAAAAAAGTACGGAATTATATTGCACTGACAAATAATGTAAGACGCAGGACATGTCACGTGACATACTTTATCCACGTCCAGTTGCATTATGTCCGCCAACTGCGACTGATTTTAAAAATACTGCAAGGATACTGCGCAAGACATTCGACATGGCATGTGTCACTTTTTTCGTATCGGGCCCGGTCAGTGACACTCACCCATTCTTCGAAAACAATAAGGAATGTTCATATAGCTCATGAGCTGTGCCATTTTACCCTGAGACTGAACCAGCGACTGAAATCGCCGAGTCTATCCCAATGGGCCTCTTAATGAAGTTATATATTTGGACATTACAGTGGCTAGTATACTAGCCACTGTAATTACCTCATCATGTCACCGTACGCATCGCGCCACGCGCATAGCTAAAGCATTTTCGGATGCACTAAATTTCAATGGTAATATCATGCCGTAATCGGTATCACCGCTTTCGACAAAATACACTAGGGAGAGCTTCAGACGTCCTCTGAAAATATTTTTCTGTCAATTTGCAGCATCCCCTTGTCGTCATCGGGAAACAACTGGGTAATCATTGCTACACATATCTACAGAATGTTTAACCCGATGTGCTGAAACAAAGGCTTTTTCCAAAGGTACACGAAAGTACAGATTCAATAAAGTTGCACAGTTTTCTATACAGAGCGTTGTCTGCTTCATCATGTGGCATCACCACGGTGGTTTTCATAGACCAAGGAACAGCGTTCACGGCAAGGCCACTGGAACACGTTACTTTTTTCAACTAAGTTACATTAAGCTTCGCAAGATAACGGCCTATAACCCACGGTCAAATAGATTAATCGGAAGCATAAGCAAAACGATTATTGATATGCATTCTAGGTACATAGCCGTACAGTACAAGAGGTGTGTTGAGGCACTGTCCTATGTAAGATTCGCGTGCAATACTTCTATACTGAAAAGATCCCACACTTCACGCCGTTTCGCATTTTATATATACTATGTAATGTCATGATGTTCAGACAATGTTGGATGCCATTCTTGGCGACAATCTTGATGAGGACGCTGATTGTTGAGTGGAAATCGATTACATGCGAAGCATTCAGCGAGTAGAAGCCTATACCGCATGTTCCCTTTGAGCCAAATGTAACGAGGTAGAGCGACGTCCTCGTGTAAATTGAGTAGCTGTGCGCACATCGCGGGCTTCCCTGGCAGGTCGACTACCCCGGCCTTTGAAGGGGGTCTTGTGGTCTAAAGTATCGTGGGAAGTCACGTTAGAGCACACATGAGAGTTTTGTGGCAACGAAGTACAAGATACGGTTCGATGATGTGCATACGATAAAAAGCGTTAGTTTGCGTAGTCGAGCAGCGCCAGCTTACAGCTTGAGTCGTCAGTGTTTAATACTACGACCGGATTTAGGGCAGACGGCTGTATTGTTCTCTGAGATCTCTATCGATTGTTAGCACCCTCTATCCCGCTTTTGTTAAATATTAGGGCTTTGCAGATATGGCCGTGAAAAGGTAAATTATGAGAGAAGACGCAACACACGACTCACGCACTGTTAAAGAATGTAAAAAAAGAAGCTTGTATTTAATTAGGAAAACTAGGTCATATTATCCGCACTCATCTTTATGCCAGAATCTCAAGCTGCCGCCTAACCTGGCATATGTGACGTATGGCAGCTCAGTGAATGTGCGGCCCACAGTCAAGTAAACCGACTGGGCCTCGTCTGGCACGACAAGTACTGCAATGCCCTTGCCCAGACATCGTCGATCATTAGATCCGCCCTGCACTTGGCAATCGCACGAACTGCTGGAACGCCTTGTCTACCGAAGCCGTACAAATCGGTAGCGTATTCCAGCATTTCCGCTCCGCACCGAACCGCCTGCAGCTGATTCCCACAGTAAGCATCCCGAACTGCCTGTGTCTATTATTCCGACCAACGTTCTGTTGCCATTCCATTTAACGTGCTTCAAGAGCACACCAGGTTCATTTTTTTTCTCCAGAGACAGCGTTGGTCTCATTTCCGGGGCCTTTTGCTTGGCAGTGTTTCTGCGTATGCCCAGTCTTCCCACATTTTAGGCATTTTTCTACTCGTCTTTCTTCTGGACAATCTCGCGAAATTTGTCCAAATCTAAAACAACTGTAACATTTGCGCTCACCGTTCTAATTTGTGACAGCTGGCTGCTGGTCCCGCCTGTCGTACCCGGATGCATCCTGTGACAGCGCCTTGGGTGCAGGTTGCATACGAGGCACATGGCTCTTCGCTCTCATTCAGTCGTTTTCCCGAAGCTTTCTCGTCGCTCACGGTCCATTCTCTCGAATTCCTGAATATCATGCAGCAGGTCATCCTCGTCCTCGTGCGACCTTCCAAGAAGCATCTTGCATAACTTCCGCGATCGGAGACCGGTCAGCACCTGCTCCCTCGTGTCACAGAAATCCAAGTGCGCCTCTCTGCAAAGACGCACTTTCTCATGGAAGTAGGCAGCCGTGTTCTCCTTTCGCTGCTGCATTCGCTCTTGCATACGCCTCCATCACTCCACCACCCAAGTCTGGCTGTAGAAAGTCACCCGAGCATCCTGCTCGAAATCAGTCCCACGATGAAATTTCCGCAACTCTCGAACGGTACCAATATTTTGCTGCGCCGAACAGTTGACACTTGGCAGTTTCGAGCAGGGAATGGACGTTGGCCACCGGTGAAGCGTGGCCGTCTGCCGCAAGCTTCCCGTCCATTCCCGGGCTGCTGACGCGCAACCATCACCGAAAAATTCTGGAATGTGCCTGTTCAAATCAGGCATCACCTGAAACGATGTTGACGTCCGCCTGCTTAGAGCCCCCAACGATCCCGGCTGAGCAAGCCGCTGCAGCAAGCCCGCCAACATGTGGTCTTTCTACGTGCAAAGCGTCGAAAAGTTCCCGCTTGGTGAGCCCAGCACAGTCGTCATCACGGTGACCACACTCCCCCGGCGATGATCCGTCCAGTATGGCCGATGTTAGCTCTCTGGAAGTGCACGCTCACTGGACGTTCACCATTCCTTTGTTCTCGCACTGACGCGGTCGCCGTTCTCGCTATAGGTTTTTCAAACTGGTTCTTCACCTTTCCTAAAATTGGGCAAATCTCACTTACTGATTAATGTTAGCATCCTCTATCCCGCTTTTGTTAAATATTGCGGTTTCGTAGATATGAGCGTGAAAAGCTCAAGTATGAAAGAAGACGTAGCACACGACTCACGCACTGTTAAAAGTAAAAAAAGAAGCTTGTATTTAATTAAGAAAACTAGGTTACAATATTATCCGCACAACCACTCAATACCGCACATCGTACAACGCACAACCGCTCTAGTCTCTCGCGATTTGCGGACTCCTCTTCGCTCTCTGTTCTCACTCTTCCCGCTCTCTTCACTCTACTCTCTCGACCACAGGTACGAGCACACATACGCGCACGCTTACACACACACACACACACACACACACACACACACACACACACACACACACACACACACACACACACACACACACGTGCACTAATGGTTCCACGAAATCAGAGGGTGAAGTCCTTCCCTTCGCCATTCGGGTAAGCAGTGTCGAATGTCCTGCAGGTCGCGAATGCGCAAAGTGTCGTGTTCCCCCGTTCTTGCATCCTAACTCGCACAGTGCAATAAAGCAGGGCTGCCGCGCTTGTGCCGAACCGGTGGTGCCCGCAGTACTGGGAGGCTCGCCGATCGCAGCTGCCCATAAACAAGAAGGAAGGTCCCTTCAAAGGCCCAACGGACACTCGCACAACACAACACACGCACAAAAAAAGAAATAAAACAAAACTTTGAAGACGTGAAGCAGCCACGTACACGTTATACACGGGTGTTTTCAAGAAAAGTGTCCATTATTGCTTTAAAAATCAGCAAAAAACTTTATTTGCTCGCTGTCGTGACAGTTGCTTTTTCTGTAGCGCCAGCCATCTTAAGATGCTTGAATACAACATTAGCAACAGTAATTAGGAAAGTTAAATTAATTAGCTCTAATAAGTGGAGTTACGGCCGTTATGGCTAATAAGAGAATTGAAGTCTTTCATGCCAAGAACCAATTCACCATTTTGAGGTTTTGAAAAAGTAGCCTCCAGCGATAACTGCGAATATAATGAAATTCTCCACAATTCTGCGGCGAAACCGAAACCGAAACGCGAATAAGCGCAATTGAATATCAGGGTGCGTTGTTATATCAACCATCAACCGACTTTGTTGTGTGCGTGTGTGAGCTGCGCTTGCAATTACAGCCAGCATGGCACATATACGTTAATGAACAGGAAAAAACTGCACCCCTGTAACTGCTGTTTTGAACAATGACGTCATTGTAAGTCGTCTGCTTGTTGCGCTCATCAGGTCCTTTGGTTTCGGTTTCACCGAAGAATTTAGGAGAATTTCCTCATTTTGTAGTTATTACTAGAGGCCAGCTTTTCCAACTATCTCAAAAAGAGAATGGGTTTTTCGCATCAAGACTTCAATTCTCTCACTTTGACTTAATAGCGAATATCTCATAATTAAAAAGTTAATTAGTTTCATCATTACTTTTTCCAAATTATGTCTTCAACCCTCTTAAGATGCCTGCCGCTACAGAAAAAGTAACTCTGAAAACAGCGAGCAAGTAGCATCTTTTGCTGATTTTTTAACAATATTGGACACATTTCTTGAAACGCCCTGAGCATGAAATAAAGGTTAAGAACGGCTTCTATAGTGCTATTATAATCCCTATATTTGCAAAATCAGTGCCCATACAAACGCTTTTTATCCTGAAACTTCGCTTTCGGGTGCCTCTTGAGACCAGTATTTCGATTAGTGGGCACCGGTGACTGTTCTGAACTCCTACTGAATTCAACCTAATCCTCTGAATCAACAAACCTACGGAAAACAACCACCAGCAGCAGTGAAATGGGACGCGACGACCATCATATGCTGCTGCACTGACGTGGCGTGAGTGGCTGGCGAATGCAGAGTCGTGGAGAGCCGTCAGGGGAAAGGAAAGTGCAGGTCAGAAGAAATAAAATTTTGGTTTTACCATGGCTATTGTTTTGTCTGTAATTTACCTCTTAAGGTGTTCACCGACAGGGGGAAAAAATAGACTCATGCAGTACACTTTGAGAAAAGGAAAGACGGTATATATGTACGACTGTTTCAGTATCTCCTGACTTCCAACGTATAAGACTCACTTTAAACAGGCGCTTCCAACAGTACTAGACCTCGTCTAGCAACGTTGGACGCGTTAACTCTCTTTGAGGCCACACGAATCTCCGGAGTATATGATCTCCAAGTAGAGCTCACAGGTGTCTTTGAACAGAGTGATATACATGGCAAGTAAGAACTCTTAAAATTTAAAAGACCCAAAGATTGCAGCGTACAAGGCATCTCCCCCACCCCGCCTTCTGAGTTTTCAAGAAAATGAGCATGAGCACGCCATAATTATTCTAGTAACGTTGATATGACGGTTATTGTTCCCTGGCAGAAATACCGCGAATACTCAATTTTTTAATGTTCTGTGGAGTTCTTTTTTTTGAGCGAGTTCACTGGCGTGGTTCCCTGGTAGAGTACTTGACTGCAACGCGTAGAATGCCTGGGTTAAATTCAAGATCGAGCTGTGATGTTTATTCTTTGCTATCATCCGAATTTTTCGCTTATCGACAACGTCGTGAATACGGGTACATGATTTTCTGTGGTTAGGGCTCGTTAACACTTTCGCGTTAAAAAGCCCAAAGTCAATTGTCGTTATTCCGGAGTTCCGTGGTATATTCTGTGAACCACCTTTGGCGCCTACGCGCCTACCACGGGCCTTGTTATGTGGGTGTGTGTCACACACATGGCTGGTGGAAACGGCTTCATGACGTATGCGCCCCGCCGCGGTGGTCTATAGTGGCTTAGGTACTCGGTTGCTGACCCGCAGGTCGCGGGATCGAATCCCAGCGGCGGCGGCGGCTGCATTCCCGATGGAGGCGAAAATGTTGTAGGCTAGTGTGCTCAGATTTGGGTGCACCTTAAGAACCCAAGGTGGTCGAAATTTCCGAAGTCCTCCAGTACAGCGTCTATCATAATCATATGGTGGTTTTGGGACGTTGAACCCCACATGTGATATCATTCATGACGTATGCACCAGGAAGATCACGTTATTCATGTCATGAACTGTAAATCGTGTTCGTCATAAACTCATGTACTAGAATGCTCCAATGGTTCTGCATTTCGATTTCTTGACTGTCTCAATGAGAGATGGTAAGGCGAGTATACCGAGTTAAGGAATGTGATGACCCAAGATGTCTAGCGCGGAAGTACCTAAAGTGCACCTTTGTCCGTTGGCAACAAAGCTGGAAAATTGTAGTCATTGGAACAGTTTACCCATATATAGGTCACGCTATGTGGGCCTCCGGAATGACGCTGACAAGCAGTTGCGTTCGAAACAGAATAAACAAAACGCGGGGAGAGCCTTGTGGATCTCGCTCGCAAATTCAACCAGGCGGTCTGCCATCGAATATCAATCTAAAAAAATCGAGTATTTGGGGAGTGTTTCTATTACCCAAAAATAATCATCATCTACTTTGAGTACTTTCGAGTACGGTTCCGGTGTTTCGCGGCTGCGAAGGACGCATGCGTTATCAGTGTGACATAGCATTCTCAACAGGAAAAAGGCCAGCACCAGTTTTTTTTTTTTCAGAAAGAAAATGCGATCAAGTCATGCAGATGACAATTATTGTTATGTAGCAGGAAGACTCCCCAAATACTCGGTTTTTTTAGTGTAGTCACAGACGGCAACAACTGTGCCTGTCTTCATTAATTCTATTTGGCTGCCTGATGTGACCGCCGAATGAGATCTAGACCGAGACAGGTGCTACATGATAACAACCACAGACAGTAAGTGTTATCTACGTCCCTTATCGTAAGACAGAATGAAATGACTGAATCAAAGAGCTGAATTCTCTGCGAGTCGGTATCCAGTGCTGTTTGTACACCATAGTACGAGCCAGTGCAGATAGAGAAGTTTATGCGCATATACGGCGTTATATGCGTACCACTTTCCTTGCCTGTGCGTGTCAGGTTCTTAATGAGAACTCTTTCTATTTTAAGTGTAAACACTGTACATAACGGCATTCTGCCAAATATGGACTGCAAAGCAGTCGCACAGGCTCTCGGGATTCGATATACAGATAGCTTCCTTGGACACGCGACCAACCAACACTCCGACACGGTTGAGTATCTACACATCTCGCTCGCTGGATTCCGTGCCGACCGATTGTGCCCTCGCGATCTCCGACGACAGTGCAGCTCTGGTCGACTGGGTTCGTCCCACGTCATCTCCTGACACCTGTCCCCGACGACGACGACAGCGTAGCTCTGGCCGACTGGATTAGCCCTACACCAACTCCTGTTGCCGACAAGAGCTCTAGCCAGTGGTGCCCCGTCCTCGGACTCCTGTGACATATTCATCTTTCCTATATTATCTTTACTTCCGTCGTCGCTCGCTGTCGTTGCGCATCTTTCTTTCTATATATATATACCTTTAATCCTATCCTTTAAATCCTTCCTTACCCCCATCTCTTGTGAGCTACTGTTGAGGTGTCACACCAAATGCAGACAGTTACGGGGCTCACTTTTCTCTTCTTTTCCCTTTTATAACCACATAACTATCTACACCAGTGGTTTTCAGCCATGTGTGCTTCGGAGACCCGGAACCCCTTGCAGTGAGAGAAAGGGAGTGGGGTGGGTGTCATAAATTAACTCAACATGCCGTGCGAAATAGGTACCTTTTAATTCTACCTCGCAAAGAGGGGTCAAACTAAAGTCACGCGTAAAATCACATCTCGACAACTTGTCATTAAGTTGTGCGGTCTGCAGCTACATTCGACTTGCTTCTAGCCATGCTTGCTAATCAAATATTCAAGCCTAGATAAATTATGCTCGTGTTGTAGATGCCGTAAAAAACAGCAACAAAAGCTCTACAGCCATTCATAGAGAAAGGGAAACGTAGGTCTGCTGCGGCAAAATTCTAAAATTGTATGAGACGAAGCACAATAAAATCAGCAAAAGCTGTTATCATGGAACATAGTGTGCCTCTAAAAACGTATTTGTTTATATTTCGATGCTAGCTAGCTAAGTTTTGTGGCTACTCTAAAAAAATGACTTCGTGGACCTCCTAATGAACGCCATTTGAGAACTACTAACCTACAAATTCAACACTTGCAGGGCATCTTAGGTGTCACTACGAGACCATAAGACCAATGTAGTTCAAGAAAGTGTAAAACAATATAGAACAAATATTTCGTTTCGTAGTGAAAGCATCGGGAACGTTTTTCAACGTGAGCGAGCCCCACGTAAGGAGGCGCCAACAAGGAACAAGGCAGCCACTAAAACAACAACCACTAGATGACGCCAAAAGAGAAGCCTCTCGTAGCTCCTGTATCTGATGCGGAATTAAGCCTCTGGTACCTTCGCGTGGCTAAGTTCATGGTGAGCTGAATGAACCGAAATCGAGAAGTAGGAGGGTTGGCGTCGGAGGCTAACGGTATCGCTCAGGCTGCCACCGAGCCCTCGCCCACGACAGCTTTGCGAAGGGTAGCCACTCGCAAGTATAGAGAAAGGAAAACACACGATAAGGCACCCGGTCAGCGGACGGCATTGCAAGTAGAGGACCTGCGTCCACGTGATTACTCTCGCGCTGAGATTAGTATAAAGCAAGCAAGGCGGGACGCTGAGCTCCAAATCAGTGTCGTCGCCGATAGTGTGCGACAAAGCGCCAGGGGCAGGCTCGTGTGGACGACTCCCATCGATCAAGAAGACGTGCAGCATGGGCACCTTACAAGGATCCAACGGAGTCGGCGTCAACGGCGTCCGCCACGTGGACGGACAACAGGAGATGCCCGGCGAAGAGGAGACCTTCCTTTTCACTTCCGAGTCGGTCGGTGAGGGGCACCCCGGTGAGTATGACTTTGCAGGAAAAAAAGACGCGCCGAAAACAAACAGAAAATAGGAGTAGCTGTAGTAGTACCGCACTGTCACCGCACGTCTCCGTCGGGCCCTGACCTGGCCCAGGAGATGTGCCGTGGAAGTTGCAGTGATTGAGGCATTGGGCGATGCCTTTCAAGCACGTCGTGTACTGCGCACTGGTCGCGGCGCATTGCTACCCTCACGCCCCCGACTGTTCTTCAGCAAGTAAGTTACAAACCACGCTGCCAGACCTCGCGTCACCGTACACCACAGCACAGCTATGTATTACTCGTGTATTTATATACATACAAGGATATACATCTACATTCCAAGCGCTGCAACGGCCGCAAATTCTCGGTTTAATATAGCGCAACGTCCGGTTAATTAAATTTTGCAATGCATCGTTTGTCAAAAATTTCCGATTTCAGAGCTTAATAGTCTTTCATGTGCCAGAAAATTGCCAAATTGACAAAGTAAACAAAACTAGAGCGTTTTGCGACGCCCTGTGCCATAAAACAGCTCCTATATGTGGACTAAATTTATACTGTGCTGTCGAACGAAGTCAAAATCACATTTTCATGTTTCTTAAACTATCAACTACTAAATAAGCAACACGAATTTTCAAAACAATTTTCCTTTTAGTAAAAAAGATTACCTGGAGTCATTTTCCTTACTTTTTTCAATAATCCCGTTACTTTCAGAAGGAAATTCAAATAACGAAAATTTAATCCTTTTATTACTTTAACGTGTGCGAAGCCACCATGATGGTGTTCATTTTTCTCTTCACGTTCGGTCTGGTGCTCGTTTTCCAAAGAAATCTCTCAACCAGCTTCCCTCTCTGAGTATCAAAGATAACGACTCCCCCCCCCCCGGCCCCCCTTCCAACGCACCCTCTCTAAAAATCCTGTATTATATGTAAGCCATATGGCGGTTGCGTGTCGTTTCAGGTTACTTTTATGAATGCGAATCCTGCCGTATACGGACGTTCCAAGTCGCAGTGGCTGCGAATAAAAAGAAACGCTTCATGCCTGCCTGTACGTGGTAGTGGAAGTTTATTACAACTATGAACTGTGCAAGGAACTATGTGAATTCCCAATGAGACGTTGCACGCAGGTCAAACGCGAAATACTAAAACTGGTATGAACTGATATGGGCATTTTGCGTCGATGGAAGTGAAGCCATTACCTGGGTCACCATTGCAGCCGAGACAGCTATGGTGGTACTTGTGAATCAGTCCCATTTCTGATTTCTGCTGACTGACATTATCTGTAATTATCTCACGCCTTTTGCTTACTATTCATTCGTTACGGTTGGGCGTATTTAGGGAGCTTCGGGAACGTGGTTAGTTTGGTGAAGAGTTGAGAATAACATGTCTAGTACTATCTGGCCAACTACATCGAGAACTAAAGATGTGGGAAGAGAAAACAACAGAGAACGGAGATGAGTCGACGTAATAGCCTATAATGAGTGGTGTCTCCCATGCACAATAAAATTCTTCGCAGTAAACATTAGCTGGCGGACGTTGCGGCCGTTATATATCATTGTATTGTGCCCAATCTTTGCCTAGTTTCCATACAAGCACGCACAGTCCGGATACGCTTTACAGCAAGGCACGTAAATGTGTTTCACGTGACGATCTCAAACATCACCTTTGTTGCGAGCCGGTATAGTTACCAACGTCTGACGATATACCCGCAGTCCACTCTGAGAACGGACGATACTTCGTACTACAGAGATAGCCTGGAGTGCCTTACGTTCGACAACATATCGGGAACACAAACACTGAACGCTAGATATGGTCTTCGGAGTGTCCCATAAGTAGCACTCATGGTTGTCTACACCATTATGCATACGAGTACATTCTACTTCTTCCTGTACGGTATTCCTATGAGCGACGTTTCCCGTGAGGACTGGGTAGAAAAATTAGAAGAAAAAAATCAATACAACTAAAAAGTGATTAGAAGTGACAACGAGGTAAAGAAATGCTAGTTCAATCACTGGGTGGATTTCATAGTTTCATACAGTGGAGTAGATATTGGTGCGATTCGACTGATGAAAAAATCTGCGCAGTTACGATGTGCAAGTTGAGAGCTGATAATGTGCTTATTTTGTTTTTGATATGTTAGTAGGGTTGATTGGTCTTCGTAATAGAATGAGTTTGCTCCGTTTGTATTTGCCTCGTTTGCACCCGCTATTCTTTCTACACCTGAGAGCATAGCCAACAAGAACTGCCTCTTTTCAATCTGTTTAACTCTCTATACAACCTCCCACTATTTTCCCCTCGTGACAGTTATGAGACAACGTGACAAAAATAAATCTTCTTAATTCACAGCTATTACATACGTCCTATTGCAACTACGTCTTCCAGCTGAATGCAAGGACTATTCATCATGGTAACTTGGATATCAGCGCAACGAAATGCCTTCGTCGCCTTGACACACATAGGCCCTAGCAGCAAGAAACTTGCGAATTTAGCGCGTTTCTTGACAATAGAATTTCTTAGAAACTTCAGTAAAGACATTGGCAAAATATTTCTCAACGGGCCTCATGCTTTCTGTCTTAAAGCAATGCTATGATTGGCCACCCTGGGGCAGTCAGCGCTGGCCAAAGGACAGCCAATTAATTCGCAGCTCTGTTGAGTTGGAGGACAGTAATTTTAGAATAATGTCTACGTGTGCTTTATGCCTTAGGATGGTCATCTCCGAAGAACTTTTGTGCGTTTAAGAACACCAACTACCTCCTCGGTGTAATCAATGTAGGCTCTTATACAATAATCAATGCATAGCACACTTTCTAAAAAATATCAACTTTTGTTTGACAGAAATTTCTTCGCGTAGAATGAATCAGGCAGTGCCACGCATACATTAATCTAAGGAATGCATTGATGTTCAGTTATATGTAAGAAACGGGCTTTAGACTGCGTTTGATGCACGACAATACGCAGTGATTATGCTAAACTTCAACATTTTTGCGAACACTCACGCGATTAATCACACAGTTCTGCCCTTGACTGTGACAGTGAGGCGAACGATCAACGTAGTATATCAGCAGCACTTCAATGTAGAGCTAGCAAAGTAATATTCGCCCCATTTGACACTTGTCCTTGTGATGGGCAATCTATACCCCTTCATTGAACGGGCACCCTTGACAGGGCAGAAAGGTGATTGCTGTCGTTCTTGTACTTGACGGATTAGATAAACGGTCTTTCATTGAAAGAAGGTCCTGCAGCAGTGTTACCAATGGGTGCCTTTGCAACTACGTGCCATAGAATTCCCAGGAAACTCGTCTGGTCAGATAGGCCTTGATAGCACTACGTGCCACACGTCGCTTGCGTTCAATAAATAAATAAATAAATAAATAATAAATAAATAAATAAAAATAGTTATTCCTTCTTCAGCATTCCTTTGCATCGAGCAGCTAGGAAATCGAGCTGAATGCGTACCGCAGCAAAGACTGCTGTGACGACAGGGGTGAAATCTTCAATCACTACACACGAAGTACGGTAGTTCAAGTGGAGGCTGTAGAGTAACGTCGAAAGCTTTCATTAGTATATAAGCCGAACTTCCTTTTTTCGACCCAATTGCGTTCTGTGGACAAATATCCTGATGCTGGCAGAACCGTTTACTGAAAGTGAACTTGTCACCTTGTCAAGAAAGAACAAAGTGACCAAGGAGAAAAAAAACTTGCAAAGCTCTGCAGTGAGTTATCTAAAAGATATTTGCTTGCAGTTGTGCATTTTGCGAGGTGACTGCGACAAAACGACTACAACCAAGTTCTCGTGATGATGATACGCTGAAAAAATTAACTTAAAAAAGGATGGAAGCTGTCTCGTGCACTTGACGAAAATCATTCGTTCGAGTTTATATGATAAGCGGAAAAAAGCCAAAGATAGTTCAGCTACTTCGCAGGAATGACTTGGTTTCAAAACTTCACAAATACGAACAAACTTAAAGTAAAGCATACATGTTTTCTACCTCGATCATTGACCATAAGGGTTAGTAGGGTTGATTTTGATTTTGATTGATATGTGGGGTTTAACGTCCCAAAACCGCCATATGATTATGAGAGACGCCGTAGTGGAGGGCTCCGGAAATTTCGACCACCTGGGGTTCTTTAGCGTGCACCGGAATCTGAGCACACGGGCCTGCAGCATTCCCGCCTCCACCGGAAATACAGCCGCCGCAGCCGGGATTTGATGCCGCGACCTGCAGGTCAGCAGCCGAGTACCTTAGCCACTATAGACCACCGCGGCGGGGCGCAGTAATTACTTGGTTTCAAAACTTGACGAATACGAACAAACGAAAAAGTAAAGCAGACATGTTTTCTACCTCGATCATCGACCATAAGGGTTAGTAGGGTTAATTTTACGACTGCTGCTCGGGCACACGCCTTATTCAGCACACATATTGCTCCGGCATAATGAGATTTTACACTACGACCTTCAATATATCCTCCGCCGCGGTGGTGTAGCGGTTAAGGTGCTCGGCTGCTGACTCGAAAATCGCAGTTTGATCCCAGCTGCTCATAATCACTCATAATCAGTCACTCATAATCATATCGTAATTTTGGGACGTGAAACCCAGATAATAATTGCCTTTCATATATCACCATGTCTATATGCAATGAAAACGTTTTTTTTCTCTCTTATTCAGGCATATATACTGCACGGTGTTCATGTATACGTTAACTGTCCCAGGCGGGAACGTGTCCTGCTAATAGCATATTAGAGCAAATCCATCGTTGGCGCATAGTACTTCGAACTGTTCTAAATGGTATAGCATCAGAACACTGAAAATGCGCTTGTTTTGTCTCCCTTCTTTTTCTTTTCTTTTTGTTGCTTGTGGGGCTCTGCAAAAAAAGCGCTTCTTTCACAAAGTGATTTCAGTAGACTTATATGCACCTTGCTGCGTGTATCTTTGCGAAATACAAGCATGTGAGATCGTTTTAACTGCAAACCAATGCAATATGCTCGCGTCGTACTAACATCGGATGAAGAAAGATGCTGCGGAACACAAATAAATTAGGAGTTATTCGGAAGAAGACTGCTCTGTCAAGCATACAGTCATTTTCCGTTCATCGGCAAGCTGGTAGCACGCAGGATTTTTACGGGCACATGTATTTGCAATGGCTCTTATAACATGCTGACAAAGTAAACGCTTGAGCACACCTTTGTTTTGCGTAATCCAATGTTATATACCGACATGAAACATGCACATACACTAAAGCTTTGGCTGTACCACCTCCCAAAAAACACGCACCTCTTCAATAGGCACCGCGTGATATTGGGCGGTTTATTTGGTCTTCTTAATTTTGGGATGGCAAACTTTTAAAGCAAGCTCCGCCGCGGTGGTCTAGTAGCTAAGGTACTCGGCTGCTGACCCGCAGGTCGCGGGATCGAATCCCGGCTGCGGTGGCTGCATTTCCGATGGAAGGGGAAATGTTGTAGGCCCGTGTGCTCAGATTTGGGTGCAGGTTAAAGAACCCCAGGTGGTCGAAATTTCCGGAGCCCTCGACTACGGCGTCTCTCATAATAATATGGTAGTTTTGGGACGTTAAAACCCACATATCAAATCAACTTTTAAAGCAAAGTGTGTGTGTGCAATCAGATGATCCAGCACGGGCTGTTGAGCAGCAAAGTACACAGCGCCGAGGAGCACATTTATGTTTTATGCAAAAACTAACTATACATGAATTTGTGTAAGTATATGACATCGAATGCGAGCTTCTCTAAAGCCTCATTGACTAGGTGCCATTAGGTATGCTCCATTAATGGCTCCCTCGTTGGGTATGCGCCATTGTGACAAAGTGGGCTCGGAAGTTTTGGGTTTCCATTTATTGAGTTCAACAAGTGGATCTGACACATTCATCATTATTATTTTTGCAGATTTTTATAGAATAATGTGAGTTATTGTATTGTAAATGATCATTACCACATGGTGTCATATTTTTGGCAGCATCATCAATACCATGGTCTCAGAAATGTGTTCCGATAGCGCTATATACGTGCTCTAAAATATTACTCGTGTACTGCAGGGTTTATCTCATAGACACGAACGCCAGATTCTCTAATTAGTCTTAAACAAAGCAAGCAACTGTTTAGTCTGCAATGTGAAGAATAACTGACATTATTTTGTAAAGAATAATCTACGTCAGCTACATCAGTCAAGATGAATGGTTGTTTTATGTGTGAATGTCTGGTTTCAGCTGCAATGTAAAATTAAATTACTCAGTCTTTTCCCTCCTTTCATGTTACTTTATGTGCAGACAAAATGTGCGACCTCATCAGTGACGCAGTACTGGATGCATACCTGACCAAGGACCCAGACGCAAAGGTAGCATGTGGTACGTGCGCATTTCACATTGCACGTGACTTCCTATCAGGCGGCCAATCAAAGCAGAAAAAAAGTTCTTAATAATAAAGAAGCGAATACTATCGATCAAAATAATGTAACAATGGCTACCGTTCGTCTTTTCAGAATCGGTTGCTAAAACGGGCATGATCCTCCTGGCCGGTGAGATCAGCTCTAGTCACACGATCGACTACCAGAGGGTCGTTCGGGATACCATCAAGCACATAGGATACGACGACTCCTCCAAAGGTACGTTTCATATGTTTTAATGTGCCACCGCAGCTTCTTTACATCAAACATTTGTGGCAGAATTCTTTTTCTTCTTCTGACACATCACCACTTGGGGCATGAGCTATAGTCTCAGAAGGCGTCTAAAGAGGAGGAAGAAGGTTTTCGAACGCTCGTGAACTTGGCGAGTTCATGTACGAATAACTCGCTTTGTGTTTTCAGCCGCGCTTCATGGTGCTGCTGCTGAACTGCAGTCTGTGTTGCAAACTGCACGAAGAGGCATGTAACGCTTGAAACTCTATTATGTTTCCACGTGGACACTGTATACATTCAAAAGGAAGCTGCCACAATTCCTCCATGAAGTTTTTAAGTAATGCAGGCTTAGCGTATGCTTAGTAATGATCGGCAGACTGTTATCAGTATACGTAGAAGAGTGCGTGGCGTGATGGTACTCAAGATGCGGGCTTGCGCCCTGTTTGGCGCCGCCAAACACATCAGTTTGCTCGCCTGCATAGGGTTGCGCTTCGAGTAGTGACAAAGCATCGCAAGCCTTCTTAAATGGAGGCTCCCAAGAGGGACTACAGCTTTGCATACCTTGCAAATCTACGTCCACTGCGGTCAAAAGCATTCAGACTATATTGTTCAAGGACAGCTTGGTCTAAAAGCACCAGTACTTGGCTTGAACATGACATAACAGTATATGAGGCTTCAAAATACTTGTTTCGCTGTCTGATATAGCACAGTATACTTCAGGAATATATACTTCATGGACTTTCGGACAAAAATATCTGCTTGAAGAAATAATGACTATAGAATTATTTCGTAAAGTTGTTAACCCTTAAAAAGTGTCTGCAAATATATAAGGTAGGAAGAATTGCTGTCTCCTAACACTCCCGTTTATTTGTGAGTCTTTTGTAGGATAGTTGTAGGTTGCTTTACCCCCCCCCCCCCCCCGCAAATGCAGCCACATATGCATCGACGCTCAAGCGCGTTTCGTTACTGAAGTGGCGTAAATGTACCATGAACCTCATTAGAGCTGTCGTGTGCTAGTACTCTTGGAAATCATCGATGAAGCTTGAGGCACGAGTCCCCATGAAAGAAGGTATACAATGCACGTTCACAAGGGGAGAGAAGCAGACAACTAGCGCGGTGTTTCCTGATTAACTAGCTCAACTTTCGTTTTGGCGCGACGCGCTTGAAGAAACGTTGATCAGACATGATTTACCCATATTGAACGTTGGTGCCAGCTTTTCTGTCTACCGTTTTCAGTCAAAGCGGTATGACAGACATGCGTCTAACCAGGGCACATCATTACAGAGATTTATTTTATTTTTTATTTTGTACGATACTACAGGCAGTAGTCCAAGCATGCAGGAGAGGATGTACATAAACATACACAAAAAACAAAAAGATCAAAGCTCTCTGTATAGCAAGGGTGAAGATGATGTTATTGAATTTCACTCTGTGACTATTCGAGGGGAGAATGAATATTTCTATAAATCAGTTCTTGTGAATGCAGGTTCGATGCAATCGCTGTGCTTGTGACGTGACGCTCGACCGATGTGTTTCCGAAAGTAATCGTCAGAGTTTATTCCAAGCTTATTCAAATAAACCGAAGATAAAATAAGTAACCTTCAATTGCGCGGCCGTGGTCATGACTATATAAGATGTTCTACTGATTATGAAATGAGGTCATTTGACCACGTCTTCAAGCAGTATAACGCGTCGCGGGTCACGCCTGTTCTTTGAGAAATACAATGTCGATCCTTCCTGTATACACTGAAACCACAATTGAAACTGCACTGTGCTATAGCACATTGCGGTTTCAACTAACAGTACGAGACTTTGTAGAGAGGCGTAGTGAAGAAACAAATCACAAATAAAAATAGGAGTCGTAATGAGATGGTGGTCTTTTCGCGCAGGTTTTGATTACAAGACATGCAACGTGGTCGTCACGATCGAACAGCAGACGCAAGAAATCGCCAAGGGCGTTCATCACAACCGCGAAGAAGACGACCTTGGTGCCGGCGACCAGGTAAACGCATCGCGGACAGTGAGGACCGCCACCAAAAAATCTGCTCTTTGTAAACCTCGAAAGCGACGACGTGCGCCAGTGCATGTTACCCCCGCCGCGGTGGTCTAGTGGCTGAGGTACTTTGCTGCTGACTCGCAGGTCGTGGGATCGAATCCCGGCTGCGGCGGCTGCATTTTCGATGGAGGCGAAAATGCGGTTAGGCCCGTGTGCTCAGCTTTGGGCGCAAGTTAAAGAAACCAAGGTGGTCAAAATTTCTGGAGCCCGCCACTGTGACGTCTCCCATAATCATATGCTGGTTTTGAGGCGCTTAACCCCACATATATATCAATCAATCAATCAATCAATCAATCACTCAATTCAGAGCATGTTTACTAGATGGAACCACGCGTGCATTGGGTTTGCCGCATTAGTACATCGCAAATGTCATGGCCGGGTCCAGAACTTTTTTTTTTCAGGGTGTGTTTATGTGTACAACGGCTGACATTGGCAACTGGTGGTTGATGTGAAGGCATGTGAATACATGAAATTTTACACCATGAAAGAATTCCAAGGGATGTCCCAACCCTCTCTGCACCCCCCCCCCCCTCATAATAGTTACGGCCCTGGTGAATGCTGACGACATACATATATACGCTTTGGAATGCTCCAAAATTTCCCCTAGTTTTGTTACCCTCTTTTAGAGGACGTAATTCAAGGGGTATTCTCACAATTAGTGAATTCATATGGAATATTAACGGGTAATAAACATGTATTGCGTGTTTAAAAAGATAGAACATTCAGCTAATTGTCGTCTGCACGTAAAACAACGAATGGCCTCTTCTGGACGTAATCACAGATGAAGCATTGTCAATGTCCCCTGAAAATCTGATACGAGGTGTGCTTACTGAACAGTTTAGGTTTGATTTTCACTGCAGCTCGCCGTTATAAAATGAACTCGTAATGTTTCGAAACGCCAAAATGTCCTTCGAAATTTCGCTCATTCGATGATGTCTTCCACACAAGAATGTAATATAATTCATAATAAAAATGGCAGAATATATTTATCTTTCTGAGAACTGATCTCTGGTAAGCTTCAACATACTGTCAAAGCTCGAAAAAAATGAGGTATGAAGTTGGAGATGAGACAAAACCGTTGAGCGTGGACACCAAGAAAAACGTGTTACTTCATTCGATTTCGTATTGCTGAACCGAATATTAGTGGACCACGAATAAGCATTCTTGATTGGCCGAAATATCAAGTACCTATCAATAAAGTAATTCAAACAGAACTTGTTGCAGCTACGACAGCAGACAGCCAAAGTACGTATTCACTGTAATTTAGGCTTCACCATAAGGAAGTTTGCCGTAAATAGTATGTTGTTCACGTCTGTTTGCATAATCACATTAAGGGGGCTTTTAGCATTAGCAGTGTCACTAATATATATTATGAACAGCTATGGCCCTATATTAGAGAGTTATGGCTTTCCATATATTGCTGCCCGACCCATATGCATATGCGTGTGTGGTTTAGATGTGTATGCGCGTATACACACGAATTGAAAATTTTCGGCCTGCGGGATTCGACCCTTTTTACCTCCGTGGCCCTATGAGTACATGTACATATGCCTCCGGTGTGACGGATGTCACGTATACAAACGACGTCCTTAATTTACTGCAGGGTTTGATGTTTGGCTACGCTACCGACGAGACCCCCGAATGCATGCCACTCACCGTCGTGTTGGCCCACAAGCTGAACGAACGGCTCGCCGAGCTTCGAAGGAATGGCACCTTCTGGTGGGCAAGGCCCGATTCCAAGTCTCAGGTGAGTCTATATAGCTAGAAGGAGCTACAAGATTTTCTCAAAATATACATACAGTGAATGACAAGAGCAGAATGACGGGCTTGTGGTCATATACAGTTTGCGTACATTACACATGCAGCACATAATCCTGAAAAAAAGGTTAGCCACAAAATGAAACGGACAGGGTGCAAAATTGAAACTAATACGCAGTTTTGAAGAAGGTGGGCTACTTACAAGACATAAGCGCCCATCAAATAACTCCGTACGACATAGACTCGCCATAATCTAATTTAATGCCATGATTTTGAAGCCTCCCAATACAAATGCCATCTGTACATTAGTGCCCTATGTTTTATCCACTACACCTCCATTTTTGTTAACTTATGAGCAAGCAGACCATAGACAGCATGCTGCAGGAGTGTTTCTGCTGCTGCGTGAAGCATTTATTTTAGCTCATATTTACAGGCGCCTCGAGGACTGCATTTCAAAAGGGGGCCAATTCTCCCCTTAGATGCATATTTTTTTTTCATTTTTGCGTGTGTTAGCTCGTGCCCGTTAACGTACACACAGAATACATACATACATACATACATACATACATACATACATACATACATACATACATACACACATACATACATACATACATACATACATACATACATACATACATACATACATACATACATACATACATACATACATACATACATACATACATACATACATACATACATACATACATACATACATACATACATACATACATACTCAAGAAGCCCAGAGAGGGGGTGCCAAACCACCCTCTCTGTCTTATTGTTACACCTGCTCTTGTTATAATCATTTAATCGTGAAACAATTTAACGTTTGTGGAAGCACTGACGACCAAAAACAAAGGTGTCATCAACATTGCAGATAACATTCCAAGTAATGAAATAGAGTGACCGCGAAGACATTGTAACCATTAAAAAACAATTAAAAACACGCTCGCTTGCCAGTCAAATGTGCGTTGTATACAATACAACGCTTCTAAAAAAGAGAGAAAAGCCCTTTGTAAGAGAAAGCGCAGGGGATGCATATCGTTCACTATGCGATATGTACGAGAGCTATTATTGAAATATTCAATAGTACCATAAATACAATCGACAGTTTAGTCACCAATTATTATCAATAGCTGAAAATCTCTATTGGTAGTATTATCGATGGAATAATTGAAATCCAGCTATTGCTGGACAGCATGAAATTTAAAAAGACTATCGACAGTATATTTTAAAGATGGCTTCCCGTCACTCATATGCAACACCAACTATCGCGCTCGCAGGTGACATGCGAATACGCGTTTCGACACGGCGCCACGGTTCCTAGGCGTGTGCACACGGTCGTTGTCTCAACGCAACACTCGGACGAGGTTTCGCTCGAGGAGATCCGGGAGCAGGTGATGGAGCAAGTGATTCGTGTCGTTGTACCCGAGAGGTACCTGGACGACGAGACTGTCTTCCACATCAACCCTTGTGGCAGCTTTACAGAAGGTGGACCCATGGTAAGTGCAATGACGCTCATTTTAGCTTCAGTCCTTTGGTGCCACCGAACATGTTGAAATCAAGATCTTATGCCATTATTCTTTGCTAATAGCAAGCGTAATATACCAGTTAAGTTTACGCACAAGCTAATGTTAATGCCAAACGCGTTCAGTAACCATAGTTCGGCAAGTGCTGCTGCGGCATGCGGTGCGAGGAGGTAGGCAAGCGCCCCTTTTGCACACCCTCGAGGCGTGCGCAGGGTTCCCCACCAGAGAAAGAGAAGGCAAAAAAAAAGGCCCCGTATCTGCATTTAATCTGCAAATGTCGTCGAAATACGATAGTCTTGTGTGTAGAGAGAGTGAACAAAACCTTCATTTGATGTTCTGCGCAAGAAAATCGGTGTATGGTATTCTGGAGGCGCTGCGTTTCAAGCGTTCAGCGGAGGCGAACGAGCGCATCAAGTCACGTCATGGATGGATGGATGGATGCTATGAGCGTCCCCTTTATAACGGGGTGGTGACAAGTATGCCACCAGGCTCGACAAAAAAAAAACTTTTTTCTTTTTTGATGTTGGCCTAATGCCTCTACTTCGATAAATTCTATCTTAATGGAAAAAAAGGTAAATTTTCAGCTTAAGTTCACTGCCATTTACGGCACACTGTCAATATTTTATTTTTCCAATATTTATTTTTGTTCTTTCTCTCTAATTTTCTGCCACCAATACTCTAACCGTCTCTTACTTATTTCAATCGCGGGTGTGTTCAGCTTTCCATTGTTGTCCCTAAAACCCAAGGCTTCCTGTAGGCTCGTGCCCAAACGTACACCTGGGTGGATATCTCCACATTCAATCAGAACATGCTCCGCCGTTTCCTTATCTTTCCCGCAGCATGTGCATTGTTCTTCTTCTTTACTGAATCTTGCTTTATAACTACGCGTTCTAAGGCAACCCGATCTCGCTTCAAACAGTAAAGCGCTTCCCCTTGAATTATCGTAAAATGCCTCCCTCCTTATTTCATTTTTGCCCTTTCGGTAGTTACTCAAAGCCGGTTTTTTCTCCATAGCTGCCATCCAGTAAATCCTCTCCGCCTCCCTGACTTTTCCCTTAACGCTCTTTGTTGGCATATGGCTTACAATACCAGCCGTATATTTACTAGTGAGTCTTCTAGTTCTTTTTCTCCACTGTGTGTCCACGCTCTTCCTATACAAATAACGGAACACCTTCTCTGCCCATCTACTCTCCTTCATATTTCTTAGCCTTTCTTCGAACCTTATTTTGCTCTGCGCTTCCCTCGCCTCAAAACCTGCCCACCCCATATCGCCCTTTACAGCCTCGTTTGTCGTCTTCCCGTGAGCACCCAACGCGAGGCGTCCCACAGTCCTTTGATTTACATCCATTCCCGATTGCACCTCTGCCCTCATGCACACCACTGAGTTCCCAAAAGTAAGCCCTGGAACCATTACACCCTTCCAAAAATATTGCCAGGTGGCGCTCATGTCTCACACGTGAGACATGAGCGCCACCTGGCAATATTCTTGGAAAACGAAGCACGTGGCTCTGATATAGGTGTGCACGCCTGTCTCATAGGTGATAAGGTGTAGAACGCAAAGCGACGGGTAGTTGTTACCACCGTCTCGTTTTAACAAAGCGTTGGAAACACTTGCCTGTTCATGCAAGCGTTGCATGGTCAGCGCAGCGTGATAAGAGCTACGGTCCTTAAAATTACCAATGTATGCATTTTCTAGTAAAAGACGCACATGTAGAATATATACGTGTTGTTTTGGTGCCCCAGACATGCACAGTAATCGCTTTTTAATCCACACTTGCACAAGTATGAACTCTGAACCTTGAGCAACATTGGTGGGCGCTGTGGATGGGGTGGGCCATTTCAAGTACCCGATGCTGTTAAGAGTGGACAAACAGACAAATGTACAGACAGACAGACAGACAGACAGACAGACAGACCAAAATTTTTACGTCGAAGGTCCGCAAGAAGGTCCGGCGCGAGTCTTAGAAAAGGTTCCTCCCGCCGGAATACAGGATGAACTGCACATGCGCAAGCCCGAAAGTCGTGGCCGTGCCACTGAAAGCGGTTGCATGCAATCTACCTCTATCGTGTGACGGTCGTGCGCTCTGTAGCTTGTTAGCTTCGAAGTGATGCTTTTATTTGTTCTAGATACATGTCCTTGAGCTTCGATAGAAAAGTATTCGTGATTCGACGCCGTTTTCGAGAGTCTTAATTAAATAATAGATGCCGTAGCCTGAGCGAGTGACGATGGGCGATTCCAGAATCTCTGAGGACATAGATTGCGTGTTTGTTGGATGCTTTCTCTATCTTTTGCTCTTGCGGCAGGGTATCTGGCACAACGCTAAGCTTTGCGATACCGGAATACCGGATGTAGCAGCATAGGCGTGCGGAAGGAATGAGCACACCCTTCCCCTCCCCATTCCACCCACTGGTCGAATCCGAAAAGAAAAAGAAAGAAAGAAAGAAAGAAAAAAGAAAGAAAGAAAAAAGAAAGAAAGAAAGAAAAAAGAAAGAAGAAAGAAAGAAAGAAAGAAAGAAATGCAAAAGTGAAAACGGAGCGATTACATGCTTCTCCCAAGCGTCCTGCTTTCGCTCCAAGACTTCGAAGGGGTTAAACGCGGGCAACATTGAAGGCAACATCAGTGGCCCTCGGCCACCATTATCGTCATAAACACACGCACATACTAACACGCGCGAATGTACACATGGTTGGCCGACACCCCACCCTGACATTTTCTGGCTACGCCTCTGATGGCTATAACCATTCACATTAAAGTGGCACCTCCCAGACGGGCAGCCGCTGCCTCCCTTTCCGAGCGCACGCCTATGCATAGGCGCCACTTCCAGTGCGCTTCAATAGGTTCATTCGTTTCATCTGCAGTTTGTGAACTGGTTCACGAAGGCGCTGCACTTCGGCATTCGTTTCACGAGTTCAGCATAGCGGGGTGGCACCGCGGTATTCGTTTCGAAATAGTGCAGCTGTCACGCAAGGCAAGTTCACTAATTTCCTGCCCCTGCTCGTGAAGTAGTGCCGAGTCTGTGTAGCATAAAACGACTGCAGCTGCAGCAGACGACACAGCCTATTGCATTCGTGGTGCGACAGTCAACGTTTAACGGTAGTTGCACATGCCAGGCAACGTAGGCGGCGCAGTCTTCTACGGATCACAGCCCCCGGAACCCGCGAGAAAGCCGACCAGTAGCATAGGGCTTGCACGACATCTGCACTCTCGTATTCGTTCCCGCGTCATGTTGCTGCTGCACTTGCTGAAACATCCCCCGCACGATGACGGCACCCAGACGGCACTACCATGAACCAGTTCAGGAAGTGCAGGGTAACTCGAATAGATCTAATATTTGCTAGGCTGAGCGTTGGAACTACACTTCGAACATCTTGTCTTTGGTGAAATTTTTAATATCGTTTAAAAACAGTGATCCATTCTTCCCAACTTGCCACATAATATTACCACCTTCACTGCGCTGAAAAGTTTATTAATACTTTCGAAATTTGCTTCATCGTAGAATAGAATAAGCGTGCCCGTCTAAACTTTCTCCGGCATATATATATATATATGAACCTTGCCCCAGCACCGCAGTGACTAAATAAACACTAAAGAAAGGCCTGCGATTAGCAATTCATAAACATTTGCAGTCTTGAAAAGAAAGACCGCTTGTCGAAACGTCGACGCCATGGAGCTATATACGTATATTACAAATACGTATCACGGAACACAAAGTATTCTCGTTGACGAAGGGGAAACTATATTATTTATATAGGGACAAGAGGCGAGTGGAAACGGGAAAATGGAATTCTCTAAGTACTTGGTTCAATATAACTTAATTCTTCCTACCAAAATATTTCTGTGGTCAGTTACAAGGAGAGGGTAGCGTCATTAACAAATGCTCCATCCTTAACAACCCATCATCGAATAACAAAACAAACAAGACGAACAATGCGATGATGAGTTGTAGAGGAAATGGCGAGGCACACCAAATTTTAATTTGGGCACTGATTACCGCTCATGCTGACAGAAAAATATAGTTGTATGAGTAGAATATGCGAGAAAATAGCGGACCTGAATCATATACTGTGACAGAGTGAAAGGGCAAAACAGAAAATACGATAACGGAGAATGCCCGGACTCTGAAAGGCATTTGCTTCGGCAATCCGGGGATGCCGCCAGGGCCCAAAGACTCGTGGCCTTGGGAAGGGAGCCAATACTTTCCAGACTGACCGTTTTAAATAAGCCATTTCCTCCTTCACGAGGTCGTAATAGAAATTCGCGTTATATCGACCCCGTCCAGCTGCGAAAGAAGATATAATGGGGAAGTTACAAGCTCCACTCTCGGCACAGGGTGACGCAGGACTGACGGGCCGCAAGATCATTGTGGACACGTACGGCGGATGGGGAGCGCACGGAGGTGGCGCCTTCTCCGGCAAGGACCCGACCAAAGTGGACCGCTCGGCTGCATACGCCGCTCGCTGGGTGGCCAAATCGCTCGTCGTGGCCGGCCTCTGCAAGCGCTGCCTCGTTCAGGTCAGCATCACCTGTTGCACTCAAGCGTAGTACTCGAACTGCGCAGTATTCTTATTAATTCGGATAATTAATTACGGGTGACCGTTAGTTTTGCGGTCATATTCATTGGAAAGAAGCCAAGCAATGGCTTTTTTTCGAGCTCTGGTGACCTGTTACTTTTGCCAAGGGGTATCCTCGTCACTTACCGCGCAGAGCTTGCAAAGACACAGGTGATGGCGTTCAATAATGGAACAGACGAACGAGTTCAAGCAATATGCTGCCACATTACTGCTGTTCGGAGTAAATATTAATAAAAAAGCGAATAAATAATGGCAGATAACAAGTTACGTATCGCACGAAGTGGCTGTCTATTTCCTATTTAGGTTAATGACGTGGCAGGGACTTGGCAGGCTTACCTTTCAGTCCAAGAAAGTGTTGAACGGTCCTCTTGATTTTACCGATGCTGTCTTTTCAAATGCAATGATGCCATACAAATTGCTATACAAGCATGGTTGGAATTAGTAATAATGTGCCGCACCCACTCACAGCTGTCGTACGCCATCGGCATCGCCCAGCCCGTTTCCATTTCAATCTTCACCTACGGCACTGCGATCAAGACACCCAGGGAGTTACTCCACATTGTGAAGGAGAATTTCGACCTCAGACCGGGAAAAATTATCAAGTAAGTAGAGCGGAGATTACCAGAAAATCACGAAGCTTGCAAGAAAAAAATTGATTACGCTAACATCCTATCAAGATCATTAGCGACGTTTGTTGGCTAACAATTGTTTAATTGCACATGATCACAAATATGTTCACGTTCATCGGGGCTATAGTTAGTTCTCGCAAAGTATAACTCCCGTTGCTTTAGACATGAGTTACAGCAGGGATTCTCAATAAATAATTTTATCTATTTAATATTCCAGATAGCAATTTGTTTAGACGCATGTTTAGTTGTATTCAGCACTATCTGAAATTTCCCCACAAAAACGTAGACGTAGTCAGCTGAAAGGTTGACGGGAAATAGCTTTAAAAGAAGCATGCAGCCTGGCCCGTTGCCAGCCAGTTGGCGCGCGTGACGGTGCAACTTGTAGCCAGCCTTATCGGCCTGCCACTGATCCGTAGAGTCATCGCCCCAGCTGATTTCGTTCGTTGAAACCGGGGATCAGAGCAACATGTTCTCGTTGCGCGAATGCGCTAGTCACGTGGTCTTTTTTTTTCGCGGCATTTCTTTGCAGCTTCGAAAAAAAAAAAACTTCATACGTTACCTGAGAGTTTGTTCCCCGCATATAATGCAATGCGTGTTTCATTTCCGATGGAGGCAGAAACGTTGTAGGTCCGTGTAGTCAGATTTGGGTGCACGTTAAAGAACCTCAGGTGGTCGAAATTTCCCGAGCCCTCCACTACGGCGTCTCTCATAATCATATGGTGGTTTTGGGACGTTAAACCCCACATATCAATAAATCAATTGAAATCTTGAGCCCAGTCAGGGTAGCCTAGACACTAAAGGAACACTGAAGTGAAACAATCAATCGGTTTAGATTAACAAATTCTACCCTAAAAATTCTAATAACATTAATTTCGCCATCGGGTCTTTCATAATACGCAGAGAAAATCAGTAAAAAGCTTCGTTTTTTTTTTTTAATTTCGCACCCCAATTCTCCGCACGTTACGTTACTAATTTCAAAGTGCATTTTACATATTTTGACAACATTCACCCAACAATATTTTCTCAGACTTAATATGTTAAGCCTCTGCTCGCACCAGAGGGCAATGAGCTTCACTTTTATTGATTAGGAACGATGTATTAGGTCCGTCTAGGCACCGTCAAAACCTATGACGTCATGGTGATTGTTGCGGAAACTTCAAGACGGCGTCGCCACCCCGCATTTTGTCGCTTGCAAGACATCTCTTTGAGGTAAGCGCGGGGATTCTGGCATGGCGAATTCGTTTTCTCTTCAGTATCCCCTAAAAAAGGGAAAAAAAGGAGGGGGGAGGAATCATACAAAAGCCACCAAAGCACATGATGACGAGCGTTGTTATGAAGGCGCCAGATGCGTCCACACTAGGCGCCTGCTGTCCCGCGCGCGTAGCCGTTCCGCTTGTGTTGGTGGATGAGAGGGCGGTGTCTTTGCTGCCCTGTGACTAACACACCTGACAGTAATTTGAGGCTAGGAAATACGCCGTGGTCACAGGGGAAGTGAGAGATGAAAGAGGGCGGAGAGAAAAGGCAACCTTCTCCAGATGAGTAATACCAGAGTCCTTCAATGCTAGAAGGACTCTGCTAATACACGACCCCGATGGTCTAGTGGTTGGAGCATCTGATGGGTTCGGTTCTCAGCATCGTCAGAAAAAAAAATGCAACTCACTCAGAGTTGCTCAAAATATATTTATTTTGCTCTGAAGGCTCATTTGAACTTGCTCACTAAACGTCTCATACGGACCCAAACTCGCCAACATATTACTAAGCCGGACTCGCAGCTTCACCCGAGCCTGAGTAAGTCGACTCGAGTCCATCAAAGTAAAATTGGGCTTTCTCGATCATGGTTTGATGGTCTTCGACGCCAGTATATCACATAATCGGTGTTCTAAGATACGGCGTTTGATCTTGTAACTTCAAATACGAGTATTCGGTTGGTTTCGATCCAGTAGCGGCATATTTATCGAGAACTTGCCATGAAACAGTTAACGAAGGTTATCATGGCCCCCACCCCGCCTCTAAATGAAAAAAAATGCCAAGGTGGCGTTTGAAAGCTAGTACTTCCACATATGTGTGAATAAACTTGCATATAAACGTAAGTCGATACAAGGCTGAAAATAATGCTGGAGATGACTGACATAGGTCGGCGACAAAACGTGAAGCTCACACAGACTCACTCAAGAAATACACTCTGCGCTTGCGGCTTGGCAATATTTTACAGCGAAAGCTGTTCTGCGGTCACAACCCACGGGTCACGCACGCGCAGTTGTCCACCACCACCGCTGCTGCCGCCGGTGTCCGTAACTATATCACGCGAAATTAGGTGATGATGAACAAACTTTATTTAATCAGCAGAAAGATCCTCCTCCCCTTTCAGGTGCGAGGGGGGAAGAAAAGACCAAACCTTGACGACGGCCATGATCCCATAGACCTTGGCGGCGTCTTCGGCCTGCCGTAATAAGCGAGCTTGTAATTGAGAGTCAGAGCTCAGAAGCACGGTATTCCATCCACCCCCGTCTGGGAATTCGCCTCTCATGGGGGCCTGCGGGCATGCCCATAAAATGTGGCTCAAGTCCGCCCCGTTGTTGCAAAATTTACACTTGTCCGAATGAAGGTCCGGCACGCAGCGGTTCAATGTTACCGAACTAGGAAGCGTATGGGTCTGGAGTAGGCGCCACGCCACCGCCTGTCCTTTGTTCGATGACGAGTGTGCGGGAGGATAAATTTTCCTGCTTAGCCTCTAAAACTGCGTGATATCTCTGTAAGTGGTAGTAAAAAAAAATGACCTAGCACCAATGACACAGTGGGGCTCAAACACTAAAACTGCGTAATATCTCTGTAAGTGGTCGTAAAAAAATGACCTAGCACCAATGACACAGTGGGGCTCAAACACAGGTCCGCTGTATACCGGCCCAGTATTCTACCTCTGAGCTACGCCGGTGCTTGTGGCTCGTCAGCAAACTTGCCTTAGGCAGGATTGATGTCGGGAATGCAATCGCGTGAATACGACGTATAAAGTGTTTTGAAGCAGCAAAAGCACAACAACCAGTCGTCGCACAATACAAATGACATAACGAGTGGGCCGTTCAATGCTGGAACCCATTACAAAAGTTGGCTTTTCTTCCACTATTAACTGTGGCGCATACCCACTTGAGCCATAATTCCTCATCGTCGTCAGTCACTGCATTAACAATTGGCACAAAATTCCTTGCAAGTGTTTAGCGGATACCAGGCTTCTCGAAGAATGATGAAAAAATAGCGAATGCTGGCCTACTACCCCAAAAAATTATAATTAATCCCCTAGTGGGCATCAAGCAAGGGTGCTTGTAGATGTTACCCAATGAGTGTTTTAAAAGGCTCTGAAAGGCCGCTCTTCTAGCTTTCGCTATGACTGTGTGCTGCGCCTTCCGCGCAGGCCTGGCGTTTTTTTTTTTTTCTCGCAACTCACGACCCGATCGATCTCGTACGAGCGAGAGTGTCACCAAGTGCCGCCGGGCACCTGTCAAGTGGGTATAAGGGAACACGAGCTAGCACCAGGTGTTGAGGGTACTCCTTTCTGGAGCTGCCTCTCTTCCCTTTTCCTTTCCCCTACCCTTATCGGCGCTGAGCGACACCAGCTAGTTGTTGCGCTAAGCTGTGCTCTCAAGCGAGCTGCTGAAATTGGTCTTTCCTATCCTAAACCATGACCATCGCTCACCAGGTCAGTATGTACCCCTCTACCCATACAGTTTCCCACAATACTAACTAGAGGGAACTCTGGCACTAGTGTCTATGGGAGCTGCAACGCACGGCACTTCAACGAGCATGGGAATGATGGGTAGTACACACATTTGTCTAATTTTCGTACTTCTGGCCTGCTTCTGACTCCCTGTGTGTTCGTGTGGCTTGGAGCTGTTTTTTCACGAAAACATAAATTAGCAAATGTTTACCGTTTGTGCTTCACAACCCACAACCTTATTCTTTTTAACCTTACTATTTCAAATCAAGTCCCTAAGTTCAAAAGGGTTCGTTCTTTCTTTCAAAATAAAACCGAAACACAGCAATAAACAAAGCCACAAGTACGATTCGCCACCCGCAAGTACGAAGACTGGGTAAATGTGTGTACTACCCATCATTCCCATGGTCGCTGAACGATCGCAGCAACAGAGTGCCCTCTAGTTAATTTTGAGAAACTCTATGCATCTACCCATTAGAACCGGCAAGTGTTCTCCGGCACAGGGTATCGTACCCTGTAATTTGTGCAATGCAGGGAGATGCTGTACTGTTTGACTACATACACAGATATTTAGGTGTATATAGGCTTCGACTCGGAAAAGATTTTAGGCAGATCTACCTTGTAAAATTACTGCGCGTATGCCCATTACTGGGTTCGTGCCCTTGAGGTATTTACTTGTCGATGCCCGTTAGGAAATCGCCTCTTGGGCCCAGCATTGCACGCCTACCTATAAGCATTCTTTCTGCATTCGCCTAGATTTTTCGAAGCTGTAAAAGAAATGATTTCACATAATTCGCGGATTCATGCATCCTGCTATCGTGGAATATTTTCTCCATTGCAAAAGCAAAATACAAAATAGATTTTTGCGTTCTATTTTCGAAAAAGATACAGAATGAAGGTAGTATGCAGTGATAAGCTTTCGCACCATCGCTACAGCGCAAGGAAACGATTGATTGATTGATATGTGGGGTTTAACGTCCCAAAACCACCATATGATAATGAAAGAAGCCGTAGTGGAGGGCTCCGGAAATTTCAACCACCTGGAATTCTTCAACGTGCACCAAAATCTGAGCACAAGGGCCTACAGCATTTTTGCCTCCATCGAAAATGCAGCCGTCGCAGCCGGGATTTGATCCTTAGCCACTAGACCACGGCGAGGGCAGCGCAAGGAAACAAAGTATAGAGCCATAATTCTAAACGCCAAGCAGTGTCAAAATGCAGCCTTTTTTCGGCTAACACGATCCCGCTGTAAACAACTTTCTTGAGAGCATTTTTCTTCTTTTTTTGTACCGACATGTCTTTCATATTCTAATTTGAAAAGACAAATTACATGCGGAGCAAAACTTCCTTCTACGCCCAAGTTATCTGCCAAGGAATTTCGACCCGAAAGTGTTCCGGGGTCCACCCCGGCTCCCCTGAAATCACTTCCACCCCGGAAGTGATGTTGAAAAATATATACTAAGAAATTGCAAAGAAAAAAAAATTGACCCCGTATCTGCATGTTTCACTGCAAATTTCGTCCAAAGACGACAGTCTTGCGCCTGGAGAGAGTGAACAAAATGTTTATTTGATGTTCTGCGCGAGAAAATCGATGAATTGTATTCTGGAGGCGCTCCGTTAGAAAGTCTCGATCCGTGCAGCGAAGGCGAAGGAGCGCATCGGGGCACGTTGGGCACGAGCGCTATCTTCGAAAACGAAAGAAGGAAGGAAGGAAAATAGCGGGAAAAGAACGACAGGAAGGTTAACCAGCCTACAGGCAGCCAGTTTGCTACCCTGCATATGGGAGGGGGAGATGAAAGATAGAGAGGGAGGAGAGAGAAACACAGCACATTAGGCAGCACACGCGTGCAGACTCAGTCATATTCCCGTCTTGTCTTTCATGGTGTGACATTGCTGTTGCAGCCGCTTGTTCAAGTCCGCGTCGCATAGGAATTTCAACAGCGCTTTTGTCGCCTTCTGTTGCAATGTCTTCTCTCTGGCACTTGAAAGAATAGTGTCCACAGACATTTGGCTATTGTCGTCACGCAAGAACGGACGCTTGTGACTGTCTCTGGATGTCATACACCGGACAGTTGCACATGATGTGGTGTGGCGTCTCTTCGCAACGACAGGCATCGCAGAGAGGGTTGTTGGCCATTCCTATGACAAATGAATAAGACTTGGCGAGCGCGTCCGTCTTGGAGGCGATAAGGTGTAGAACGCAAAGCGACGGGCAAGTGCCACCACCGTGTCATCTTAGCAAAGCGTTGGACACACTTGCCTTTTTGAGCATCGCGTTTCGTTGTCAGCTCAGCGTGACAAATGCAACGGTCCTTAGAATTACTTATGCATGCCTTCTTTAGAATAAAGACACACATGCGAAATATTGAGGTATTGTTATGGTGCCTCAAATATGCGCAATAAATGCTTTTTATTTCACAATCGCACAAGTATGAACGCTGAAACTTGAGCAATATTGGTGGGCGCTGCGGATGGCGTTGGCCGATTGGGGTATCGTTACAGCGGACAAACAGACAAATGTACAGAAAGACAGACAGACCAAAATTTTTGCGTCGAAGTACCCAAGAAAGACTATCATCATTAAAAATCGGAAGGCAAACATCTGTCACACAGAATAGAACTAGCAACTTCTCAAATCTGAGCGCCCAGCGCTTACCACTACGCCACCAGGCGTAGTCGCGTAGTTGTCTGGACTGCTAACGGCAAGCCATTTATATACGCCATACACCGTTTGGCAGTCCTCAGAGCTTAGAAACTTCACGGCCGGGCTAGACTGCACCTGCGCGCTCGCTTCTTACGGCCTTCGCATCGGGTGTAGTACATGCCTCTCGCCACTTTTTTGAGGGGGGTGCTGCGGCCCTCCACTCTTCCGCTGCTCCGTACAGCACGCGCAACGTCTGCAAATGAGTTCGGGCGCGCTTCTCCACTCGCCACACGTTGAAAAACAAGTTGCCTAATCATTGAAGACGCACAAACGGCTTACGGCATTGCTCAAACCTGATGGTGCTAGGCTTGAACCTATATATACATCCGCAGAGAGCACTTTGCTGGCAGTATCACAAGCCCCGAAGTGCGCGCATGATCGAAGCCTCTTTGTCACAGAAAGCGCCATATTACACACACCCCTTACAAATTCGTCGGGTACTCTGGATGCTTTCTTCCGTCACATTCTATTTTTTCTCCTTTCTGTGCATCGTTGCGATTTCCTTAACACATGCGTGGTGCTTGCTTTCGGGATAATATTGGGATGCCTTTCTCTCTTCCTGCAGCAATTGCTGTACCTCCTCGCATTTTGAACGATGGTGCGACACTTGGGAGCGCAGTCGTCCTATCAAAGTCTGGTATCGATCAACGCGATGACCATCGTTGTTCATTGTTTGCGGGTAAACATTTACTGTTTCTTGTTTAGTGACAGCGTGTTGTAAAGTAGCAACATCCAGATTTGTTTCGTTGATGTCTGATGTAGAGGCGAAACTCATGAAGCAGGATCTTTGTGAGGCTTCTATGCACTTGAAATCATGTAGAAATGATAGTCCTTGAAAAGAGTTGGCGTGAAGTCGGGAATAAGTTTTCTGATGCGGAAAGCAGGCGCATATTCTTCATTCCGCAAGCATTTGCTGCATACGACTGTCGACGCAGACTTGTCGTAGATGATGAGGTTGTCTTTCCCAATATTCTTTTGACACATGGTGCACAGCTCAATATTGTTCGGGAATCGGTGAGAAGAAACACCAGGTGTTTTCCCCGAACGGGACTTGCAATGCAAAACCACGGCGATCGAGCAGCCATGACGGAACATAGCAATACACCTTCATGCAACTAATATATATCCATGTGCGTAATGCGCGTTCTGAAGGTTGTTCGAGTCCCTTCTCGACTCGAGAAATCACTGTAGACTGAACACTGACAAAGCACCAAATGAAATGCAGACGTGATGGGTAAATACCATTATAAAGCAAGCCATACTAGAGATAAATGGCAATTGACAATAACCTAATGATTTGATTGATATGTGGGGTTTAACGTCCCAAAACCACCATATGATTATGAGAAACGCCGCAGTGGAGGGCTTCGGAAATTTCGACCACCTGGGGTTCTTTAACGTGCACCCAACTCTGAGCATACGAGCCTACAACATTATTGCCTCCATCGAAAATGCAGCCGCCGCAGCCGGGATTCGATCCGGCGACCTGCGGGTCAGCAGCCGAGTACCTTAGCCACTAGACCACCGCGGCGGGGCGATTGACAATAACCTACTGGTAGCAATAAGCCACATGAGAATTCATACAGATGTTTCAGAAAAAAAGCAGCTTACTTGCCGAAAGTTTGTAACGTTGTCAATTTCTATTTCTGAGCATGTTGTTCTTCGAACTCGAAGAATAGCTCACAACTGATTTGCACTTGATTTTTAGTTCCGAGGCAAGCGGCTTGCGAGTGTAAGCAGCTGGGTTATTCGCATTCTTCGTGGACGTGGCTTGCAGTACAAATGAATGCAAAAGGGGCTGGGGTCTCCGGAATCAATATTTCCAGGTGGTGTTAACACCTTCACAATGCACAGTATCACTCTCTGTGCATGCCGTCCGAAGGCGTTATTCAGCAGCAAAGGCGCTCTTTTTTTTACTTTCTTTCTCCTTATACACAGTTTTTTTTAGCTGTTAGATATACAACACACGCACGTGTTTAAAAGAGTTGTCAGGCTGCAGACAGCAGATATTAGCCCTGAAAACCGCTCCAAATGTATTTGGAAAAATAAAGGAAAATAAGAAATAGCTAGCAAAGGGAATGTACGCTTGTAATTCTTTGAGCGACCTTTCTTAATTGCGACATCGTTGTCCGAATGGACCACAGGCCAAATGTGTTTAGTGCCGTCTGCTTGCAGAACAGGTGCATAATTGTTTATCTTTCTCTCTAATCATTGCCGGTGCTTTATGCCTCCTTAATGCCTCTCATTAGCCGATTCTTCCACATTTTCACCAAGTTTCAGCTTGTATTATCCACGAGCCCATACATATATACCTAGGTATACCTACATAAGGCGCCAAACCATCTGGTAATATTAGTTTTTTTTTTTTTAAAGGAGAATCTCCCTCTATCCCCGATTTCTTTAATACTCCCCTCCCCTCTTCGTCGAGAACCCTCAATCCACGGTTTCACATCAACAAATTACCTTGTGTCATGATCGCGGTGCAGAAGACGCAAGGTCAGGGTCGCTGCGCCCCTACCGCCAACGGGTGGCGAAAAATACTCTAACTCTCCCATTGTATTCGCGACGAGTGAGAAAGCCGTAAGGAAAGAAGCGCGCGCAGGTGCAGTCTAGCCTGGCCATGGAGATTTATGCACGTTTTTGTGATCAGTGGCGAGATGGCGCGACAGCCTCGCTGTTCAACGTTCTCTCAAGGTCACCACCCCCCCTCAGTCCTACCGAGCATTCTCTCCTGCGCGTGCGCTTTTCATACTTGTAATTCGGGAGAGGATGGTCACTTTGCAAGCAGCCACGACCACATTTACGAAAGGAGCGCGCTGCTGACATGCAAGGCAAGAAAAAGAATGGTCTGTGGTCATCCTGTGTAAGCTAATTTCGTGCGTGCTTTCTGCTTGAGGTGTGCGCTGCAAGTTTCAACTACTTGCCATTCCTAACGTGACTGAAATTTGTTGCTGTTGCTGAAACAGTGCACAATAAAAGCTCAACTACCTCTGTAGAGACACGTACGAACTTTCATGTTATACCGATTCCTATATAGGGGGATCAGCCACGTTTTTTTCATGAACTACCGGTGCCTTCCATAACTTATTAAAAAAATATCTATGTTAAAAGTTTCACCTACAGTGTACATCAAATAAAGCTTATATACAAACATAATTTGCAAAAAGGTATAATTTTCTTTTGAGTAATACAGGAATTGATCGTACCTTCAGATTATAATGTTATGTGAAACATATTGCTATGTGCAAGCAGCTAAGCTTCTGAAGAGCCTTTGTAGTGAACAGCTCGCAGCTTAAAAAGTTGTGAAATACCCTAAATTACTCACACAAACCATTATGTTACAGGGATCTCAAGCTAAAGGAGCCAATCTACAGGAGAACCAGTGCATACGGACATTTTGGTCGGTCCGAGTTCACATGGGAACAGCCAAAAAAACTGATTCTCTGAGACGGTGACAACACAGGCTACTTGACGATGGCTCTCGCTGCAGAAGACAGCGTGGTGTTTGGTGTGATGTGGCTATGGCTGCGCACAAGGCCACAGTTCTTCAACATTTAATACATAGCTCCTATGGAGCTCACTTCATGTATTAAATGAGTATTGTTGGTGTATTACAGTAATGAAGACTTGCCATGAAGCTGCCCTTCACAAAACCATGCCTAGAACACTGCATCACACAGTAGGAAGCGATTTCCATACTAAGGCATCATTTCTCACATCACCGCCATCTCCCAAAGGCTCCACTTTTGATGATAGTTTCATAGTGATTCGGCTGTCTAAAAAGTGTTCAAATTACTTTTGAATGGCTCTGTGATGGTTTTCAATAGATCACACTCAACTATCAAAGGCAAGCTCTAGGAGTAGCAAGGAATATTATTCAGTTTGAGTAAAAAAAGAATCATAATACTGGATGTCAACTGCTTTCACTTTTATTGTGGGTAATGTAACTAGTGAACACAGGGAACATAGGTGTTCATGGCTTTACGATAACAAATTTTGCAGCAATTCAGTACATATACATTGTACACAAAGCGAGACTAAATGCTCCAAATTATAGCAAACACGTGTAAACTGTAATGTACAATATGCACATATTTCATTTCTTACAGGTTTCTAGCATACAAAGCTTTCACAGAAAGCAAATAAAGAGACAGAATAAACAAAGTACAATAACAATAGGAAACATTGTATATTTACGAGGCTATAACAGTAAATTTTCTGTACACGCTTGAAACATGAGGCTGTATGAGAACTGCAGTCCAAACACTAGCTGCTGAACAGACCCCTAGAAGCTGAAAAGTGCCAGAAATAGAATCGTTTCATAGAAGACTGTTGCGCCAGCCAAGACTTTTTGCACTGTTTCACCCAATAAGCTCAGTAAATAATGCAAACTTACATATACATACACGAGAACAGCTACTACGCAAAAAGTGCAAAATACAAAGCAATATAAGCAGCCAAAATTCATTAGCAACTCAGGGGAGCTTAATAAAACTAAAACATTTAACTTTTAGCATGTGCGCAAACTTCTGAATAAACAGTCGAGACAATGCTCTGCCTTGTTTTTTCACTGGGACGGCAATGTGAGAAGATGCGTCTGGCACGGGGCCTGGGCCAGCTGGTGCCAGGAGTGCTTTTCTCATACCACAAGTTGCCTAATGACACACAATACATCTGCAGACACTTATTAAGTAGTAATTACGACAAGTGTATAAATATAAGAACAATAGCATTCCCAAAAAATACTGCGAGTAGAAACTCATATGGGTGGCATTTGTGCAGGCAGGATTTCATACAACTGCTGTGGCTAGCACTTCCAAGCCAGGGGAAAGAACAAAAAATTCTCGATCTCTTCTTTCTTTTTTGCTTTCACGCAGACATTAATTTGCTTTATAAAAAAAAGAAAACATAGCCAAGCAGAAGGTTTCAAACCAATATCACTCTCTTTTAAAAATAGTTTTTGTTCATTCCATGGCATCATATCTAAGGACAATTTGGAGCATTTTAATGAATGCTACATACTACTCTCTACAGCACATATTTAGACAGAAGTCAACAAGATCAACTATAAGACATGAGACACATCAATAATAGCAGAGTCCTTCAATACCTTTACTGGTCGTGAAGCTTCGTAGTAACTCTATGGGAGAGATTTGTGCGTTGCGAGCGGAGGCCACAGGGCAGCGCTGCTTCACCGCGCAGGGCAGAGGGAAACTGGCTACTGGTGCTGCTATGGGGTCAATGTATAATATCGTGACATGTCATATCGCTGTGTTCAACACATGATTACTATTGAGCCTAGTGTGTTGCGCCTGAAGATCGGGAAGGATGCTGTATACCTGCTGTGTACCTGGTTGTCGATCCAATTACAAAACAAATGATGATAAAGTCTCCAAGTTCTCGCTGCCTACATGCAGTGAACGACAGGAAAAGTGGAAGTGCGCAATGCCGCGACAAGACACCGGTGGTTTGACATTTGATTCCCAGAATGTGTGCGTGTGCGAAAAGCACTTTGATGAGAGCGACATCGTTCGCATGGACCAGTGGCTAATCAAGGTGTTGTGATGTCACCACGCGACGTCCCCAAACTTTTGCCGATGCTATGCCAAGGATTTTTCACGGGCTTATGGCGTATTTTTATAGTGCAAAAAGATGCAGAGCTCGCCCGCCTACCAAGCGCTGATGGGAAGCACTAGCTGAGCTGGATACTGTGGCTGCATCGACACTGTGCATAAGAACTTTTGACATAGCTACAATGGATAATGACGCATTCAATGAAGGTGAGCATACTGGCCACCTCTTTCTCGTTCCATGCCAGTAGATAATAGAGAAGCCCGATGAGTGAAACGCTCACGGTTTTTGTTTTACAGGCACTGAGATGACCAAAAGTCTAGAGATGATATTCCAAACAGGCAGAGCTACATGCAGCTCCTTACAGCTTGAAAAATTCAAAGCACATATCCCTTGCATGGAACAGAGACTTCAGCGCCAGCAATAGACGTTTGCTAGGGTAATGGCATAAGAGAGGTTGCACCGAAATGCTGTAAAAAACTTGCGCAAGCTGTAAGAGCGTGAAAAGTCAATTTTCGATATCAATGCATCATGAGCGCGAGAAGATAACTTCTTGAGTCCCATGTTGACGATGCCGGTGCCAGACGCAGTCAGTCAATTTTTACGTTTGAGGAAGCATGTAAGGCTTTTGCTTTAACAGTGAAGACAATAAAGAAAGACCGGGAAAACACAGCACAGTATGAGTAAGCTACGCAGCAGAGTAAAGGACTGGGAAACTACATTGCATGGCCAACCGAACTTGGAATGTGCTTTGGCACTGTAGTGATAAATCAACGCAAAACAAAACACGACAATGTGGCAAACATTATATGAAGTATTGCTTGATCCTCGTCCCTTGCTAAATTCAGAGCACTGATTCATTCAAAGTGGCAGTTGGTTTAGTAAATAAGAGGCAGTTTTAAGATCTATACATCTTCATATAGAAACACCAAATGTTTATATAGCCTGAAAGATTAGATATGCGCTGTCAAAGGTTGCAACCACTACATCCTTCAAGTAAAAAAAGCATGCTTTTATAGGGGTAGCATTTCTTACAGTGGAATCAGCATGCCGTCGAATTTCTAGTCTCAAGGCTTTATTTGAGGCCCGATTTCACTGTATTAGAGCTTTCCCAAATTTCCTTGAAGCTCATGTCACTCTGAAGATGTATTCAACCTTCACAGCTGCATTTAAAGGGCCAGTCAAAAGGCTCCGACTTTCTTTTTTTACACCGCCAAATAGGCTCACGCATCCTTCCTACGCTTGACCAACTTTTTTCCACGGGCAGTGACGTCAACTCGGCAAACGGCGACGTTGACTTCATTACTGTCTGTTGAGACCTGGTTTAGACCAATCGATGAGCTGCGTGCTGCATCACGTCACTGATTGCCGAGTCAAAGTCACTGCGCATGGAAGGAAGTTGGTCAAGCGAAGGAAATATGCGCGAGCTTGTTTGGGGGGTGCCGTACGATTGCAGCGCCGCGGCCGCTCCGATGCCCTGTTGTGGGCGAGGCCGCCCCTAGCGGTTGCTCCTGTTTCTGTATCAAACTTTCACTGAAGCTTCATGACCAGTGAAAGTATTGAAGGACTCTGATAATAGTAGTAAGGTAACACAAATTCTATTAAGCCGCACAATCTACCCTGAGACAGACAAACAGAAATCACCAAGTATTAATTTATCACTCTGCCTACAAAGACAAAGAGAAGAAACAACATTTTCCATTGCAAACATTTCTGCAATAAGCAGCAAACAACATGCATTAAAATTAACACAAAGAATTCCTATTGCCTCGAGTTCTCAACACAAAGAGCTTGTGCTAGCACCATGCAATAAAATAATAAAACAATGTGAAGCTAGACGAAGTAAAGTAATGGTCTTGTGGACATCCTGATTGACTGACAGTATCACAAGTCAAGAACAGACAGGACTTGGTACACAGGAGGAGGGCGTCACAGAGGAAGGGCAAAAGATGAGGCACATAAAACAGCTTCACTAGCCGTTCAATGCATGGCACTTCTGTCGCAAATGTCACCCTGAAAGACTAGTGGTTTGTTGGTGAATGCGGGGTCATCAGCGCACCCAGCAGGAAGATGCAGAACATCGCTTTTGCCTTGCCATTAAGGGCAATGAGCTGCGATTCCTTGCATCTGTTCATTAGCAAATTATACGCACCATCACTGATAGCACTGCGCATGCCATGTTGCCAACATGCTCGCTCAAAAGAGGCAGAAGACTGGATTCACGCCTTCAGGCACTAGCTGCTGGAAAATGGAACAATCCCAGCACACCACTTAGTTTGCTGCCATTCACATTAAAGCTATACAGTTAAATAACACGAAATCCCTTGCGACACTATGCCCAGCTTTCATGAGAAAGAAGGAAAGAAAGCATACCATGCATAATATACATCACTCAGTATGGCACATTTGCAATAGTGTGAAGGTACAGTTATTGTGTACAATAGCCCAGCCTATCCATGCATCTTATCAGGTATGTGAGCAAAATCCACAGGCTAAGAGTTTATTTGTAGAGCTGTGGAGTGTAGCTTCCTGGTTCAAGTATGAAAACAATAATAGAAATAAACAAAACCTTATTGGAACAATTCATCTGCCAAACAGGACTGTAGAGAATTACATTTTGTAAAAGCACAAAAAAAAGTGATACATCGCTTACAATAACATAAATTGTCAAGTTCCTAAGATATACTTGAAATGTGAAAATCAACTGAATGGATAACATTTGTCAAATGTTAAACAAACACTCGTCACAGATAGAAACAGTTAGAAAGAAAACTGCCTCAATTTAGGACGACTTCTCATTATATTTATAAAGTTTCTGCTGCATGGTCGAAAGGATGAAATTACCTCCTTTCAATTCCCACTAATCAAGGTTTTTGGATCACATCTTTCAAAGCACGCAGGGTGCCCATTTTGCTTTCTAGGAGTGGTATAATGGTAAACGATAAAAAGCCTGTGATGAGTGGTACACTAAGAATTCATCGGCAAATAAGCCTCAAAGGAAATTGGCATTAAGTCATCAGTCAGCCAAACTGACCTAAAGAACTCTGACAGCAAAATTTTGTTTGCAACTTTACTGTAATGTGCAGCTTTGAATGTAAGCATTTCTGACGGGCATCTGTCTGGCTCGGTAGAAGATTAAGAAAGTTGAAATGACTACAGCCAAGTTCGTAGATAGCTTGTTTTTGGACCGATGCAGACTCTTCCGTAGGAGGCAGAGACTGATTTGGTCCCAAATTATTGCCAACATCGTTAATTGTGACCAATTTTGCATAATTTTGACATGCCCACCTAAACACATAAACTAGAGCCCAACAGTGGGGGAGTGCCTGAAACCATGTGCACTCAAGCTTTGGTGTCGTTGAAAACGTGCAGTTTTCAAATTGGCACCCTGTGCGCAGTAAAGAATGAAACGACGTAGGTACTTCAATATGTTAAGCCTGTTATCTCGTGTTCCCTCAGAAAATAAAAAGCATTTCTGGCCTAAGCAGCCAGAACACCCTTGACAGCAGCCCGGCAACAGAGTGAAAGAAGTGAGGAACAATAGCCCTGACCAGGTGCCAGTCATGGTATGTGTGCGCCCTGCAAATTTTCTGTGGCGTTGACAATACACACTTGACTAGTGGAACATCACACGGGGTTTCGACCCACATGTTCACCAATGGCGATTTAGTGAGGTGCTGCCAACTCAGATGAGCATTCACGCTTACTTTAAAACAAATTTTAAATATTTTAAGACTAATGTCCCCCTCTAATAAAGGGTCGGCAGGGCTCTCACATACTAGGCAATCGAACAACCTGAGCATCTTGAGGTCTGTATTTTGGTGTCAGGGGTCTCTTAAGTAACACACAAAATATATACCCATCAAAAAAGCTTTTTCTCTTTTCATGTCGGCATATGTGCCATAAATCAAACTTTTCACCGCACTGAAATTTTTAGGCTTACAAGCTTTCAGAAAGCTGCTGCAGCTCTATGCGACCACTTAACCGTGAACAAGTGTGTACATGCATACATGCCCTTTCTTGTCCGAAATATGTACGAGGTACACATTTGTGATGGAGATTATTATAATGTCCATCTTCATCCAATATATACCAGACTGGTGGAAGGTGAATGCAGAAGTAAAAACAATATGTTGTGCGGCTAATGAATGGTTTGACATATGGCACCACAAGGGTTCAGTACACAAGCAAGGCCACCTGCTGATCAGCCAAGTGGCTCACGGTGCCACTTCAAGGTGCATTTAGACATGAAACTCTGACTGAAACTTTGTTACAATCTAGTATAGTAACTCTTACCGTGCGGGAGCACAGCAGGGCCGTTTTCTGAAAACTACGTACATGTAGAGCATGTGGAGAGTCCAATATGCTCTGCACAAGAAGCTCATTGCTCCCCTTAAATTCTTGAGCTGTTTCAGACTACAACAACAGCTGCTCAACAGTACTGTGTGTGTTTGCTTTTTTTTCTCAACATTAGATGGGAAGCTCTATACAGAGACCCCATGTGATTAGTTCTTTGACAATGTAATAGCATGTGCGAAAATTCCACCAGCTGTTCCAAGTTCACTGTTGATTGAAGCGCCAATAAATCAAGTGCAGAGTATGCCAGGGGAAATACAAGCAGCGAAAGGCAGCCAGCTCATACAGTTAAACCCCTTTATAGAAGGCATACTCCGAGCAGCAATTGTTTTTTATACAAGATGTCTCTCATAAGCAGGGTACTTCATATGCATTTTCTTATCAACCTGTTTTTTTACTGTAGGCACAGTGGCATTTCTTGTACCCATTTCTCTCTTATATCAGTGTCTCTTACAAAGAGGTTTGACTGTACATGAATCGAAAATGATGTACTGTATTTGAAAATTTCAGTAAATGTTGGCTATCACATCACTGGCCCTACTATAAAAAAAACATACGTCGCCATGTTACAGGTCCCTATAGTTGTTTTAAATCACCTTATACTTAATGGCAAAGGAAAGAAACAAAACGGTACTCATCGACTATGCGAAAATTGTTTGCCATCATCATCTCCCCTAATCCCACGGGAGAAAGCACTAAGGTAAGTCCACAACTGAAATGCTTCTTGGACATCTGCGAACAGTTTCTGCAAGTAATAATGAGTCAGTTGCCTCTTTAACAAATTTTCTCAGCCCCACAAAATTATAATCCAACCAAATTTGAGAGGGAGGCCCAGGTGTGTTAACTTGCCAGAAAACAGTATATTACACTGAAATTCCAGAAAATGCCACCCTACAACGAATTTCGATCAACGTGGCCAGCAAATGTAGCGCATTCTGTCTCTTATCACAAAGTATGTAACTCTATTGGTAATTGCAGTGCACAATGAATTTCACTTGTAATTACAACAAAAATGAAAGAAAGATATTCGACTTTGTTGCAGCAGAATTTTTTCATGCCACATATGTGTATCAAGATTTGAGACAGTTTTCTAACTCTAAACTGTTCATTTCAGCAAAGAAAGCACAGCTAGAGAAGTGAAGACAATTGTAGATGTTGATATGTGTTATTTAAACAGAGCCCTCTCGTTCCACAATCAAGTCCTCAGAAAAATAATATTGTCTGGAGAACTTTTTCTCTAATCAAATTCTAATTACAGTGCACAGTTGTGTACCTACGATTATATGAAACAGCAAAAGTATAAAAAAATAACAGCTATGCATCAAAGAAAGATAGGTATGACATACCAGTCTTGAAAAACCATTGCAACATTAAAACTGTGTATTCTAAACTGTAGATGAAATCACATCATTCATGCCTTCTAGCCTATCATCAAGTCTTCATCTTTATTGCTTTCACAAATGCAGTGTGTTTCGTCTCCATAATTCAATAAAAAGCAATAGTTTTGCTGCTTTGCAACAAACTAAAGTTTAGATTACACAGCTATTCTGGCTTGCTATAATAAATTAAATTGTGCGATGGTACGACCAGTAAATAAGCTACTGGTGCTATCTGTGCGTCAATGCCCGTGTACTAGGTACAAGCAGGAGCAAAACAAGTGATAAATAACCCCAACACCGCCCCAGAGCTCTAAAAAGCTGTGGGATATCTAAAAGTGCATTAGAAGACCAACTTGAAGTGTAAACAACAGACAAACAAGGTTACTGACACAAATGTAAATAAAAAAAGATACGTCTACATGACTATTGTTTTCCACAACTCCATTTAAGTAGTTAAGATGCATGACACTAACTCTAATGCACATGTTATTAAATTTTCAAATTTCTGTATAGCAAAAGTAGAACCTCGCTAATACTACATGTAATTTAAAAGTTCACAGGTGTATAATAAGTAACTGAGATATCTCAAAATAGTTACTGTTTTTATTCTCATTTTTTCTTGCCACTAGCTACGATCCTGGCAACAATTCCCAGAATTTCACTAAATGCTGATATACAAATTTTTGTAGTTTATATCTGGAAGAGACTACTAAGATGTTGCTTTTATAACCCTTTTTTTAGATTATTTATTAATAGTTTATTAAAAGTTATGGTAAATAATTATTTAAACAAATTATAATACATACTACATTATGTGCAAACGTCTGTCATATATCTGAAATTTTAGAAAAATAGTAATTTCCTGTCGACCAAAATATAAACACAGCTAAGCGAACCTGAAGATTTAGTGTTTTAGCATAAAATACCTGCATGCTTTATTTGACCATGAAACAATCTCCAACCCAAGTGTAACAACTCTCTCAAACATAGTTTTAAAGGCCAGTGTGAAAAAGCCTCTTGCACATATCGTCTATCACAAAGCAGCATAAGTGTGCTCAATTATATGAAAATTGGCAACACTCAAATGCATGACTTTAATGGGAGGCAGAAATGTTAAAATGCAAGGAGATGAAGTCTTTAGCAGCAATGACAGTGGCCAGAAAGAAGCAACTGGAGCAGTGATTTTTCCTCAAGCCGTTGCAGGATTTGTTGAGCTGTAGTGTTTCCCACATGTGTAGGAAGTAGAACAGATTCGTGGTGCTTGTGATGAAAAGCTCTCTTTTCAAAAAGCCAAAACATATGTCTGCAGAAAGAGTACCAAAATTTCGAACAAGCAAAAAAAAACACCATTAAATGTGCTCGTGATGGGCTTCTGGCACTTTTAGTTGCCTAAGTGGCTTAACAAAACATGCTTAGCTGAGAAAATGCTATTATATCTTCCCTTGAAATATAGCAGCAAGGTTCTACTAGTGTACCTCGAATGACTTCATTTGCATTCCAATGTGAACAACTTTCAACTCTATTGTGCTCAATAAAGCACAAAGCTTCAAATAGCTTTTGATTGTGAAATGAATAGTAACAAAAAATTGAGCCATTCATTTTCTACAATATTGCTGCAGAGAGCTGTGCAATGCATATATCTTTGGAGTGTGTTAATTGGGTAAAATGTAAAACTAGAGAAAAGACAGCTTCTTCAGAAAAATGCTCGCAAATGTTTCTACAAAAAACTAGAGCAACATAGAAAAATATTTACATATATAAACTACAAGCTAGACATAATTTTTCATGTACATTTTTTCAAACCGATGCACAGATAAAAAAAAATGGCAATTGAAATATGCCCATAGTGTGTTATAAAAATAAATGGGCTGCCTAGAACTGTTTTCAGGTTATTACAATATCCACATAGGTGAATGAAGTTGATTTTTGTCAAGGTTTTCTAACTCCACATTACTTAACTCAGTCTGATGCTAAAAGACCACAGCTTCTATAAACTGAGTATAAATGTACACTAACAGCAAAAGAAAGAAAAAACAAACAGGGACACAGCAAGCTGCTCCAGATGTCCTGTATCTAGGAGCCCAACACCATTGAACTACTAAAAATGATCTGCAATGGCAAGCTTGCTAAACAGGTTAACTATGGCAGAAGATGAACACACAGTGAGTGAACGTGCTTTCACACTATGTATGTAAAATGTCTGCAAGGAGAATGACACTTCAGGACACATGGCACGAACCCGAAAATGATCAACAATCATTTGCCCTAATCGCACAGCTTTTACAAATGGAGCACACAGCACAGCGGTACACACAACATCGATGTTTCCCCAGGCGCTGCTGGTCACAAGGCCTTTGGAAAGTAGCATCAGCAGTTCTCTTCATAAGAGAGGGGCGAGTGCACCACATTTAGGCTAAAGTGGACACCCCTGCTCCTAATGGCAAGCCCACAAACATATTTCAGTACATGATACCTATATGAAACCTTGTAAAATGCAGAAACACAGATTTGAAAAAAAAAAAAAAAACTTTCATTACTCTAGGCACTAAACTGTTTTAACTTATATGCAAATCTTGCTTGGCATAAAGATAAGCAATGTCTGTAAAGCTCAAATCAAATGTAAAACTAATACAAAAAAAAGAAATCGTACAAAGAGGAGATGCAGGCTAAGTTTTCACCGATTCTAGCACCTGCTCCTCGACCTCACCAGCGTTGAGTCATTAAAGAAGCCATTTCTCCACTTTTTCCTTGATCTCTACCAAAAATACTGAACAATTATGTGCTCTCTTTATTTATTTCAAAAAGACCACGTGGCGAATGGCCATAGATTATGACCCTGACTCTGGTCTATTCCACAAAAAAATTTTTATATAGAAGTGTCGCTTACACAGAGTCATGATTATTCCCTGCTAGTGTCAAGATGACAGAGCACAATAGACTATGTACCTTGTTTCAGAAGTACTGTGGCACAGTGATCCACGACACATCGCTATGCCAAAGGGAAGAGCCCGATGTCTGATGCCCTTTAATAGGGGCACAAAAAAAAATGAAAGAAACAAGCAGACTTATCCCCGTGAAAGGTCTTCCTTGAGCCAATGGGGCTGAGGTTGCCTGAGGTTGTTGAATAGTTTGGAGAGGGCTACATTGTGCGACAGGTAGTAAGCCTTGAGGAACTTCTCAGCCCTTATTTCCATGGGTGGATAGAGGCGCCCTTTGCCCTGCCCTAAGCACTTGGTGCGGTTATTCTGGGAAAGCACCTTGCAGAAGAAGCCTTTGTGGGGGTCGAACCTGCAAGATGTCAGCAGCACAGCACAATGACTCCCTATTCAGCCACACCCAACACTGCAACTGGTATAGTGTGCAGTATACCAGTGAATCCAAACACTGCAAATGACAATGCTGACAAAGCTTGGGGTGGATTTATTGGGCGATACCCATTCTAAAGGGAATATTTTTTTTTAGACAATACAGGTTTTTAATAGATATTCCAAGACAATCGCACTCCAGTTGTTTTCATACACATATCCGAGGCAGAAATACACTGCCACAACTAAAATAACACTGGCGAGCTTCATTAACAAATACTGATTAACTTTTTAACTATGCACATGAGGGTAGTTTTTACATTAGAATGTTGTAGTGCTCACCTATTTTTTATGACAGCAACTCTTTAGGAATCACTAAAGTTGTACATAGTTCGAGATATTCTTCATCTAATTTGAAGGGTGAAATCATCATGCTCCCCCGAAATTTGAATAAGGTCAAAACAACTTGCATATGTTTTCCAGGGACACACGTGAATGAAAGGGGCGGCGCAGGTGCCTACTGCACAAATGTGGGTCATAGCTTTACTCATTACACAAGATTCTCTGGATAGGAACACCAAAATGCTTTTAGCCTTTTTTCTGTTTTTACTGCCTTTATTCGACCACTGCGTTAGCCGTGTCCCGTCGGAGCTCGCTATCACGCCATCGCAACCGCAGTTTTGTGAGCGACGGTTGGGCAAGTGGTAGTTCTATTTTTAACCTGTGTGCACCAGCGCTTTCAAGACCAAGTGATTTTATGCTATCTACAATAGCATCTGCCACAGTTTTGTTCACAGAGATTGCAAAAAACAATGTTGCTACAACTGGTTGAACGCGTGCACTTTCAAAGTTCTGTCTGTTATGTCATCGCCATACACAATCGTGTCACGAATGACATGATCCACAGTGGATGTGGCAACAACAAGCACATGCACAAGTGCACGCGCTGGTCGCATGTGTACTTCCAAAGCTTCGAGCACGCTGCTCTCAACGTTCGTTCGATGGTTTCGGTACTGAAGTTCATATCACGTGCCACAATTGAGAAGAGTGTTTAAAATATTCGAATTTTGCCCTAATGAACACAGTGAAATTTGGCTGGAAAATATGACAAATTCATATCTGCCGTGATTTCACATCACCGTGATTGTACTGTATGTTCAGATGAATGCCTTCTAAATTTGTTTTATAATAAACTGCTGTGGGTTTGCAGAAAACCTGAGGCGAATTAACCTGCATTTAAACTATTTTTGTCAATGTGGGTAGATCAAGCACAGAAATTTCAATTTCTGGGAGATTTTTATGACGACCATACAAACAGAAGAAATGGTCGAAATACGGGAGCCTCCCGGTAATCCGGGAGACTTGGTCGATATGTTTTCACTAAGAGCATGTTTTCGCACGGTGCTGTGAATTTTAGGCCACAAGTTATGAGAATTTGTGAGCACACAAACAACTATTGTTACACAAACGTTGTCAGATCCGTTCAAAAACAATTTCATTACAGCTACAACTTCAGTGTACCTATTGGTCATGTGCCATCATGGTTATCGAAAGCTTTTTTTTTTTCCCCTGTCTAAATTCGGGTACGTTTTGATGTCATTTGACAAGTTGCCTTGCATTGCATATTGATCTATCTTTTCAGTGAGCTATTTTCAGTGTGTCCATTTTGTTTGACTTGCTCACTATGTACATCCACCAGCAAATGACCTGTGGCTTATGAAGGCCTCATCAAATGGCAAGGTTGACAATCGGTGTACTGCTTCGACGGTGTCAACATGAATGATGCAAAAATCACCCTGTGATGACGTCACCATATGATGTTATCATCACATTACAGATTGTCAAAAATTGTGACGTTATGTTGTTACTATGACACTACATAGCGTGCTATCACATGATGAGGTATACATACGACATAGTTGCTTGCATAGCCTTTGTGATTGACGAGTCAATCACGAATGCAGTGATAAACCGTGAGAAGTGCAGAAAGCTTTTGGATGAGGCCGAGGAAGAATCAACGTATCTACTGACAAGAAGTCTAAAAAGAAAGCTTTCACCTTCCAGACATCTTAGGGTAATGAATAAAGATCCTTGAGAGTTTCTTAATCCAATGTACCTAAACGATGACTAAGGATCTGCAGTAGAACCTTTGTTAACACTGAGCACAGGGCCAATGATCAAGCGGTCATATGGGACGGTTCTGAAATTGTATCACACCCAGTAAAAGGCAGGCATTTTCTGTCCTGTAGGAGATAAGCACCATTAGATGGCGGGAAGCGCAAGTGAACTATCGACTCAGTGCGCATTCTGTGGTACACACTGAACGTCGCAGCCCCGACAGCAGCAAAAGCCTCCATTGCGGAAGTGCAGATAACTTGAAGCCTATGGCTGCTTGCCAGTTCTTAGCTTCATAACCTGCACTTCACACAGTATTTTGTCACATGGGCACCAGTGCAGGCCAACGCCGGGCTCCATTGTGTATGCCCGGCATTACAGCACTAAGCATTGAAGAAACATGTTTGGCACTATCGGAGGCAGCCACTCTTATTGCAATGGTTCAGTTGTGTTCAAAATGCAAGAAAACCTTTATATTAGCACAGGCGTAGCACAGATGGAATTGGCAAATAGTCTTCAAACTCTGTGGCAGCGCACCACAAGCAGCTGGCGCAGCCACTGAGACCTAGTGATTCTGCCAAGCATGTGATGCCAACAGTGGCATAGGCGTTTCCAGGAGTCGGCCTTGAAGTCAGCAGATAGTGAAAATTTACACGGATTATACATAAAAAGATTGAGGGGAAAAAACGTTGAGACTTACCTCAGTGATCCACTGTAATCGAAGAAAGGGGTGATGGCAAGGAATGTTTGGAGCTTGTTCATAGCTCGCACTGGATCAGACTTTAGTTCTTCTCCATCAATAATCATAAGCTGGCAAAGAAACATGAACTTTCTAAGACACCCTTCAAGCAGAAGGGTGAAGCAAAAAAATACGATAGCAACATATAAAAATGTTACACAAAGTAGGGGTCATATGTTGATGAGCAGTACGAAGAGCAATAGTAATTGTTGGGGTTTAACATTATAAAATGACTATATGATTATGAGAAAAGCCGTAGCGGAGAGATCAGGAAATCTAGACAATCTGGGTTTTTTTTTAACATGCACCTAAGTTGACGTGTAAGGGCATAAAACATTTTTGGCTCCATCGAAAATGTGGCTGCAGCAGCTCAGATTCGATACCTCAACCTTCGGGTCAGCAGTTGAGTACATACCATAAACACTAGACCACAGGGGTGGGTCAGCAGTATGAAGTGCACTGACATAAACTGACTAAGCAAGCAAGGGTGGTGCAGTACATATTGCAGTAAACATTCCTGTACTAATTAAGTTAATGAGCATGGTGTCATGCGTGCAGAGGCCAACCCATACAATTGACTTGATGACTGTGCTTTCACAATGCCCAATGAATGAATACCACAAATAGAAAAGTGTAGTACTCACTGCATTGAATTTCAATTATTGGACACAATGTGGGCAATTAGGTGCGTGAATATATTTGAAGGTGTTGCCAGAGAGCGCACATGAGGCAACTGTGTTGGTCCAATCATCCTTTGGAACAGCCACTAATTACGGGTAATACAGGGTGTGCAGGCTGCCTTCTATAATGAAATAAAGCTTTCCCTCTTAAATAAAAAATGAATAATAGAAAGAACTAAACAAGTACCCAAATGGTTTCGTGAAACCTCCATGACAGCCTACAAAGACAAACAAGATAGAACTTAACGCAATCTTGCTTCACTACCGAGCTTGCTGTCACAAATCAGCGCTCAACAAAGCACGCACCTCCGAATTCTATCTGCTACATGAAATCGAGGCGCCGGGCAGATGCGACAGAAGCTGGCGTAAAGAAGAAACAAGCATAAAAAAATGCCTCGCGTGCACTGCCGTTCCTCCTCGAAACTGCTGTAGCCTCGCCAACCAAACTCCTTGGATCTAACACCCAGCGAACTCCAGGAACATTTCAAAGGGAAGAGGCGTGATGCTGCAGAGTTACGTCACGTTATGAGAGGGATCCTGCCCTTTCCACAGCCTTAGCTGTGCGGTGCCCTGATGAAACGCCTAGAAATTTCGGAAACCCGGCGGCTGGCGCGTATAAAGTAGCAGCGGAGGGAGTCGCAGGCGGAGATGAAGAGGTTTTGCATCTGTGGGTGAAGGCTTGTTTCACAAGCAGGAGAAAAGTGTATGTGTTTACCACTCAGGGGCGAAGGAGTGTTCTGCAGTCACAGCGCATGGGTGGCCGACATTTTAGCGGCAAAAAAGCTTTGTTATTAGAGTGCAGATATTTGACAACGCGAGAGTTTCCTGGAAGAGAAACCTTGGACGCAACGGGTCGACAACCGGCGCTGTACTTTAGCGAGTGTTTTCTTGAAGAAAAGCATTCAAACTCTAAAAACTATGGACTGAATACATTTGACGAACATTTTAGTCTATCAGTGTTTGGTTAGTTAATGCATGAGATTGCATTGTAGCCCGTGTTGATTGTGCTCGTTGTTTTGAATGTATCTTGTTATGTTGTGTAGCTCGTAGTTTGAGTATCTTGTGATTGGTGACATTTTGTATTGAATTATTGCCAAGTGTGCATGTTAGTGAGTAGTTGGTTCTGCCTCATCTGAGAATATATTTTTGTTTTTGTTATTGCCTCATCTGAGAATATATTTTTGTTTATGTTATCAACTCTCGGCTCTGCCTTATTCTTCGGACCACACCCGGCGTTTGCTGGTGCACTAAAAGGAACGAATTTTAAATTGTCCATGCTTTCGTGGTGCGTTTCAGGGGGACGACACGTCCGCCTTTGCAATTAGCACGACGATTGTCTCCCTATTTATGTTACCAGTGACACTTGCTTTAACTCAATGGACGTCAAAGACTGAACTGCTAGGCATAAAAATGAAGCCATGTGGCCAAAGCTACCAATTGTTTTTCCTACTGAAAAATATATTTAGCTAAAAAATCTATTTGTATAGGGTGATTCCACGCCGAATGTCCCAGCTAATTTGACAGCCACATCAAACATATCTGGAAGAAATGTGCCAATTTCACTGCAATGAAAACAGTCAATTGTGGGAACTTTGTGGGGAAATTTTTTTCTGTAACGTGGGAGCCTTCCGAATATTGCAGAGTTTCGTGTGAGTGTTGTTACCTAATCAAAAAATTTATCACGAAAGTGTCATTTCTCATTTCAATACCAAATGTGGTTCAGATATCAAGCAAGAGTGCTTGCATAAGGAATTCAAAGTTCATTAATATTACCGCAATTTTTCAATCAGAAAGAATTTTCTGCTTGCATTTTTTGCACAAATTTTCACTGTGTGTGTGTGTGTGCACGTGTATATATATATATATATATATGTATATATATTATATATAAAGTGCAAGATGCTTATTCTGTGAAAGGTATATTTTGTGTTACAAAATATTCTCCGACCACTGCAATTTCAAAATTTGAGGAGGAAAAATCACAAAATTGAGAAAAGGATACTTCTGGTGAATACTGGGATGCTATTTGCACGGTGCTCCAAGTAAAAATCAAATTTATACCTCAATCAAAAGCAAATAAGTTATTCTCCTATGGCAAGTTTTATTATTGCCATTTTTGTGTTAAGGAAGAAAATAATTGTCAAAGTTGCCCATTGATGGCAATGGGTAAATTCAATGAGGAAGCTGCTGAATGACAAACAGAAAGATAGCCATCAATGGGGAACTTCACAAAGTATTTTCCTTCTTAAAATGAACATTTGAATGATCAAACTTGCAAAATAAATTTTCTCTGAAAAATTCTAGCAATCGAGTTTTTTCAATCCAATAAGAAAGCACACTTTTTTATATATATTTGAGATGGTGGCCAAAATGGCTGGGATGTTTGGCAAGGAGTGGCCCTACACAATGCGATTGACAGCTCATACTGGTTGGACATGTTCAGAAACTTCAATATAGCACATGGCACTGTCTGTTTCTGCCACAGTGCTGATATTTGAGAACTTCACAGAACAAAACACTTTTCACCAAAGCACCTTTATGTAGTCCAGTGGACCCTCAATTCCCACCTCACATTCTACAAAACTATAACAAACAATTTATCAAGGCTGTTCAAAATGTCACGTTTAAAAAAAGAAAAGTGACGGGAAGGGTGTAAGCATTGCATTGGTGCTCATTATATGCGTAAGTGTTCCGAGCTGTTCAACCAAAAAATGAATGGACAGGCACTCGGGGCTCTGAGCTTAAATGCACTGAATAAGATTTATTGGCTTGCACTTACTTATTAACATTTTGTTTTTCTCTACTGCGTGAACAAGTTAAAGATGACATAAATGGAAGGCCACACAGTGCACATAAAAAGCGGATAGGTAAGCACACATCTTTATCTGTGCAGTGCACTGCTGCAATGTTATTTGCTCTACTGCTTTGGCACAGTGTTCCCCAGTATTCGTCAAGCGGCCATCGAGCATACTGCCGGGGCGATGCACAAGTTCAATCAGTAGCTTGTAACAGTGAATCTTTCACGTCACTTACACAGCACATGTGCAAACCTGCAGCTTATTTGCGGGCCACAGACAGGGAAGCCGAGTGATGGAGTTAAGAACTGAAAGTTCAAAGCAGAAACAACTACAGTGCTTTCTGTGATTAAGATTTCTGGCTTATGTAGCTTGAACCTATGCAGCCACATACATATTTCCCGACATTGCTGCCACAGGCAGTTAAACTAACTATATTTTGTTGGATCCCAGCCACTTAGCTACTATTAGACCGAATGGCATTTGGAAAGCAAAACAAAATTAAAAAGAAAAAAGAGAGCCCAGTCCTATGACATGACACTCACTGAAGAGATCATATTGCATTCAGATTTAGAGACAACCACAAAAGAGGGCCACACCATAATTCTAACATCTTAGTGTGTGACAAAAACTGGTGTCTGAAATAAGTTCTCTCAGAAATTTAGATTCACATATCCAACACAAAGGTGAAAGAACAAAAGTGAACAGGCATATGAACATAATCGAAACATTCAGTGTACCTGTTGTGGTGGGTAGAAGCTGAGCCAACGTTCTAGGTGCTGTGCGTAAAGACCAGGGTTGAGACACCGATTGCGTAACTCTCGCAGAGGCTTGGGTGAGAGGTCATTAGCTGTGATAACATCATAGAATGTAAAGTTGAGGGCAACTGCGTCACCATGGGACCGCTGATGCTGTTTCAGAGAAATGAGAAAAAAAAAGAAGTTACCCTTCAGTGCAACTCATACAGGGGCACAATACATATGTATCAATGCATACTTATTTTACAAGTGTTACGGCACACTCTCTCAAGGGGGGGGTACCTATTAGAGCAGAATCCAAAAGAATGTCGTTTGCAGAAAATTTTCACTACAACATAAAATAATTTCTAAACACTTACTCTAATTTCCAAAACAAAACCAAGACAAAAAAATATAGGCTCAACTCTAGGCAAATTGCATCTTGCTCAAAAAGATATCAACTAACAGGTCTAAATGCAACTTTGAGTCATTATTTTTTACTTGGGCCACTTGAGTATACAAACAATGGCTGAAAGTAAACCAATACCGACATTTTGTTAAGTTCCCAGGCTTCTTCAAAAAAGACTTACAATGCACTATTTGGGCAAGAAAATCTTTACTTTAAGTTTAAGCTTAAGGACACTCTGACAAAACAAAAATAAATATACCTGTAGCAGCTTGGACAGTAAAAGTAGTTGCATTGTCATATCAACAAAATCTTATCAAAATATTCACCTCTTCAGCTTTGGAAGTTGTTTCTAAACATAATATCACAGACAAATGTTCATAAGCTCCAAAAACAAATCTGTCCAGTGCCACACAGCACAATACCTTTTAGTCACTCTTTTAGTCACGAGGAGACATGTATATATGTTTTCTGCAACAATATTCCGAGAAAAAACTGTGCACAAAAAAAAAACAACCTGGGACAGTTGAGACACACACGTATAGCAGCCAGCATGGAATGACAAACTTGTAAGGGGCATGCGAATAGTGAAAATCAAAACAGAATTGAATATAAATCAAAGGATGACGATACCAAACTGAATTGGAATCAAATACTATTAAAGTAGTTTTTGAATAGTTAAGTAACCGCTTTGACGACAGGCACAGAACGTCTTATTTCAAACAAATATTCATCAACGTTAATTTAGTAACATTATTCTTACACTAACTGACAAAAAATACCACAGTTTTGTTAACTGAAGTAAAGTAATGTGCAGTAGCAACTACAGCACTCAAGGTATTTTTTCAGCTGTAGGATGAATACAGCAGTTACTTCAGTGACTTCTAAACAGGACTAACGCCTTGATTGATATGTCCGGTTTATCGTCCCAAAACCACCATATGATTATGAGAGACGCCGTAGTGGAGGGCTCCGGAAATTTCGACCACCTGGGGTTCTTTAACGTGCACCCAAATCTGAGTACACGGGCCTACAACATTTCCGCCTCCATTGGAAATGCAGCCGCCGCAGCCAGGACTTGAACCCGCGACCTGCGGGTCAGCAGCCGAGTACCTTAGCCACTAGACCACCGCAGCGGGGCCAGGACTAACGCCTTAAAGTTAAATAATGTTTCATGAATGAATATTATAAATCTCACGATCATGTTTGAAAATTGAAGACACATTTGCTTCGACGACACAGGTGTTTTAAGTGAAAAATCCGTTGTCCAGTGACGAATAAAGCTTTGATAGCCTCGTAAAAGTTCCAGTACCTAGCATGCGTCTTTGCCTTTCACTAAGCAAAACAAGAATAATGATCATTTGCTCTTTCAATGTGCTGTTCCTTTGGGGTTTTTCCATCGATGCTGATAATATAAGTACTAAGAAAATATATAATATATGAACTATGCACTATTTTATTCAAGTGCTGAATGAAATAGAATGCTATTTGATTCATTATTTTAAAGCTTTTAATTTTACACACCCCTACGGATTTTATTTCAACATCACCAGGACTTTTATAGTATGCACTGCAAACAACCTCTAAATTAAACCTATTTTCAGATACAAAAATACTTCTACTTGGATACATATTCAAGGCTTACTTTCTTAACTATTAAACACAATCCAGAAGTTTCACCATCTAAGCGCTCCTAATGTACCTGAAAATGCGACAAGATATCCCGGCAAAATATAAATTTTATGCAATACAGTGGGAGTGTTCACACCTGATACCAGGAATAAGCCCGCTTTGTGGGACTGATGAGGATGGTAACAAGCTTGGCACGGGGCAGGAGAGCATGGGCACGCTGTGGTACCAGCTCCCCATCAAAGTAGTTTGCACTCTTTTCAAAAAGAAAGGGTGCGCTTCCATTTCTAGGTGCTGGGAAGAAGCTTTGATACCTAAAAAAGAAAGAAAAATGGGGACACACAATAATTATTTGTGGACAGGTGTCATACCCACAAACATATCTACACCCATCAATACAGTACATAGAGTAGTTCCGGTCATACAACAGGCTCAGTGCAACAGGCTCAGTGCAAGTTTACACTGTGCACTGGCCCACATCATTTGTTCTTGTGCTGACATTGAATCCTAACAATGCACTTGCTTGCTTTTACAAATGATTATGGTAATCCTTTCACCATATACATTGTCTAAGACAAATGGAGTTTAAATATGAAATTGTTGGCACATGTTAAGCTTTTGAAGAAGTACTACATAGTGGGACAAAAAACAACACCTGGGTGCAGTGTATTTTGACACGTTACTTAGCCATCCTCTCAGAAGATGAAGGCAGGCTTGACAAAAATCGGTGTCACAGGATCACTTTCGATCACTATCGAGCCTGATCCGGATGGAATTTTCGCGATCATGATTGGCTCCTTTATGCGAGCTGCAGGTGGTATAGCGACTCACAGTTGAGAAATATGGTTTCGATGGAGCTTAATCGCAATTAGTAGTTCAACGTTTGACACAGGTATTACATGACAAACTTAGTGATAACAGCTCTTCATGTAACAACCAAGAGACAACAGAAAGCAGAAAAAGAAAGCTGCATAATGTAGCGGAGCAGTATATAATAAAATACTCTAGTGTGCCTGAAAAAAATATATATTATAAATAGCCAAAGTACAACCAAGTATCCTAAACATACACGAGTATGAAAATATTCAACCAACTGACCAGAGCAACCTGAAATTACATAAAAGATACTCTGCACATGGCCGATAAAGGATAATCGTTAAGAACTACAGCCCCTTTTGAACATAAAGTAGTATTGGTATAAAACTCTGGTAGTGATACTGGTGCTATGTATTCAGCTTGTCTCCACATTTCTTTGATCCAGTACTCATGGTTAACAATGCAGTATGCAGTATTAAATTACGTGCGAGCACCCCCTAATCAACAGGTCCTGTGGACTAAAGTGCACCATTGACTTCGTACAGCTATACCAATTGATTGGCAACGGCTGCCATGCTACAAACCACAAGTAATACTGCATAAGCTTGCGTAATGAACCCACGTTTTTTCTCGAAAAAATCGAAGCAAAGTTAAGGATGCATGTGTTATACAGGGCAAACTTCACGAAAACTTTTTTTGGAATGAGCGAAAAATGCAGTCATGCAAGAAAAGTTAGGTCGCTTAGTCTTTTGCAATCGACACATGCACACACTGTTTAGAAACAGCTTATTTGTTGCACTTCACTCATCTTTGGTGGTTTATGGCGCTATCTTCTACAAACTGTCCGTGCACCGCCTCCGCACTCCAAAAAGTGTTCCACGACTTTTTTTTCTCGCAATCGCTTAATCACAACAGTGGTATCCCCAACAATGGTATCCACTGTGATCTCGAGGGGCCCCCAGAAGGATGCGCTACGACGCACTTTGCTAACACCAAGGCAACCGTACACAACGACAGCATCGCCGCCGTTCACATTGCAGCAAGCTACCGCCGAAATATCAAATGCATCAAACCAAACTGTTGATAGCAAGATTAATGACAAAATACAAATGTCACCCCACTGTCCACAAGAGAAGTGACTGTAGAAAAGGTTGCCTATATCTTGTGTTCCTTGACGTATGTGCGAATAACAAACATAAAGAGCTAATTACGACCAAAGCTAGAATCAGGGGTGCCACCATGTTGTGGAAATCGTCCTGCTCTTTTCTGAGTGACAAGCAATTTTTTCTAGTTTTCCAGAACCCTGCGATTTGATGGCGACATATGGCTCTTCACGACAGCTACGGTGACAGCAAATCCTATCATTGTCGCTCGAAAATCACGTGTATGTGATTGGGCCTTAAAGTTTCGTATTTGCAGGGAGCGGCCGTTGGTTGGCGCGAGAAATTTCGTGCCCTTCGCTCGCAGTGTGCCTGTCAGCTGCAATGTCTCTACACTTGCACTGTTCGTGAACCCTGCTGTAGAGCACGGATAAAAAAAAAGACAAGGAATGTGCCACGCATAGATAAAGAAAAAAAAAGATGCAAGGCAGTGGCTTGAAAGGGGCGAGAGGGAGCGAGCTGAGGTGGCCAAGCGACGTCCGTTTAATACAAAACGGAAAAGATCCCGGGCAAGGAGGCGCCAGGTGTCGGTTTGCGGGACTGCAGCAGATGAATGTAGTGGTTACGTTTATTACGCGAGCGAAAAAAATCCAGGTTCGACTGAAGTTGGGAGTGCGTTTTGATTGATATGTGGGGTTTAACGTCCTAAAACCACCATATGATTATGAGAGACGCTGTAGTGGAGGGCTCCGGAAATTTCGACCACCTGGGGTTCTTTAATGTGCATCCAAATCTGAGCACACGGGCCTACAACATTTCTGCTTCCATCAGAAATGCAGCCGCCGCAGCCGGGATTTGAACCCGCGACCTGCGGGTCAGCAGCCGAGTACCTTAGCCACTAGACCACCGCGGCGGGGCTTGGGAGTGTTTTTATAATGCGAGTGCAGTCATTACGCGAGTAAATACAGCATTATGAAACATGGACTGAGGCGGCAACACAGTTTTCAACATAACGATCTTAAACTCGCCACAAGCAGCTGCTAAGGCAGCTTTGAATATGCACCCCCTTTTTAAATATACCTTTTTAGGACTTCAAGCCAACTGAGAAAAAAAAAAAGGCTCTCATCATTTTCAGTTTTTTTTTTTTTTGAAGTGTGAAGGGAGTTGATTCATATTGAAACTTGCAAGAGACATCAGCATGGCATGAACATAGCTATAATGTAAGCTTCTAAACAGTAATGCAATATAATGGTATACAGTAACAGAAGAGAGCAGACAAAGTTATATGCACCTCATTTTAGAACAATCAGCTTCATTCCTTTTTCATTTTCAATGCCAAAAGGCCAATCTTTTAAGCTTTTACTGGACATAGTATTCTAGCAGCAATGGTGCTCCAATGCTGATCTTAAGGTTGCGGGACAGAGTCACGGCCACGAGGGCGGCATTTCGGCTAGGCAAAATGCTACAGGCCCATGTAATTAGATTTAAGGGTATGTTAAGGAACCCCAGGTAGTTGAAATTTTCGTAGCCCTCCATTACACCGTTCCTCAGGGTCCCATAGTGCTTTTGGGCTATGAAACCACAACAATTATACTATCATATTACATTTTCAGTAGGTTAAACCAGAGCTGCCCCCTTTAATATCAGTAGTGATCGCATAATATCATCCTATACAGAATTATTACATGTAAAATGAAAAGCAACTTACAGTGACTCAGAAGAAAATAATTTGTTATGAGGCACAGGTGATAGCTGAGAGAGTCTCTCACTATTAAGCTTTTTCATGAAACATAGACTTCCACAGCATTGCGCGGAGTAGTCTGGAATTGACTGCGAACCGGTGTGTATGGTTCATCTTTCTTCTCCACCGCCGAACCCAGAACATGTAAATGATAATAGCTAGACTTTAATCTATTATTCTTATTATTACCACAAGCATACAACACACATAAACAATAATCATTGATTTTTTACAGTCCAAACCATGATATGACTATAAGAGATGCCACAGTGGAGGGCCCCAGAAACTTACACCATCTAAAGTTCTTTATTGTGCACTTAAAATTATGCAAACAGGCCTCTAGAATTTTTTTTGCCTTCATTGAAACTGCAGCTACCAGTGCCAAGATTCGATCTCGCGAACATCGGGTTGCCATTCGAGCAACATAACCACTAGACCACTGTGGTGGGTCAAACATTCACAATTGAGGATGGTAGGATGAAAGCTGCATAATGGTAGCTTGACTAGACCTACCTCCCTATGAAACACAAGCAGCAACAAGGCAAAAATGCTCAATACATACACATGTAACAACCATATGCATGCATCAAAACAAAACAAAAAAACAGAAATTTAGAAATTTCAAACATTAGCAAAAACATTTTTCCAAGAGGCACACAAGGAAGGTCACATTTTAATAACAGTAGGATTAATAAACAAAAAGTATTTTTTCATAATACAGTTTATATTTATTTAGTGTTGAGAGAAGATAAAACATTCAAAGACCACACTTGGTGTGTGATCATGGAACAACCCAATTTTCAGGGTATTGGTTAAGGTGAAGAGATTAGTAGGTTTTCAAGTTCACAATGTTCCCGATATGAGAGGTACCTTTAATAATTTCACATTTGAGAAAACACATAGAGTGGAAGTCATATAGATCATATCATATAAGTCAACACAGATAATTTAAAATTTCAGAAATAGATCACACATATGTTCACTGCAGGATAAGTCAGAGAACGCCCGGCAGACTTGCTTCTGCAGTGTAACTAGATTACCTATTGATCTTTTTGAACTGTTTGACCAAATCGGGTGACAATCGCACAGGTGTGAAGAAAATGATGCCTTATGAATTGCACGTTCCCGTGATATTGGTAGCAATCTCTCGCATCTGCAAAACATGCCTAAAGCTTTGCAAAGTTTGTTTCAACTATTCTACATGATGGTTCTATATCAACAGATCATAAAACAACACATGAGATTTTAAATGACAGAAAGAGATCTATTTTTGTGCCGTTAAAGGTAAGAGACTTTGTTAGACCACAAAACATCAACTTTGCTTTGCCTTTGCTGGGTTCGTACAGGTTTTCAAGAAAAGAATTCAAGAATTTTTCAAGGAGCTTCCAAAAAAATTAAGGAGCATGATTGTAGTTCACGGTAAATTTTATTGCACGAAAAAGACGGTGAGTTTACTTATTGGATAGTTTCACTAAAGTTTTGAAGCTCAGGGCAGGTCTGCTAGGCTAGTGGCTAATGCTAGTGAAAGTGTACTGTATTTTTTTTTCATTTAGTAGTTCACTGAGAAACACCACTAAATGCGAATCCAAAAGAAAACCTTTGAAACACTAATATTGTCTACTGTAATGAATGCATTCACACATTTTTTTTTTCCAGAGAACTCAAGATGCTGTAGTCTCATTGTGGGCATTAGCTTAACGCTTCTCACCAACCAAAGCCAAAGCAAGTGCGCATGCCTAGATCTCGCCAATGTAGTACACATGGTTTAACCATGCTTGATTTCAAAATCGTGGTGTCACGGAACACGATAAGCCACGGAAGAAGGAAAGGTAGGAGAGGGCATGCCCAGCCGGCGCGTGGCGTGAAAAGTGCGGTGGAAATGACATCACGGCGGCCATATTCACTGGGCACAATGGCGGCGTTGCTATGGTTAGGTGTTGCGCAGTAAAGCTGGTCTAGCAGTGAGGGGCCGCGGCTGGCGGCGGCATGTGCGCCTCCCCAGGTCTCGTGCTGAGCAGTGGCGGACAATATCCGTGCTCTGCGCCGCGTTATTGGTTACGCAGTGTTCTTCTGGCAGTTACTGTACTCTTAGCGACATTTACAAATCCCTTTGTTCATCACGGAGTTTCAACAGTGCGTAGAACGAGTGCATATCCATGTGTCGTGCGGCGGATGATGCGGATGAAGCAGTTAGTGTTCAGCGAAATCGCGTTGGGCACCATGACGAAGCTGAACGACAACGAACGCCTTGCAGGTCAGTGACGTGGTTGGGCAGTGCTCCTGCTTGTGACAACGGACGACGCTGTTGAGCCCAGCAAGATGCCATGAGGACCATGTGCACATACGTAGTTTCGTGTTGTGCGTGTACAGTAACAACTTGCATGTGCGTATAAAAACACCTTTTCTGTTCCGCTTCGTATACTCTCTCTCAGTATTGCATGTTTTCTCAATCTAACAGCAACTGCGCTCAAGTGTCACTTGCACCGTGCTCAAAATCACCATGATAGCAGAATGCTGACGCCGGTGAGTTTCACGCAGAACACGGACACAGTGGCCGGACGCTGCGTCGGCGGTGTAGCGGAATGCAACCGTAGAAGGCGCACGACCGATCGTGTTGTCTGTACAGTTGCTGAATTAATGACGTCCAAACACTCACCGTTGTCGGTGCATCTAGTGCGCGTTCTCTTGAGTTGCTTCGTTGTCAGCGAGCCGTTACTCCCTGTTATTACTCGGACGAAATGATTTTGCCGAAGGTGTTCGCTGGCTCAGAGTGATGAGCCCCGTTCCAATAGTTTCGGATCGTCACGACACACGCGCTGCGCAGCCCACGTGCTTTTCGAGCCGGAGAGAGAGTCGTGCTTTCTGCTTTACATTCGGATGTAAACAAGAGAGTAGAATTTGCCCAGTAAATATGGCCGACTTCCGGCTTGATTGCGGCTTCACAACGAGTGACGTCAGGGCCTCTTCTACTTTTCTTTCCTCCGTGCGATAAGCAATGAAGTTTGCACGAGACCATGCTCATGTGCCGCGAAATGTGAGTCGCAAAATCGGACCTTGTGAAAAGTCCCAATATTCAAGGATTTTTCATGAGTGAAACAAATTAGCAGGAATATCATGGCCTTGAAAACGAATTTTCAATTTCAAAGGTTTTCAAAGATTTCAAGGACCCCTGTGCTACCTGCTTTGTATTGAAGAAATTTAGCTGAAGGGGGTTTTTCACTGACCAGTAATATATTTACTAAGTAATACTTCATTTGCCAAAATAATAAGTTAATCTCTCTTGGTTCCTGAAGCAAATAAACTGGCATTATTTGCATAAGTACTATTTAAATAAACTATCAGTATTTACAATGTAATTTATATGAATAAAAAAACACAACTGGACCTTGAGGCACATCGTGTTTGATAGGTATAATGAGGAGATGTCTTTTTGCAAGTGCCAATGTTTTGTAAACACATAATTATTCCAAGTTTATCAAGTTTTTAAACAATACATTAGTATGTATAGAACTAAAAACAAATTAAATACACTAAAACAGCCACAAAAATAAAGTAAGTTATGCAATAAAAGCAACTCTAATGTCACCTAAAAAGTACTCGCTTGCTTTCTTACAAAATAAGTCAATCTGCATGATACAGTTAAACCTCGTTATAACGAAATTGGAGGGCCGCCGCTATTTGCTCGTTATAACCAATATTTCGTTATAGCCGTAGCGGGCATATACCGCAAATATTATCCACTGTACTTACCCCTAAAAAATAGCGGGCGAAATAACATCCCGCCGCACGGTGGTACGCAACAAAATAACTACATTTCCAAATAAAAAGGAAAAAGTCATGCACCTGTTTTAATGCACTTCAATATACATAGTTTGAATTTCAGGCAGACTTAGCTGCAAAGAAGTCCGTAATTGGACGTTGATGCATCTTCCTGATGCGAACGATGGCTCGCTAAGCTGCGGCCGCAATGTTCAAGCCATCTTCGCCGCCCTCGTGAGCGCCGAAATAGCGGCGCAGTACGTCCACCGCTTCTAATGCCTCCGACGCCGGCGGCACGTTTGTCTCCTGTTCGTCGACAGAGTCATCGTCACAGGTTTTGTTATGATCACTGACAGCGCGCACAATATCGTCATCCAGGAGCTGCTTCGTTGCCACCACTTCCGAGTCCGCACTCACATAGTCGCAAAACAACTCGCTGTCAGGCACGACACCGGCGTCACGAAGTGCCATCCATGATGCAGCGACTTCGTCTGATGTGGCGAAACCGTTCGGCACAGTGGGCTCGTCTGATGGCTCATCGCTGGCGTCTGGTGCGACGGCAAATGAGGCTTGTCAAAAGCAGTTTGCGATCGTGGTCGCCGTCACACTCATCCATGCCGCCTGAAGCATTTCGAGCGCAGCGTACAAGTCAACATCGGTGTCTCGCTTCATCCTCATGTTGAGCAGGAGCTGGTCTATCACACGTTTGCGGTAACCTGCCTTCAGCGACATAATCACGCCTTGGTCAAGCGGCTGTATTTTTGCTGTGCAGTTGGCAGGAAGGAACAGCAGATCGATGTTTTGAAGCACGGCAGCGGTATGGTGGGCGGTGCAGTTATCTAAAACAAAGCACACCTTGCAGTTTGCCTTTGCCAGCTTCTCGTCCCATTCGCAAAGCCATTTTGAAAAAAATCTCCCTGGTCATCCAGGCTTTGCGATTGGCTACATACTTGACTGGGAGCTGCCTCTTCCCCTTAAAGCAACGGGGGGATGCACTTTTGCCAATTACGAAAATTGGCAGCTTCTCAGAGCCGGTCATGTTTGCACAAAGTAGCGCAGTGATCTGCAGCTTACTTTGTTTGCCGCCAGGGCTAACGTCTTGTGCGGCAACATCTTGAAAAAGAGAGCAGTTTCATCGGCGTTAAAAATATCTTCCGCGCTGTATTTTTCCAGCAGCCGCACGATGTTTTCTTTCGCCCACTTGGTAGCCTCTGCTTCGTCGACAGATTGCGATTCGCCGCAGACCGCTCTCCCGACAATGTCGTGGCGCTCCTTGAAGCGTTGGAGCCAACCCGAACTTGCAACGAAGTTGTCATAGCCCATGATGCAGGCAAAGTCTCTCGCTTTTCTTTGCAGCAAGGCGCCGCTCACCAGCAGATTCACGGCCCGGGTGTCCAAGAACCATTTAAAAACGCCCCTTTCGACCGCTTCAAAGGCAGGTGCCCTCATCCTCTTAGCGCTCCCTTTCATGCCACGTGCAACAGCGTCGATGATGGACTCCTGCTTGCTCAAGATGGTTGACAGTGTGCTCGTCGATACGCCAAAGTCTCTTGCCACGGTGCATTTCTTGATCCCCGATTCGGCGGCTCTTATCATAGCCGCCTTCTGATCTAGCGTTATGCGCTTTCGCTTCCCGCGTGGCGCATTCATGTTGCTGGAATCACGAGCCCAGCACGATAAAAGATAAGGCGGAAGCGGTCGAAAAAGAAAAGAAACACGCACGAAAAAGCAACGCGGCTCCCGTCGACGAGCGACAACACTTGCAGAGAAAGTAGGTGTTCTGTGAAGTGAGCGTGAAGAAGAAGGGGCAGAAGGGGCGCTCTTTTGCGCTGCCCTCTAGGAACCGGTTACTCAAGGGAAAGGGGGTGGTGGTAGTGGTTAGAAGATGAGAAAAGGCACCTAAATTCTGCAACCCAGTCGGGAGCACAGCGCAGTGCCTGAGGGAAGGGGGTACGTAAGATTAGGAAGCGCGCCTCAGTGCCATGAGAAAGGGGAGAGGGAGAATATATAAAGAAGACACAAAAGAAAGAAAAGGGCGAGACGTTCGCGGAGCTGCGGAGCGCTCCGCTGTCAGTGGTAGCCAAGCGGCGCACGTGCAGCGACTTCTCCTCTGAAAACAGCGCGTGCCGTCTGCTTTGCGCGCGTTGCTGGAGGACGCGTGGCGAGAGTTTTGAACTGCTAAATACAGTTCTCGTGTTGCGCGCCGTCTCAAATTCGCGTTGTGCACTGTCGTGACATCGGCTCAAAATTTTACTTCCTAACAAAATTTGTTCATTATATTTCATAACAGGCAAATTTTGCCTCGTTAAAACGAGGTTTTGAATACATTGGTTAGTATGGGGACTTTCAAGGGGAATTAGGATTTGCTTGTTATATCCATTATTTCGTTATAGCCCATCTCGTTATAGTGAGGTTTACCTGTATCTTCAAAAAAGAATTTGTAATAGCACTAAAGGGATGCATCTCTGTCCCCCCTAACTCTAGAAATGTGAAACTTTAAAAGTTACATGTTTTTACAAAATCTAGAGAAAACAAACTTCCAGTAAGAGTAGCTACACAGTCACACATGCATACTTATACAGCGCACACCACTTTTAGCACGTCACTGGAGTGGTGAATTTCTGTAATGTAAGCAGTACCGCACTATAACCAAAACATTTCAAAGACTGCATGGGTGCAAGACCCGACAAATAGGCAGCTGCACTATCCCAACATTCCATGGGGCAGCCGCAAATAAGTAGCCGCACTATCCAACAGACTGGGGTGTAAAATTTGCATCAGTTTCAATTCAGAATGGTTAACGCCTGCAGACTCATGGCACTGACGTAATGAACATAGGAAAAATTGAAAAAAAAAAAAAAGCACAGCAGCAGCAGCAAGTTGCCGGGTAGCTTTTGGGCACCTCCTCATTTATACGAACTTAACCACGGTAGCACACTGCACAGAAACTGCATGTCGTACGGCGAATGAATTTCCCCATGCTTTCAATTTTTCGGGCGTGTGGCAATGTTGTATACAATGGCTACCGCAAACTATTACTACAGTGTTGCACATGCAAGCCCTCATTTTCATTGAAGACGCAAGTCACCCCTTCCAAATACAAGAACTGTAAAACACTATATTGACTCTACATTAAACAGCAAATCTGATCGACCGTGGCCACTAGCAAAGCAGCAACTAGTGCTCGTTGAGCTGAGTATATTCGGGTTGCGACTTGTGTGCTGTTAGCCAATTAACACAAGGGTGGGTGTAGAAGATATCACACTCACGATTGAATTCCCGAGCCAAACCACTCACGAGGCGAAGTTTCGGTATGCGGTCAGGAGGGAGAACATCAGCAGCAACTATGCTGCAATCAAGCCTGCTCGTGGAAAATGCTTAATTCTGCCTTAAAGCATTGTCATTTGCAAAGAAATCAAGGTTGCACAAGTGATATCTGCCTTCTATGGCGACACAACTATTTCACCAACAGAAAATAGAAAAGCCAAATAGCAGTAATACGCCCTTAATGTAGGCGTCACCACTTGTTCCAAACGGAGCTTGCACGACAAATGATCGAAGCAAAGGCTTCCATCTGGCCTAAGCAACCGATCCCCTCTTTACAATGTATGCCCATGTTGCACTGCATCTGATGCCCCCCCCCCCGCCCCTCCTTTTTTTATTCTCTCACCCCGCACCCCGTTTGTTCCTCGTTTACCTCCTCTTTCTTAACATTGACCTTGCTCACTCCCTGGGCTGTGTACACAGATACGCGCACTCCCTTCCTCCTTCCTTTGAGAATTTACTGGCAACTGCATTACAAGCAGTTTATCATCTCAGGGGTCTGCAGAATAAATGGTGTACGCATGCCAGAAGCTCTAAGGGAGGGTAAATGGGAGTTGGAAAAGCTGCGTTATAGATGGTCCTGCACTGTAAGCGGTTACATCATAGTCTGAGCTGTATACATACACACAGAAACAGAGAGATTAAAAAACATTCCTTACTCTGACATCTAGTGTCATACAGGATAATCAGACTTTACCACAGTTTCCAACCACTTACCAGTCAAGACCCCTGTAGTAGTTTTTCCCATTGAAGAACTGTACTTCTTCAAATGTGTCTGGGCTGGGGTGATTGCTTGCTATTGTTGGATGCAAGGTCAGAAAACTATACAGTGCAGTTGTGCCTGCAAAATATTTTTGGCAAAGATGATATGTGTGAGTTATATAGAAGTATCTAAGCTATAGATAATAACTGCCTAAAGATTTATTAGACACAAAGCAGCAATACACTGCAAACGTTAACCTCTCATAGCCCAAATTTCTTTGCTGAAATGCATTCAAGCTTCTGTTAGAAATGCTCTATGTGAGCCCAGGATATTTAAATTTAGTACCACACAATTTTAGAGGGACCATGAAATGGTTTTAATGATTATTACTCATTGGGCCAGCAGTGTAGGTCCTTTGAATAATTGCCAGATCAGTTTATCTGCCCTTGATGCGAAGTCGGCAATAAGGTTTTAATACATGCACATGCATGTATTAAAACATGCATGTCCACGTTTTAGAGCAGCGATGGCGTAGTGGTTAGAGCATCAGCCTCGCATTGAAAAGGTCCGTAGTTCAAATCCCCGTGCCGCACAATTCCCAACTGGATTAAAAAAAAAAAACCCTTGGTGATGGAACTGCATGAATAGGCCTGGGGTGCGGCCTCACCGGCAACCACCGCCGGGAACGCACACCCTCACGAGAGAAGGATTGGCCACCCTGGTGCAGTATCTGGCCACTACCTCCCACATGCATACGTCAACTCACTGCCCTCATTCCCCAGCAGCTGTGAAGCAACTGACCATGACAGCCGTCAGATCTGTAACACAGCAGAGGGTGTTAAGAATCTCTAGGTCCGGACAGGCCGCCATTGGAACCTGAACTTGGCAACGTTAAACGCTAAAACCTTATCTAGTGGGGCAAGTCTAGCTGTACTATTCGAGGAGCTAGAGGGTGTTAAATGGGATGTAATAGGGATCAGTGAGGTTACAGTGCTACAAAATGGGCACGTCCGTTGCTATTGGGGCTCGGCTGACAGAAGAAAACTGGGAGTGGGGTTCCTTATACCCAGAAACATAGCTGGCAACATAGAGGGACACTGTAGCATTAATGAAAGGATGGTTGGTATCGTAATTAAACTCAATAAGAGGTACAAGATGAAGGCGGTACAGGCATCGCGCCTACATCGAGTCATGATGACACGTCAGTTGAAAGCTTCTATGAAGAAGTAGAATCGGCAATGAGTAAGGTAAAAACACAGTATACTATAATGATGGAAGACTTCAATGCAAAGGTAAGGAAGAAGCAGGCTGGAAACCAGGCAGTAGGAGATAACGGCATCAGTACTTTTGTAGTAATATACCAGCTTTCAACCACGGAGCCACAATGATAATCGCATATTCTGACGCCTGCTGGCAATGGACGCTTGTAGCATGCATTATTACTGCAATATTTCATGTTGCATAGTGAAGCATGTATACAGGACGCACGTATTTGTGCAGCATGAAAGCTACTTTCACTGCATTTCCAAGCAGAGAACGTTCTTTTCCCTGTTTCACAAGCAGAAGGGTGGCTGTGTGGTAGAACATCCGCTTGCCACGCAAACGAGTTCAATCCCCACTTGGACCGAAACAACCCTGCTATGGTCCCCACTCTGTTCCAAGATTTTTTGTCATTTATCAATTTTATTTGCATCATTCTCAATTTTTCGGTCACACATAAGATGACTTTTCGCTCACAACCAACGATGTCGACGGTGGAATTCCTTCAAAATGAGCTTTTTAATGCTATCATGTTAAAAAGTGGAATGTAAGAAACTTGTAATAAATCAGGGCTGATCATTAGCTGTGCCAACTACTTTGTGACTCTACATGGAATGTTTTCCAGCAATAACCAATCCCAATCAAGGGGACAAACATGGGGGAACAGCGGGCCTCGCTGCTGCTGCAACAACAACAACAACAACAACAACAAAAAACTTGTCGTGATAAAAAAAAATGCGCGGCTGCAGAAAACAAGACATCTTCACTGCACCACAGTAGTATCACGCGGGCAGCATGTCGCCTGCTCCTGGCTGCGTCAGCACGTCATGATGAGATCATTTGCATATTCTTTCTGGTAAAATAATTTATGAATGGCCAATGTGACGATATTTGTGATGTGTTATGGCTAAAAAAAACATGATCATAGAAGCTTTCGAACTTTGTTTTCAAAGTACGGTAGGCATTGCAGGCAAGAACATGATCATAGAAGCTTTCGAACTGTTTTCGAAGTGGGCTTTGCAGGCAAGAACTCCACCAGCAGTGCAAGTGTACAATGGAGGGTTTGAATACATCGTGAATTCCGCCAAACTGTCCCTTAAAAACTCCTTTATATTCCCAGATTCCAAGAAAGAATGGGTAAATCATGACGTGCTGACGTCGCGAGGAGCATGCAATACGCAGCCTGCGCGTCATTGCTGTGTTGCAGTGAAGCATATCTTGTTTTCCGCAGGCACACATTTCAGTTGACCCCCACCCCACCTTTTTTGGCACTGGAAGTAGCGAGGCTGGGGTGCTTTAGCTGCAACTCATTAGTATCGCTGCACTGCATTGCCTTGCGACTCTTAAGCACCGTCGTTTTCGACAAAATCGAGATCGCAAATTTGTGAATTGCGGCTAAATTGGGATCACAAATTAGCACAAGGCACCTAAAGTTTTTGAATCAACTGGACTGGTGCTGAACGCTGTTTAAATTATCCGCTCTGACTTATTTTGCAACATACAGGACCGCAGAAGTATTTTGAAATGAGATTTTTCAATAACAGAATTCGAATTAATGGGGTTTTACTGTAAATATTCAACAGTGCAACAGTAGGTTGGAAAACACTTAAGTTAATGTTTCTTAAAACTCATTCGTTTATCATTCTATCCCTATTTGAACCACCCTATACAAATGAGGACTTTTGGCTTTGGTATGATTTTAGCATAACACATGCAAGAAAAAACGGGGAGGGGGCAGAGGGCAACATGACCAAAAATTCTTATGGCAAAGATTGCACAGATAACCAATTCCAATGCATTCCTCCTTTTTACTTCTAATGTGACATTCATTGCTTACCAGTTTTCTGAGGACCAATGACTAGAAATTTTGGCAGTTGTTCACACGATTTGCTCGATGACCAGATTGACAGATGGCGCTTGTCTTCACAAGGATTCTGAGGAAGAAATTGCTGCAGTCAATGCAAACTCTCGTTAAAACATATTTATTGTATTGTATCATCAAGATGGGACACCATACTTGGATCTACGTAACTTCAAGAACTTCAAACTGAACTTGTTAATGGTTTTTAACAGAGTTACCAAGAACATAGCTGACAAAAATACAGTAAACTTAATGGCTTGTTTATGCAGAACCATTTCGCCTCTGTCGCTACTTGCGGTGACAAATTGCACTGTAGCTAACAAGCATACCACAGCTCTCAAGTATGAAACATTTATGAAGAAATTTATGAAGGGATAAAAAACTAATAGTTGAACAGAAAGGACAAGGCTTAAGTACTTCTCTATTACATTGCCATTATGTGACATACAAGTTACTTAGGCTTGGTTAGGCTGTATTCATTATTACTGGCATTGAAATCTTCAATAGGCTTCCCAAAAACTGAGTATCCTAAGAGTTTTCAATAGGTTTAGTTTTTCAAGAACTCAAAGTGGCACGCAAGGTTAGGTGGCATGCAAGGTTGCAATTTTCCCCTATAAAATTATGAAAAATGACTCATCTTATCTCCCTTACGATAAAAAATGTATATGGCAAATTACAACAGAAACATCTAGTCCTGATAAATTCTCAAGATCACAACACACAATTAAAGCTTGCAAAAGCAGTCGAGATTTTTTGAGCATAGGCTTGAAGTTACTCAAGTACATTCAGAACATCCTGTATTATTTCAGTTATATAAAGATAATTAAATGTATATCTTAATGATATAACAATGAGCAATCACTTCACAAGTCCCAAACAGTAAAAAAAAAACCACAACACACAGTGTACTCTTACAACAGAGGTTGAGATTTCTCCACTGTATGCTCTGTAAAGTTTACCAAACATACTCAAAATATTCAGTTTAATATTATTTGACTTATGCAAAGATTAACAAACGCATGGGGGGCACGAACTTGACATCATGTGCGAGGAGCGGTAGCGGCGGGGTCGCCATTTTGTAGGTTCGTGCATCAGCCGCATGCTAAAGAAGCATGAAGCACGTACTACAGAGAGTTTTTTTTTTTCCCCCACAGTCTGGAAGGGAAATATAGAAAGCTATCTGGAAAGCGCAAAGCATTGTGATAAAGAGGCAGGAGAGCTATGCGAGCCCAGATTTCATCATCGCAGCAACGACTGGCTGTTAACGACTCAATAGCAGTGCTTACATAGGAGGAACAAAGTATGTCTGTTGCCGGGTGGCAAATTTGGTCGCTTCATTTAAAGCCCCTCTTCAGCATGGGCTGGACTTGATTTCTTTTTCATGTGCTCATGCAGCTTAACCTGAGCATTTCAGTGGTTACCTTCCGTAGGTGCGATGCTGCACATACTCAGGATAGCCGTAGCTGCGCAACTGAGAGGACATTGAGATATCACCATTGTGCACACAGGGTGTAGAACTCACATTATATTTTTTTGTGGTTTCTAACACGTTGATTACTGCTGCACACAATGACCAGTCAGAAGTCGGTGAAACATCATACTGCAGCCCGAAATCATATTCTTAGCCCGAAGTCTCACCAAAACTGCAGTGGTTGCCTCGATAATATCTCGGTGGCAAGTGGCGCAGTGCAGAGGTGTCAGTCATGTCCACCTGTGAAATTATGCCGTCTCCGTGCGATTGAGATGGCGGAGAGAAACCTGTTGGCTTAACATCTCAGAGGCCATGCTCCATGCGCAGCAGTTTTCAAGAACAAAAATTTTAAGAGCGTTGGGTTGTGCACAAGTAACAACTGTGACAGTTATTACTTCACAGTACTCATCTTGTGCATACCTGTGCATTCTTTTCAAGCATCGTTCTTTGTGTTTAAGCCGCATGCTGCAAATGTCAAGCAGTGACAATTGTTCATTAGCGTGCATACCATGCGTGTCATTATCGTGCGTCCTTTAATTGTGCTTAAGTGGAGCATTGCATGTACCAAGTTGTTTGCTGTTTGTGTAACATTGTTGCTATCACTTTCACTGCTTTGCCCTTGCCACGAAACTGACTTTTTTTTTATAGCATTTCTGCAAAATAGAACCATATGTGCACACACCGCATTACTGCTCTTCAAATGGGGAGTTCAACACATTTATCCACCGTGTTTAGGAGGCGACAATGTCGATATAAGAGTGCACTGCTCAAGAAAATCAAGAATTTTCAAAGAGGAGAAAAAGTTCTAGGCCTTTCAAGGGCCTTGAAAATGAATTTTTCTAATTCGAGGGCTTTCAAGGATTTCAAGGACCTGTACGCATCCTGTCGTTAGTTAAATACAGTGCATACATTACTCCTCTGACTCACCATCCAGATAGGGTCAGTTTCATCGGGGTACATCTGGAAATACTTCTCTGCCAGCTGAAGAGGTGGAATAGTGCTCAACTTCAAGTTAGTCCAACATTTAATGAACTTCAAGACAGACTCAAAGGTGTACAAAGAGAGACGGTCATTTCCATAGTTCGACAGGTGGGTCATAAAGATGTTGATCTAAAAATAAAGAAAAGAGAAGTTCATGTTATTAACATACTAGGAGACTTCAGCAGCCCAGCTAACTAATTACACAGTGCTAAGTTATTACCCTACATTCTTGCTCAGAGTCAGCAATCCGAGCTTTATTGCACTATATTCTTGCACAAGGACAGCACGATGAGATTTGAGCCAAGAAACACACTCAAGTTACCCTTGCATGGGCTACACCACTGTAATGCCTCAAGTTATATGACAACAGATTTGTCCGTGTTCACAGAAAATATAGGTGCAAGTCATCAATGGAAAGGCAAATGAGCAAGGAAGATTTAAGCAGTGTAACAAGTGACACTTGTTAGACAAGAAATAAATCCCATGTGCCTACTCGAATTGAGAATCGTGCTCAGTAATGAATTCTACAGCAAAGCTGAACCTAAATTAAAACTTTCAACTCTTTAACCCTTTCACGATCAATCCCGAGAAAAATCGGGTGACCACACATGCACAAGCATTGCCAAAAGCAAGCATACTCATGTTGCCTCTCTATATCACTCCCAGGATGTATGCCCAATAGGGATATTTTGACCTCTGCTTTATATGTGTCACACTGCGTCACTTGGCCCCAAGTGCCTAACATCGCACAATACTTCAACCTGCCCATAACTAACATAATTGCCTACTAATATAGTTAACACAAGCATGCTCCGAATCAAAAAACAGAAGCTACAATATGCCTGTTAACCATTCAGTTTCACTCCCAGCAGGCCAACCAGATATGTGTTGAGGTGTCTGATCATGACTGCCATAATTGATATCACAACTGCACAAGCTATTTCTTATGGTACGTGCATCCTTAGAAAGCATCTCTTTAGCAATGTGTACCATTATATTTCCCAAAAAGCATTATATATATATATATATATATATATATATATATGCAGACTACCTTTGAGGCGAACTCCAAGGGACCACGATCATTTGTTCGTCTTATCAGAAGTGCCCTCGAAAACCAAAAGCTAACATGCAGAGTTTGCCTAAATATGTAGCTTGAAAACACTGGGCGGAGTATATTTACTATAAAGATGAAAGGAACAATAAAAAGCATTCGGTTGGCTCAGCTTGATAGAAACTATGCTTTCAAGTAGAGTATTTAGACTAATCTAAAGAGTACTCAACATTGCAAGTTTATAGTAAATATGCTCATGAATATATTGCTACCACACTTTAACAATAGAAGTGTAGCACAACCCTATTTTGATGATTAGAAAAAGATAAAAAAGAAGTGACAAGCACAATTTTCCTTCAAAAAATAGAAAATGTATTCTTCTGACTGTAAACTTTATCGGAGGTTGTCTTACCGGCTTTGCTATCACTTTTGGATACGCCTTCATTGCATACCACTATCTTGACAAAGCCAATATATGCCGAGTTTCTTATGAAAGTCTGCAAGCTTATCATTAAAGTTCGGATATTTTCTTATTTTCAGCCCGCAGTAACTTTTCCTGAACGACATGCAGCTGAAGATTTCCGTTTATACTACTCACGATTGTAAGCTTTTGGGACACAAAAAAAAACATGACGCAGCTTTATTTAGTGTACAAACTGACCTTCCTTTGTCGTGAACTTTCATAATGAAAATAGCGCATCACAATTTGCTGCATTTCACTAGGAACAGATATGACGTGCACAGGCTGTATGCAAAACAACGCAAACTGACATTAACATGTGCTCAGGTGCTGACAATGCATCCGACTCTTTTGATGGGAGCACGGGTGCTTAATAAGTGGTTTTGGTTTCATGTGATTGTAATGCACATATAATCTATGTTCCCGTTTTCACTTTTATTTGGCTTTTTCTTGCCCACGCTTCACTTGCATTTTCCCCTCTAGCCTAGCTCTTGAGTTCTTCTGTTCTCCCCTGCACTCCAGTTGGGGAACTGACGAACGCGAAAAGGATACAAAGGGACAGATGCCTTTTAGTTCTTTTTTTGCTGATAAAGCCGGCATTTTCTCCACCTACAAGCTAGGGATGAGAGAGATACGAGCTTTAGGCACTGTCCTTTCTTGTCCACTCAACTTGCTTTCTCCCTCCAGCTCGAAATTCGCTTTCGATTTGCTTTGAGTCTTGGCGCCAGGAAGTCTTTTTTTAAATTTTTTGCTGCTCTCTTGTTCGCCTGAATGCCCCCATCAAGAACCTTAATGTTCGTTGCACCGAATTTCGGTCATTGTTGGTCGCTGTGATAGTTCATCTTAACAGAAGAGGCTTGTAACGTGGTTCGTCTTAAGCAGGTTTTGTTTACTTTGAGTCTATAGAAAACGAAACTAACACTCCCGTGATGTTCCTGTTAAGCAATAATTCATCTTAAAAGAGTTCATCTTAACAGGAGTTTACGGCATATATATTACACAGTCTTGCTTCTTACCGGATTGTAAACAAACAAGTAGAAAAGGTCACCACCATGAATGCTTCTGTCCAATTTTTCTCTACCACCTGGATATCGCTCAAGGAAGATGGTATGAGTATAAAGGCCACATGTCTGTCTTGGCAGTACCTGTAAGTGCAAACAAACCAGCAAATTTAACATGGCATGAAGAAAGAAAAGAAAGGAAGTGAAGCAAGAACCCCAACAAAATAAAATGAGGAAAAGAGTACCCGACATATGTCTGAGCTCACTTGAAAACTCCATACATCTTAAACAGTATTTTAGTTTGAGAAAAGCAGGAGGTAATCAACTGGTCTGCTTAAAGCTAGGCAAATGTGCAATATTTTGCTTATTTTTAATCCATGCCCCCTTGAAAAATCATGAAAGCTCGCTTTTGGACAGCAAACAGGCACAGCCAGTATGCTTCACTGCACGACAATTTTATCTGCTACCTTGTATTCACTGCATTACACAGTAGTCTCGTGGTAAATCTTATTTAAATCGCACTGTCATGGCAGAGCACAGGTCACCTCCCACAGTGGCTCAGCAGCTACTGCATTACAGTGTTAAGCATTAAGATGCATGACAAAGAGCTATTTAGTAGGGACGGAATAAAAGTATATTTAATATTAATTGTTTCTGCAGTTTTAAATGCCAGACAAATGACATGATTATGAGGCATGCTGCAGTGGGCGGCTTCAGAAATTTGACCACGTAAGGTTTTGTGCCCAAATAAGTACACAGGCCTCTAGCATTTCGCCTCCACCAAAGTGCGACTGCCACAGCCGGGATTGAACCAACATCTTTCGGGTGAGCAGCCAAGCAACACAATCAGTGTTGCAACCGAAGGCGGTACGCAAAAACATTCGTGTACTTAAACTTGGATTCATGTTAAGCCATTAAGCAGCAGAAAATAAGTACTGGTTGTACGTATATTATTCAGATTTTGTACAATTAAATGCAATAGACAATAACACATGCAAATTATTATGGAGTTTTATTAGTTTTTGCAGAAGTTATTACATCAATTGATAATCTACACTGGGCCCTCCAGATAGCTACAGGACAGCTGGTGAGACGCAAGATTGGGGAGTACACTAGGCTCTTGCCAAATGAATAAAGTCATCTTGAGCCGTACAGCTTACTGCAACACCAGCGCTTTATTAATAGCTTAATGTCACTCTTCTTGCTACACTATTTACATGCATTGTGACATAGCTGCATTGTTTTTCAAACTTTGTGAAAATGTCGATATGGATAGAGTGCAATACCAAGCTAAGCAGACGCTATATATCTTTTGACACTTCTGTTGTGTACAAAAACTCCAAGTAAGTGTCTTGACTAATATGCGACTGAAGGATTATAGTCAACACGTAGAGAATTTCTTGAAAAATTCAGTGCAGTTTCAGACCCCGTATGCGTTGTCTACGGCAATTTCTATCATCCGTGTAAATGTGGGCCTGTAGCACTGTCTCTGTGATGAAGTATCTGTTCACAGCATGGTCATAGAGCCTAGCCCCTTCAATGCCATTGTTACAGCTGCTGAAGAAAGTTGGCAATGGCACTATGTTGTTATTTATTTTTTTTATTTTCAGTAAATGGCCACCTCGTTGCGGAACATATAAACTACTGTATTGTCATTCAGCAGCATAGCAAATATGCTTTTCTTTTTGGTCTTTACGAAACAAATTTTTTCCTGTTGCATCAAAACAGAAACTATACTCCCCACGTTCCTTTTGTTCCATATGCTTTGTTGTTCGTAGAAAGCACCCTTCATACCGTTGTCATTCCCCTTCCCAACCCATGTGTTTATGTTAGGATCAGAAGCGACAATAAAATCCTTAACGGGCTCTCACATATCTCACAGCTGCATCTGTCGCAGCTTCGTGGGTCTCAGATAACCAAAAAGAAATGGCATTTAAAAAAATAGCTGGTTCTATCTCTCAGGCACCACAGTACATTAGGTGCGTGTGTGCTCCCACAAAGTTCCATAGCACCATAAAAAGTACACCCAAATTTTATTGCACCTTTGAAAAAAACAATGCCCACCATACACTTCTCACGCTATGCAGGGCTTATTTTGTTTTACCTGAAGCAGAAACAATCCTTTTTTTTTTTTCTTTCAACATATAAATTGAAAAACGTGAAACAAATTTAAGAAAAAGAGTACTGACCCCATGTATCTGACGGGCTCTCATATTCGTAAACTTTTACGACTCAAAGAACAGAAAAAAAAAAGGACAGAGTCAATATACTAAGTTATAATTATCTTGCTACAACTCTTAGCATCCAACATTCCAATGAGCGAAATCAGAATATTGGGTTATGTATTTGTTATTTCCAAACTACGAAGTGTACTTTGCAAAGTACACTGGTTCCTAATGGGTTAAAAAAATCCCAGTTGTCAAAGTTTAGAAAAATCCAGCGATCAAAGTAATCCAGAATTTCCCGCTACAGCATATCTCATAATCATGTATCAGTTTTAGGACTTAACACCATGGGTGGAACAGCCAAAATAGAATTTGGAGCAGTTTTTGGAGCAGTAGAACGTTACTTTTGGAGCACGAAACTCAGATTTGAAGCAGGTTATGGGGAACAAAATGTTTTTTATCACAAAAGACCAAATTTGGAGCAGTATGAAAAAGAAGTCTTACATTTAAAAAAATATGTACCAATGATTCAACATGTGACCATTCATCAATAGAAGAGCACTGCTATTCAAACAAAACTAGTTATGTTGGTTTTTTTGGCACAAGAACAGCAATGGCTACGATGGGCCAGGCACTAGGCGATTTTTATGAGAAGGTGAGATGAGGAGTGTGAAAAAGAAAATTTTGTTTATAATTTGCTTAAAATACATGCGGCCTCTAAAAACTGGAAAACCTCTTCAATGCAGATTATTGCATTTTCTGATAGCATTAACATTGTGTGCAAAGATGTTTGCATTCTTTAGAATTCTTGAAAATATTCCAGTCTTCTGTTTTCGAAAACTGGACATGTTATTAAAACATGATTAATAGTCAAATCGTTGCAATGCTCGCATTTGGGTTTAGGATCTTCTCGCAGTAAAAAGTTGCGATTTCGGTGGGTGTGACCTATTCGCAAACGACATAGTACGACATCAATGAAGTGTTTTTGGTGATCTCATGATTTCCATTCTTGTAAAATTGGCTAGACAGTTCTAAGTTTGTTACGTACTTTAGCTCGCCATTCTTCCTGCCACTTTGCCCTAAAAGCCGTCCAACATCTGTTAAAACAATCTCTGAATGGCATCTTTAGTTTTGCTACGCCATGGCTGCCAGCCATTGCTGCTACCTTGTCTACCTGTTCGTTTTCTGGTATGCAAATTCCTGGTATATTTTTTTTTTTTTCAGGGTGCCACACATGTCATCATCCTTATCAGCCTGACTACGCACACTGCAAGACTGAAGCCTCTTCCATGTTCCGCCAGTCAACTCGGTTCTGTACTTGCTGCTGCCACCTTATGCTTGTAAACTTCCTAATCTCCTCTGTCCCCTAACTTTGTCTCTTCCTCACGCACTTGCCTTCTCTGGGAATCCAGTCAGTTACCCTTAATGACCAGCAGTTATCCTGACTATGCTCTATGTGCCCGGCCAATGTCCATTTCTTGATTTCTATGATATCCTTAACCCCGATTTGTTCCCTGATCCACTCTGCTCTCTTGCTTCTTGACTCTTTCGTTACCGTGCTAAACTGGTTATTTTTCATATGTCATGAGAAAATATTTTTTGCCAGTCTGAAAAGTACTCCAGCACGCATTGCAGCATACCAAATTTTCCACAATGAAATGCTCTACCTAGAAAATATAAGTTGTCGAGCCACAAAAATATTTCCGAATGAATAAACGTGCAAAAAGTGAAATTCTAGGTTGCAAGCTGGTACACAGTGCAATAAAACGCATGTTATATGCATAAATATCCAGAATAGAGAAAATTCGGAATATACATATTGAAGATAAATGACCCAGGAACAGTATGAAAAATAATAAATTTGGTACAAAATGTCTCTATACAAATGGACAAAGAAAATCTGAGCCCGAGATGCTGCTTCGTTGCTTTTTGCCAAGCGGTGAAATATTGCTTTATTTTTTGCGAGAGCCAAGTGAACTCGCACTTTTCTTGGAATTTTTTTTTGTAATAAGAGCCTGCAGGTGTTCCGCTATAGATAGATGCCCGTGACGTGAATAATCACTCTATAAATTAGATGTGCAATGAATTTCGCTACTTCGTCTAGCATCACTTCTTTCCATCAGCCGCCTTACTTCGGATAAGCTGGCGTTCTAATATCTGCATCCAAGCGTATTTCTTTGCATTACGAGCATCGTATTTAAGAACAAAACAACAACAGTGTCCCACGTAGTTCTAAACCCTTTCACGCTGCTCTGTTGACAGGGCGAAGATGTGCTCCGGTGGCCTTCTTGTAGTGAGGAGAAACTCTGTAGCCTGCGCCAGCACACCGCGCCCCAGAGACATGAAGACATCACATATAACTAGAGTAGCGATAAATTATGCATAAAGGTCAGCAGCTACGCACTTGGAGGAGAGAACTTGAGGCCATAAAGAAAACAAACCCATGAACGGCTGCAGAAGTCTCAGGCTGACGCAAAACATCGTCGCCATACACCTTGAAGCTGAGGTGCTGTCATCTTTGGACTCTAAGCTCATCCTCATTCTCTTCAGGTGCGATTCCAAGACAGTTTCGAGCAGTGCGTGGTTTTTTGCAGAGCAGTTGCACACCCACACACACGTGATGATGCCATAGAAGCAACTAGTGACACTAGGTGCTCCGTGTGTTTAATATAACGATACAAGCGAAACCAAAGCTGCTGGAAACTGACTAAGAAGGCCACCTCCACAATTAATACATTCGGCAGACCTTGGAAAAACTTTTTGTAGAATAAAATTTCTTTCACTTTTTGCAACAGCTCTCTATTGAGTAGCCGACAAATTTCGGGCAATGATTATTGCTAAACACAGTCAGATGTGCGAAGCTGACACCTTAATTCAATATTTAACTTGCAAAGGTTCTTTCGATTACAGAAATCTGATATTACAGTGGCAAACCAAGGGGGGCACACACATTCGTGAAGTTCGCCAGCCAAGTGTAGTTTCTTAACACACACATGCACATAGGTTTGTGCAAAGGTCAGTCGAAAATCACCATGTTGCTGAAAGGGGCAAATTCAAAATGATTCTGAAAGTTGAGGGGCAGAACTAATTACTAGAAAGTGCTGGGTGCACAAGAAACAAATTCAACATGCCACGATCGACGATCCAAAGCGTTGATCACCGGTGATAGATTAGGATAGGCGTGGTAACAAAAGAGTAAAGGTTACACTTATCATTTTCCTTTCCATCGCTCGCTGCAACGTCCTCAATTTAATATGAATTCTCTGTAAGCCACCAGGTTTCTGCTCCGTAGGCAAGTACCGGAGAGATGCAGCTGTTTTATACCTTTTTCTTGAGGGATAGCGGCAATCTACCAGTCATGATTTAAGAATGCTTGCCGAATGTTCTCCAACCCCTTCTTATTCTTCTAGTTACTTAAATCTCGTGGTTTGGTTCCACGGTTACTACCTATCTTAAGTAGAAGTTCTTTATTACAGCTTCAAGTACACTGCTATTCGCGTTATTCTCTTGCGAGGTTGTACAATACTTTCATTTTCTGCAGATTAATTTTACTTATCCTACTTTTTTACTCTCCTTGTCTGATTCAGTAATCATGAATTGCAATTCATCCTTTGAGTTACTCCGCGATACAATGTCATCGGCGAAGCAAAGGTTACTATTCCCCAACTCTTCCTATTCAGGCTTCCTAAAGCCTCGTGTGAGCAGGCGGTAAATAGCATTGGGGAGATCGTATCTCCTTGTTTTACACCTATTTTATTGGTATTTTGTCGCTTTCTTTATGGAGCACTATAGTGGCAGTGGAATCTCTGTATATTTCTTCTAAGATGTCTATATATGTTTCGTCGATGCCCTGTTTCCGCAATGTCTGCACGACTGCCGATATCTCTACTGAATCAAATGCCTTCTCGTAATCTATGAAGGCTATGTATAGTGGTTGGGTTTATTCTGAGCATTTCTATATCCCCTGATTGATAGTATGAATGTGGTCGATTGTTGAGTAGCTTGATAAAAATCCTGCTGTTTGAAGCAGTAGACTAGTGTTTCAAAGCATTTAGCACTACAGATAAACTGCAACGAAACCAAATTTTTTCAAGTTCGTGATCAAAAGAAGAAACTTTAATATACTGCCTAACTTATAGCACTAATTGTTGTCCTCACCCCGAAATAACAAGTAAACTTGGCTATAAAACTTGACTTAATCTTTTTTCTGAAGTAACTGATGAAAAAGGTGGCCATTTCCTATCCTATCAATTTTGACAGAGACCGATTTTCCTTTGAGGGTGTGCTCTAGCACTATCCGAACAAAACATCTAGGAGTCTAGTCATGGCCTAGTTTGGTTTAGACAAGCCTAAACACCACACACATGCTTGAAGGAACAATGAACTCTACAGTAGGTGTCACTCAAATGTACTCGCTGATGCTGGCGACGGCAGTGGTTACTTCATAGTTTAGATGACAAACCGCACTGATCGTCCCTTCACTATTTCCTAGTTCCGACTGCTTGCACAAGCACTGCATTCGCTCTCTGCTTCTTTACATATCAGTGGCCTGTTATAGCTTCACGTGACATGGCCTGTATTACCTGGACATAAGCTCTCCCATCTCAGAATGGTGTGGGAGGCTCCATGTCTGGGCCAGCCTTGAGCCAGCCTCATGGTTTTTTTCCCACAGCAAGCCATGGACCGTGGCAAAAACAATGCCATAGTAGCTTTCGTGTGACACTCCGTAACAATTTTGAATTTTGAAAAACTGCGATATTTTTTTCTCAGGTTGAACTTCCCAATCTAACGAAATACACTCAAACTTCATTATAACAAAGTTGCATTTCATACAAAAATAAGTTCGTTATATCAAAAATTTTATTAAAAGGAGTATTCCTCACACTATATTGCAAGCCTGTTTTCTCATTACTTCATTATAACCGACATTTTGTTATATCCGGGTTTTTTATATCGAGGTTTTAGTGTAATTTGAGCATAGTCTTCACTAACGGTCCAATTTTTAGGCACCAAAAATAGGCAGGCGAAACGCAGTTTTAGGCCACCAAAATCATAAATATAGGCACAGTAACTCTACGAAAATCCATAGTTTCAAATTGAAAGACATCAACAACCTGTGCATACAACAAAAAGCAATAAAAATGTATACCTATATAATGATGGCACAAAGGCATGAATGGTGTAACAGAGCCATGCAGTAGTCCTTTTTTCCACACGCCTTGCAAAACACAGTTTCCCCTTTTGTTGTTCAGTATGGCGAGTTCTGTGTCCACCATCCCACAAACACGCTTCTGCATCTTATTCTTTTCGGCATGGCTGAGAACGGCAGCACTGAAGCAAATAGCCAGACTACTAAAAGGCCAGAATGGTGTTTCAGCTTCATATTGAATGGTGTTTCAGCCACACACTCCAACATGGAGGAAGTCGCATACTGCAAGGAGTGCACTAGTACATTGCACTGCGAGAATTATTTGACGCGACATGTGTAACTTGCACAATATGTTGCTTGAATAAAAAACGAAAGCAGATAAAAAATTAAAAACATTGAAACAAAATCTGTGTTCATTTTTATTTTTTTATTTTTACTTCGAATCGAGCGAGATGCGAGACTAAGCAGCCTCCATTTCATTTGCATGCATGTTCTTGCTGTTCCCGTGTCGTGTCGGCACCATCCTTGACAATGCTTGGAGTGTCCTTGGTCGACCGTTTTTCACAGGAGTCCCAGCAGTGATACACTGTCTGTTGCGATAAAATACATGATCCATGCCAGCCTCTCCAATCGTGCACACATAGAGGGTTCCATTCCACAGAAATGGGCAGCACACTACAGAGGATGCCGAAACAACGCAATACCGCTTGTGTGCATGACCTGGCTTGGGCATGTCATGTGTATGTAATCTTTTGTGCGCATGACGTGTCGATGCTTCTGCGTCGTGTGGTCTTCTGGCTCGGAGTTCCTCTGATACCAAAGAGGGCAGAGAAGAAATATGGGTTTCGAAATCCACCTGGTAGGTGCGGCAAAGGTTTCAAGCACACCTGCTTGCATCATGGTCTCGCGGCTCATAATGAACCGATTAAAAACTTCTTGGGGTAGAAATCTCTTGATTGGGAACACAACTTCTAGTGTGAAACAAACTTCACAGTGGCTGGTGAGGTGCCCTTTAAGAAGTAAATTACAAACAAAACAAAAGCCACGTGCACATGATTTTTTTTGCCTACATGTTACTACTTTCTCCCGACGTCATTCTACGGTTTGCCATTCGTTGTCCATCTTCCTGCAGCTGTACAAAGGCACTTCCTGTTCTCTATGAAAGCCCTCTTTAATCTATAATTCATGCTTATATCTTAAAGTGGCATGATAGGAACGCAAAGAACAAAATAGGCATTTGTCTAAAATCCGGTCTCTAGTCATCACTTCACTAATTCTAGTTTGAAATGTGACAGACATGCGTTAAAAAAAAGCTAAGTTCCAGTGAGTGATTCTCATAAAATAAATTACTAAAATCAGCACTTATGAGCTCCCAACTCCTCAATATGCTTTACTACACCCACTATCATTGACTCGTGTCTCTGCATTAGTTTCAGGGCACTCCAGTGCCACTATGTGAAATTTTTAAAAACTCTAACAAAAAAGCAACACTTTATGTGAAGAATGATCCTACTACTTAGATGCGGACATAGATCTACTATACTGCGTTTATCAGAAGGAGACAATGTTTGTGCAAGCTTTACCAGTAAGAACCAGAAGAGTGCTCTCCACAGTACAACCCATCAGTACATAGGATGAACAAAACAAATAAAATTTATTTCTGGGCCTTATGAACCACAACTATGACACGCCTATGAGGCACACTGTAGTGTGGCCCTTCACAATAATTGCGATGACATGGGACTGTTTACCAAGCCCCTAAACCTAAGTGCAGAGGGTTGTTTGCTTTTTACCCCCATTGAAATGTAACCACAATGGTCTTGAACTTAACCAGCATTCGCAAGCTTATCAGTGACACCTTTGCTATTATGCTGCCACAGCAGGTAGGACAACCTAGATGTGTAGCTACAAAGCCATACCTGAAGTGGCACCAATACCTGCTGAATATTCCATGATTATGATATTCATTAGTGCAAGTGCTGAATATTCCAGATACACTTAAATCTTGATACAATGAACCCAGATAAATGAAGTAAATGAAAATTACTATTGCAATAAATATAGCGTTAAGAATATACCTTGATAACAAATTTTCAGATATATCAAACTTATTTTCATGTAAGATGCAACTTCGTTGAAGAGAGGTTTGAGTACATTTAATTTTTCTGCATTGCATAACAAAAGGTTTGTGGTGCAAAGTGAAATAACAAGGAAAACCAAGGAGAAGACAATAGAAAAGGGTGGGGCTCGGTAATCTTGCTCCACGGTCTTCAGATTACCGAGCCCTACCCTTTTCGTAAATCAACTATTCTTCGGGAAGCCTTCATTCTTCCAAGTTCTTTCAATAAACTTTAGTTGATAGTTCGCGCTTGTACTGTCCACTTCTTCTTGTCTCCTCCCTAACTTGATTTTCCACAGCCATTGTAGCACAATTTTCCTCAGTCATGAAAAAAACCAACTAGCCTAACACCTCACTTGCTATCGTGTGAAACAATCACCATTTCGGAAAATAGGAAAACCAATGTGCTGACATGTCATCAAAATCTGCAATATATTCAGGCACCCAGCTTATTTTTCAAACACCCTGAACTTTTTGGCACTCAGCTGTATTTTGGCACTCAGCTGTATAGATATCAACACTTTTCTTTTTTCACTGATTACTATGTACATGTAACTTTATTATAATGAAGTTTCACTGTGTTCACTTAGTAATTTGCCATGTAGTTAATTAGACAATGAGCATGCAAACAAATCCCTTCCTACTAATTTCATAAAAGAGAATGCAAGTTCAATATGAGTGATATGTGAGCCTGTCAGTACTCATCTGGCATGTCAGTATTGTGGAATCTGACAACTGATAATGTGTCTAATGTCTCTCTTGACAAATAAGATATTGCTTCACCAGAAAAAAATACTGATTAGTAGTTAGGCGACCATTCTGGCATTGTAAAATTGAATAGTTATTACCAGGTACACAGTCCTACAAATATTAACCGAGCATATGCATATGTTATTTCTAAAAATTCAGCAGATTCCTCATGGGAATCTGCTGCATGAGAAGCAGTCAATTGTACTATGCCAAGCAGGCAAGTAATTGTCAATGCTGCATTTCATGGCCTGGATTGACATGTTTTTTGTAAGTGTAGTAGTTGTGTGCACCTCATGAGCTAACCAAAAACGTTGACTATGCTGGCATTTAGAGGGCAACCTATGGTTTGACATAATGTCGCCATTCACATAAGAGCACAGATGACAGTATTATCTAAATGAAGTCCGCTTCATCGTGCAACAATGCGATTATCATACATAACATTCGATAGTGTATTTCTTTGGGGTCGAGCAATGCTTGAATATGGCTTGCTGAATCCCAAGAAAACAAACATGTTTATTAGAGGACCGCAAAAGTGGAGCCAACACTAAATCCACTATCAACATTAACACAGCATCGCTCCTCCATCACAGGATTAATAATGATTCTTGGGGTTTACCATCCCAAAATTACGATAACATTGCGAAAGATGCTTAGTGAAGGACTCCAGAAATTTCGACCACCAGGGATTCTCTAATTTGCACCTAAATCTAACTACACAAGCCTAAAGCATTTTCCCCCTCCATGCAATGCTGCGACCTTCGGGTCAGCAACAAAGTACCATAACCCTAGACCACCGTGGCGGATGCCTGCATGTAATGCTTACTGTTTCATTATGAAATTAGATAGCTAGCACTACAGCCCTAGCTGAATGTGTACCAACATTATGTCTGCATAGGGTCTTTGTCCAAGGCAGCCTCAAGACTTCGCATGGCTTTGTGGCATGGCAAGAGCGAATTGAAGGAATCGAATTGTGAGGATGACAAAACTTTGGAACCTGTTCCCACAAGCGTGCTTGTAAGGAATTGGCTACATTAATAGCCTCAGGCAGCTTGTATATGACACAAGCCTCCGCGAAGTGCACGCTGCCGCTTCAAATAAACTCGAAACCATCCTTATCGCTTCTACTATTCAAAACAAGTGCATCACGGACTTTTGAAAAAAAAAAAAAAATAGTGTTTTCACTTTGAACTTTTCTTTAAACTGTATTTCACTTACTACGAACTTCGGTATACAGCGAATTGATGCTGCATCACGCTCAGGTTCATTATAAGCGGGCTCGACTGTACCTGACTGCCACGCAGAATACTTGAGTGATTTCTGCTAGGATCTTGATTTTTATTTTTTGCATTGATCTGGTCAATGCTGCCAATGTTGGTTCTGCTTAACCCTCTCACAATTAAATTACCACTGTCTGTTCTTGCCGTCCCTTGGTAGATATAAACTGTCAAACACCTGTGGTACGTACCCGCATACCGTGGCCCATGGTACACGGGTATGTGCGACACTTGTCTGGAGGAAGGCATTTGATGACATACGCGAAGGGATTTTGGCGTTATTTGTGTTATCACATGCGTCAAACCTACTTACCCTCCCATCTCTATTTTCGTCCAGGAATCTCACAAGACAAGACGAGACTAGACAGACAGACAAATAGAAATGCTGAGAGTGCCTTTTGTTCGCTAAGAAATGCTTCACATTTAAAATAAAACTCTTGGCATAGCATGGCATGCCTTGGTGTGTAGGTTCAGCAAGGGGCCCTGCAACACATTTTGAGCATGGTCAGAAAATGCTGCTGATCGGTGATAGAGGCTCCCGACAACACGTGAGCCAAATATTGTAGCACAGCTCGCGGCCTGGAATTCACAATAAATGATCAAAGTCAGCTAAAAATTGCTTGCTCTTCTCTAGACAAATCACAGAATAAGCCCGAAAATCACTCGTAGTAAGCCCGTCTATCAGCCATTGGCTGATTTGAACATGGCGGGCTCGGTCAATACAGAGATCACCGTGAGAGGCCACGACTCGTGTGCGCGCGATCATAGTGAAAAAGCCGTGCATTCGAAGAAAAAAAAAGAAGAAAAATATGCTCAAGGTCATGAGGCTTGCAGCATGACGTTTTTCTTTGCGCCTGCCATCCCTCGTTGCTTAGCTTCCAGCACTTTCATCGGGACGAGAGAAGAGAGAATGCAATTGCAGCATGCGACGAATCTTTGTAACTCCACTCACACTGGATGGATTTTAAAAATTTTTGCGCCGTTTACTTCCTAATGCAGTAATCTGTTCCAGAGAGTTAATTCCATGGTTACTTGAAAAAGTGTTTCAGGGCCCCTTTAGGTGTACTGCAAGTACCACTGCAGAAAAAAAAAAAAGCATTTTTCTTCATAGCAGCAAAGAGGGCTGAGAAGTACCATGCCGATTTCCCACTTGACACATTGTACTATGCCAAGCCTCGCACTGTAACATTTTGAATAATCTAGTCCTAAATGCAATCACGCAGATTTCCCACTTCCCACATTATACTATGCCAAGCCTGGCACTGTGACACTGCAAATAATCTAGTTCCAAATGCAATCACCGATTCCAGTCATTAAATGTTTCATCTTTAAAAGAATTTCATTGTGATGAGAGTGTATACCATGCACTGAGGTTCACAGAACATAGTTTACAGAACATGACATTTGTGAAGAAAATGAATATCACTTAGCTTGGAAACACAGCCCCTAATTGATAAGTTTTAGTCTGCAGTGGTTTGCTGAATCCACACAAGTACAAAGACGTCTTATGTATTGACAGAACACAAGTCCACATTCTGATTTCAGCTCATGCCCTGTGAACTTTTATTGTTAAGTATACAACAAAATAGATCGATAAACAAAAAGTTTATGTTCAGTCCTATTCCAACTTCAATGTAAGCAAAGAAAAGTTGCAAAGTAATAGAAGACACATAATCAGCGTCTGTTCTCATTTCAATATGGCACATAGCTGCTATGAACTAGAAGCATGCTAGTACTTCATAAATACAGTCGGCTACAACTTTAAAAGGCAGCAGCAGTTTCTCCTCAAAGGCTGATGCTCACAAGCGCCCCAATGGGTGCACACCCTAGATTGACATGAGCCGAATTCCCAAAGACTATGCCGTTCAGCACATGCGCGGACACAATTTATTTACTTATGAAGGAAAGTGACAGTGATGCTTCGGTTACCTTGATGGAGCATTTTTTGCCTTTTTAAGTTGTATCCAAGCGTAAGCTAGACAGAAGCCAGTGCTGGTCAACTCACCATTATATTACGGTGGACGAACCCCCGGCGCAGTCTAGCTGGCCTAAGGTGTGGGTACTCTTCAGTGCTGGTTACACGTATGTTCCAAACCTTTTTCCAGGCATCATACAAGGGCTCATGAACAGGGTACACACCAGAATGGTGAGGTGCAACTGAATATCCAGAGTCTGTCTGGATATGGTGGTTCTGTCAACAACATAGGGGAGCTGCAGTTTATTTGCCATTACTTCATATTGCAGACCACAGCACAGTTATATATTGTCATCCTAAAAATGTGCCCTTCCCTGCAAAAATTGTAATCTATACACATGCAATCACATTTTCTATATATAAAATTTGCAATAAATAAGCATCTTACCTTAGCGAATTCTCGATTTAGCCTCATTTCAGTCTCCAGTAGCGTCACATTATCATAAAGATGAGGCTGACTATGGCTCCACATGTGACAAAACCACCAAAATTCATGGGCATGAGCTGGGTAAGAACAAAACAATCAACATTATCAATACATTATCAATAAGTTTTGCTTATAATGAACCAACACATCTCTCAGGGTAAACATTTTGATCCTGAAACTTACAGAGCAGCATGTCATCTCCTTTATTTTCTTCGTGTGAACCACGATGGTAAAATTTGCCAGAAAAGCCCAGATTGAAGCGGAAGCCATGAATCAGTTTTCGGAACTGTAGCTGTGCATCAAGTAGTGCCTGAAAAAAATTCAAACATGTAGAAAGCTGTACAGGTGAAAGAAAGTTGCACGAATTTCATCATCAAAGAACCCTAACTACCTAGAGATCCCAACCTTGAATTTGGAAAAATACTAAGAATGAAGTAATGAACCATTAAATTGAAATACTGATATAATGAGGAGGCTGCCTTTATTTCTTCATATTTAGATAAAAAATGTACCAGCCTTGTTTCTCAAAAAAGAGCTAACTCATACATGAACTGTTCAAATGGTAATAGGTTCATAAAATGAAGTAGAAGGTCTCAATCCATACCCCCTCCAGCTAGTATGGCATCCTGTCAATGTACGACGTGGTAATGACAGCAGCTCAGGGATTCACCTACCAGCATATCTGAGAGCAAATACTAATACTGCCAAGACTTAACTGTAACGTCATATCATATCAAACTAATAATGGCAACCTAGTGCACTCTGAAGTTGCTAAATAATTTGCGATTAGGAAATGCCAAAAACAGGAAGTAAGAATTCACCTGCACATCGTGAGTCATCATGCGGCTGCCACGCTCAGCCACAAAAATGTCATCAATGTCTATGAGGAGATAACGTTGCAAAGGCAGACTCAGCTTGCCATGAGAAAGGAAGGAAATTGAATCCAAGAATAGCAATTTGTGTAACCAGAAGCCAAAGCCATTTCCAAAAATAACCCTCTGTATGCCATCGAACTTTCCTATATCCTGAAAAGCAAAGACAAAAAATTAAGCACTTAGCAGAATACTAAGGCTTTCCCAAGTTTTTATAGCAACTGTTACAAGCGGTTAGGTGCTTATTTTTTTTTTTCTTAGACCTCAAATTCTACAAATACAAACATGACCAATGAGAGATGTTACAGCTAAGAAGTACATTTCCTGGCAGAAGAGAACACTGTTTTTCTATACAAGTGTACACGAAATGAAAGGGGTACGAGATGGATACCAAAACCAATATTCACTTTATTTACAATACACTGACAACTTAATGACATCATAGAGACCATGGTTAGTATCCACCCCTAGTACATCGTCTAGTATAAATGCCTAAAATCAGGCATGAAGCATGTTTAAAAATACTACATATTTCTTGCTATCTGCTTTTTGTTTGGACTGACAAATATACAGCATATGTTATGATAAATACCAAACCATGTTTATGTGAGAATTGAATATGGAAACAGGCCTATTACGTATACCCATGAACAAAGAACCACTGCAGTGGCCAATACCATATTGGTTCTGACAACCTGTTTTTTTTTTACGTGAACCCATATCTCAGCACAGTAATACATTGTTAACTTGAACTCGCATATAGTTAATACCTTGTTAACTTGAACTCGCATATCTCAAAAAATAAGCGAAGTCAATATTTTCAGCCACAACGAACACTTTTCTATACGTCCCATGCATATTTTTGCCTTTATCTCGGAGTATTTTTGAGTCGCATTGCGGATAACTTGAAATCTTGACTGGGAGTGGAACGAAAAGTCCTCGGCCAGACCATTTCACAAGATTCGCGTGATGCTGCCATGCCTGAAGACCTTCGATTTTTTTTTTTCTTATTTAGCCGCGCCTGCCTCTACGTCGATACTTTCCCCAATTGAGAAGTGCATGAAGCCTCAGCCCAGCGGCACATCAACTTTGTTGGCCAACCCTTGCACGTCACATGACACATCCACTGAGCAGGGAAACCCTCTGTTCACACTTGGCATAGTTTGTCTCGTTCGCTTTGTGCAGGACACGTAATTTTTTCTGAGGTGCGATTTCTATTCATCTGCACAAACCACACGGTACAGATTTTGTGCTAACTGAGTGCAGTGCTCCAGATTTTCCTTGAGGTGGGATTTCCATTCGTCTGCTCAAACCAAGCGGCGTGGATTTTTTGCAGACAGTGAAAAGGGGCAACAGTGTGAGCGCGGCAAGCATGGCATCAAAGCAATGCAAGTCGCCAACGCTAGAAAAAAAGGTTGCCCTAATTAAGAGAGTTGAGAAAGCAAGCCAAACGAAATTGAGCCTCGCGCAGGAATTTGGAATCTCTTTGTCTACACTTTCAACGGTGCTGAAAAACAAGCAGAAGATGCTGGATGGATTTCAGCAGAGCTTCTCCAGCCAGCAGAAGCGGGTTCGAGGGTCGAAATTCACAGACGTTGAAGCAGCGTTGATGATATAGCTGTGAAATGCCAGAGCGGCCAACCTTACCGTCACCACAGCAATAATGATAAAGAAGGCAGACGCTCTATCCTTGCACATGGGGCACACGGACTTCAGTTGCAGCAGCGACTGGTTTGACCACTCCGAAAAAATAAAAAAAGGAACAGTGCGGTGTCCAAGTCGGCGCACAGCAAGAGCGGCACTGCCGACACAGCCACTGCAGACCATTGGCGTAGGACCCAGCTCGCCGAGTTCAAGGAAAGTTACGCCGACAGTGACATTTTCAACCTTCATGAGGCAGCACTTTTTTATAAACTGTTGCCAAGCCACACCTTCACACCAAAGGGCGAAACATGCTCGGGAGAGACACAACAGAAGGACAGGGGGACTGTCCTTTTTGGGGCAAATGCCACAGCTGAAGAGAAGCTGCCCTTACTTATAATTGGCAAAGCTCTTAAGCTTTGATGCCTTAGAAATGCACGACTGCCGAATGAAATTATCTATTGTGCGAATAGAGCAGCGTGGATGACTGCTACTCTTTTCAAGGAGTACAATCGCACTATAGATAATACGATGGCCAAGAATAACAGAAAAGTCCTGTTCATTGCTGACAACTGCCGAGGCCATGGCAAAATAAAGAATTTGGAGGCAGTGACAGTTGAATTTCTGCCTGCAAATATGACATCTGTGCTGCAGCCGATGAACTAAGGTGTCATCGAAGTGCCCAAAAAATCTACTGAAAAAGCCTTCTTCACAGAATTTTGTTGTATTATGAAAACGGCAAAGGCTACGAAATTGACCTGCCGGGAGTAGTACACCTTCTCGGCAGTGCTTGGCAGCAAGTTTGCATGGCGGCTATCGTGAATGGTTTTCACATGCCACCAGTTTGCCAGAAGCAGAGATGGCAGAGACAGATGACTTCACAGACTGCGAGAAACTGTCAAGAGGTCACCAAGCTTACAGGTAACGGTGCCGCCAAAAACGACGTGACTTTTCTGGAGTACGCGCTGTGCGAGCAGGATTTGACGGTGACCAAAAATGGCGGACGCTGAAATCATTCAAACAGCCACTAATGCAGGGGACAGCGGAGATGACAGCGATGACGAATGACCTCGACAGGTGCCGACATCTTCTAAGCGAGAAATTTGCTGAACTTGCTTCGAAATAAGGTCGAGTGCAGCGGCACGTAAAATCGACTGATGCGATGCGTCAAGCAGCTGGAGGACGCCTTCCTAGGCCTTAGTACAACCGCAAAGCAAGACTAGCATTAAGCTGTTTTTCTCCGCTACATAAAATGGCAGTGCGGCAAAACCCCGCAAGTTAAAGTCTCTTGTAATTTTTTTTTCTCCTAAACCTGCACAAGAAGAAAAATTAGAAACTGCCACTGAAGAGCCGATAAGTAGCAGTGATTTTTCTGAAAAGTGCTCATTTTTCCCCACAATTAGCACAACCTTGCTCATCTTGAAAATTTGTTGATCTCGAAATTTTCCCTGGTTTTGGCGACTTCGAAATAACGAGGTATTGCTGAATACTCTATGAAGTGGATGAGTAGATGGCTGTGACCACAGTTCAGTTAATGAGTTATCCGAAGGTCGCAGGTTACGTCCCCGCTTGTGGTAAGTTGTATTTTTGTCCACTTTTCTTTGTTCACATTTACATTACAACTACTTCTAATAACATCCCCTATACTTTGCTTAGCAACTTCATCTGTTAGGTCTCATTATCATGGTTAAGAACATTTTCTTGTTTGGGAGTGTCAGCTAATCACTTTCTGCTTGATGTAATATTCTTGGATAATTCAAAACGCTTCAATGCCACCCATAAGATTAAACTTGATAACTGTTATATACCGTATTTATTTCAATATAAGTCAGCCTTTTTTTCCCGAAAATGCTGTTAATAACCAGCTATCGACCTATATGCATAATCAAACCAGCCGAAAGCGCCGAGGTTATGGCGTTCAACTGCCGCGCCCGTTATTCTTCATGCGGTTCCTGCTGCATACGCATGTTATATACTATAAAATCTAAAATAAAGATCCCCCTTCCTCCTTTCTGACTACCAAGTAATGGAGGAAAAAGTTATTCATGTAATAGTCGCGTACTACCCCCGTGAAATGCAGCCGCTCCGCCGTGTTTGCGATGAAACACACAAGCCCACTAGCCGTGCTTCCGGGGCTGCCTTCTTGGCTCGCAGCCGCACTGACACTACCCTGAGGGCTCGCCACCTTGCGCTTTATTCATTGTACGATCGGCGTGATGAGGTAACGGTTTGCATTTACTTTAGGCGCTGCGCCCTGCTCCCTACTGGGCTGCACAAATTAGGAGCCTTTTTCTTCTAACTACTACCACCATTTGGTTGTGCGCGGCTGCGACGATGTCACGTCGGCAGAGCTACACAGGTGACTTGAAGTGCCACGAGGTACTTATTACTGAGGACTCGAGCAATTGTGCTGAGCAGCGAGAGTTCTGTGTAAGAGACATCGATTAAGAGTTGGCGAAAGCAGCGGGAACGTCTGTTTGTGTGCGAATGTCGGCGTCCTGCCTTTCGCGGCCCAGCAATCAGCAGCGGTGGCAGCAAAGACGACGTCATTTGGGAAGTGGTGGATGCTTGCGAAGAATCCGATGACGATATCAAAGAATCCGTTGACGATATAGATGACGGCCCCGGCAGAGATTAGGGCGCTAAGTGGTGTAATTAAAGGTGTGCTATGTTTCAAGTTGTCCGTTTCTAAACTATAAAAAAAATATTGATACACTTATTCGAATATATATATATTTTTTTCCTTTCGTAGAACACTAAAAGTAGGAGTCGACCTATATTCATGCCCGATCTATTTTCGTGTAAGCACGGTAGCTATTAATTTTTGAAATGCATATGTGCGCATACTGTATGTACCCCCATAGCAGGTGCATGCATAGTAAATTTTCTTTCACTCATAGTAAATAGCACCTACCACTGTTTTCAATCACCTAGCTGGTCCTGCTACCAGTCTAGTAACTTTAAAGTTACTATAGGGTTTACGTAAAGTTCACACTAATATATGCATCGCATGGATTTTGATCTTGTCATCATAATAAAGATTGCATTTGGTTACATAATTTATGATGTTGCTCTTGGCTAAATATATGAACCGTAAGAATGCATTACTGGATGTTGTTTCAATGTTGTACACTGACCTTTGCACACTCGCTTCAAGCAGCTAAGCTTTACTAAAAAAATAGCAAATTTCACAAAATCATCATTTTTATCATATTGAGATGCAATTGGTCTCATGCGGTGGTCCAATCAAAAATCACCTTTATGCCGAAATCGAAACCAAATAAACAGTTCTTTTTATATAATAAGCTTTATCATTACCATTTCTGTTCTAAGGAAGAAAATAATTTTTTAAGTTTCCCATTGACGGCAACAAGGAACTTCAAGGTGGAAGCTGTCCTATGACCAAATGTAAAGATAGCTATCAATAGAAAACTTCAAAAATTATTTTCTTTTTTAAAACAATTGTAAAGATAAAACTTGCCATATAAAACAAACTGGTTACTTCATTTCAAGTAAGATATAAAGGTGATTTTTAATTGTACAGCTGTTCCAGAAAGCCCACCGGATTCCGGGCTACATGGCTTAATGAATTTCATGGGAAATTGTCCTCCATTCTCCAAGCGTGATGCATCACGTGACATACCACCACATGGTGCCAATTGAGTCTCAATATGGTCAAGATTGATCTTGTGAACTTTCTTTTTTTGTAGTAAAGTTTAGCTCCTTGAGGGATCTAAAAATATTTTTTCCACTAAATATACCTTCTATGAAGTAAGTATTTATTGCTCAGATATTCATACAAAGTGCCGTATTGCAAAAAAAAAAATTCCGACACATTTTGGTCAAGCTCTCGAAGGCGTATGGGGCCGAAATATTGGGCTAATATTACTCAGCTTCAAACACCTTAGACAAGCGCCTTTACTTAATATATAGACCAAGTTTGATACAGAAACTTATACCGGTATTTTTAAAATTAATTTATTCACACACCCACCACCCAGACAACATTCTGGGAAGTTCAGAAGGCATTCACATGAGCAAAACTTTTTTTCTCTCAAATATTCTAGCAATTCCCGGCATCTAATGCAGTAAGCCAGCATGATTTCTTTCGGATACAACTGAGATGGTCACCAAAATGACTGGGACGTTTGGCGTGGAATGACCCACGTGTAAAGCAACCCAGGTGGTCAAAATTTTTGGAGCCTCCACTACGGCGTCTTCGACAATCACGTTGTGGTTGTGGGACGTAAAACCTCTACGATTATTACAATGGGGACACGTTTGAGGAAAAGTAATGTCTGAACTATGTATAATGTCACTTCTACCAAAATGGCCAGAGACATAACAAGGCAAATTTACTTGCAAACACAGTGCCGCACGATTCTAAGTAGCCATACTATGCCACGTTTGCACTGCATATGTAGAGGATATTGACCTATAAGTGGCCAATCCTGCATAGTGAATATGAGCCATTTTTACTAGAAAAATTTAACAAATAATGCAGATAGAAAATGCTGCAGTTGCTGTAAATGAGTTCGGAGCAAAAGGAACTGCTGAAGCCTGCCCTCTGTTCTTTCGTAGCGCTTGCTAGGGTGTGTGAAAAATATGCACCAACATATATGAACAAATATATTAGGTGGAAAACTAGGCATTTACGGAAAACATAGTGACCATATTTAGTAAAAAAAATTTTGATCCCTGAAATGGGGTTGGAAAATCTAATCTTCCAACTGAAGCGATTTTTAAATGTACAGTAATGAAAAAATTTTCAAGCCTATCCAGAAATGCCCTAAATCATTTCTTTCCATGGTGACAGCTTCTGTGGCTTAATATTTTTTGAGGCTGCAACAAAACAGGAGAGACTAGGCAAGAGTACGATGCGATGAGTAGGCTTTTGTCTGCAGATTCATCAGTCTTAAAAGTATAACCACACTTCCCTTACACTGCTACTGCAGCAATTATCCAAACATGAATGTACTTGTAATAAAAAAAATTACCTGTACAACTGTAGTGTGTGGCCCATTGCCATCAGCAATATCGTCATGCTGTGACCTAGCTTTTGCCAAGGGAACAAAAGTAGAATGGTTCGGCTGAAACACTGTCCAATCTTCACCAGGTAAGTTGCCAGAAAATGTTTCTCCAGCCCGAGCAATTCTCAATATGGATGACAGAGGGTTCAGCTGGTAGTCTTTCAGGGCCATGTTTGTGTGCATGTACAGAGGAAGACCTGTCCAAAGGGAAGATGTTGATATCAATTTGGACATGCCTCAACGATGTGATGTAAAACAGGCTTTGTAATAGGCAAGTTTGCATGCAATGTTAAGCAGGCAATTAAAAAGCATAAAAGCAGTACAGTGAAGGCTGCAATACCAGCATTCCATTTACTCACTTGAATAAGAGCCAGTTTGTGGACAGGATAGAGCTATGCAAATAAGAATATTGAAGGGACACTAAAGAGAAAGCCTATTACCCACATATTAATACATTACAATTTCTTAATACCGAAAACACTATGGGGCGACATGGTAAGCGAGAAAGCGCATAAAAAAAATATGCGGGTAGCGACGCCACCTTCGAATTCTTACGCAAAATGCCATGACATCATGGATTTTGATGGTGTCTACTAGTCGTGATTGACTTTTTTTTTTTAGTAGACCAGCGAGAGGATAGTAGTGGGGCTAGCCCAATTTTCTATTGCACATATGTGCAAGAAGATTTAGTGTTGACAGGATGGACAGCCTAGCCATATACAGTTGGAACACCTTTATGAGAGACATGCACTAGTGAGCAATTCCTGTCTTTTATATGAGGTGTCTCTTACAAGCAGGGTACCACGTATGCATTCTTTATCAATCCCTATTTCAATGCAGGCACACCGGCGCCCCTGATACGCAACTGTCTGTCAAATCAGTTTCTCCTGTAAAGGGGTTAGCGTGTACAGTTTTCTACAAGGTGTTAAACTTCTCGGTAGCGTTTAAATAGCCAGCATATAAGTTGGCTAGCTACTCTAGTAACAACAGACATAATAGAGACTGTCCTTGCACTCAAAAACCAGAGTGGTTCACATTCCAGTTATACCATCGAAGTACTAAATCACACTCAGGTTGCTGACACAGTGAACAACACTTTTATTAGACAGACAGCCCACTTACATATTGCCTGGGTATGAAGGACAGGTAAGATTTCCCTTGGCCATAATTTTTGAGATAACAAATAGATAAAAAAAAGTAACATGAAAAGATAGGGTTTGGCAACATACTGGCATGAAAAGCAAGTTAGAAAAAGAACCAAGAAAGAACTATTCAGCAAATATGGGGTACAAGAGAGTTCGATGACAACCTAAAAATGGCCATGAAAAGGACACTAATGTAAAGCACTAAGCAATTTTACAATGAAAAATTATTTTTCCACTCTATAGTCAACAATTTCACTGAAACAGGTGCATTATTGAACAAAAGAATCAAGCTGAAACTCTTGTTTTTTCTAAATTTGCAGTGAGAACATTGTCTCAAGCAATTTTTTTTGCCAATGTACAGGTTGGGTCAAAAGTTCCCAGGCCACTATCCCATGCATCCCTATGGGAGTGTGGCCTGAGACTTTTAACCCCCCCCCCCCCCCCTGTACATGTCAGAAAACACCCGCTGGCCATAATGGTAGAGAGAGAGAGACTCCCACACTACAAAGCACCACTACTGACCACTGCCAGCACCTAAATCTGTCCACAATAAACATAGCCTTATGATTACAATAATGCATACACTGCTGAAACTACACAACTCTTAATTCACACATTTGCTGTGAGTAAATGGCAAGTTAATGACAGCAAGCCGCATTGCATCTGTTCTCAAGTGCAAAATTAGTATCTTTCCTATTCACATAGCCAGGAAGCAGCACTGAGACCAAATTATGTAGTAATAGATATAGTTGCAAGACACCACCGGCCAGATAATTTTTCATGTGCTTTAATTTATTTCCATTTGTGTCATAATTAATATGCTACAGTTGGGGACAAAGAAGGCTGGGAACGCGGGACAAGAGTATCAAGATATTATCCTATGAACACCTCAGAATCTGTATATATATATCAGGATACATTTGAATAATGTATTCGTATGTCAAGAGTGAAATACTTTCAAGAAGTACCGACTATATTGTGATACTGTGTAGGGCACAGAAATATCTGTACTTTTTTTTGTGGGAAATGAGCTGCCATGTTTCTAAGGGGAAAGAGAGAAGCAATTTTATCAGGAAAGCAAGACTTTCCTGCAAAACTAAGCAAAGGCACACTGCCAGTAACCCTCACAGTGGGAAACAAGAAGGCTTTCCCACACACCCAGAATGGCTCATGTGGTAAAGCACCCAATGCCGTGGTGGCGCAATCGCGGAGGCAGTACACTCATGTTCTGTCAATGCAAGTCGTGGCCTCTTGAGGCAGGTGCTCCACCCCAAATTTTTTGGGGGCCGGCAAGCCATGTCAAGAGAATTGTGTTGGGGCCTAACCAACATTGTCTAAATAAAAGCCTGCATGAGACGCTGCTCTTGCCTAAAGAGCCTTAAACCACTCAGAGGTCCAAATTCAGTGGTGGTGGGAAAGTTGTACACGAATGTACAACAAACACATAGCCATGAGAATTTTTCAAAACGGTGCCGTAATAGAGGAGTTAGATGCATTCGATTATGAAAACACAGTGATCGCTGCTTTACAGCTCTTTCCTTTGCTACCATACACTGCTATCCTCTTTCAAAGCCACTTTGCCCTCTCGCTGAGTGCCCCTCCTGGTGTTTCTCTGCCCCTCACACTTTTCTTTTTTTTTGCCTCTTTGACTTACCCCCCCCCCTTTTTCTTATTTCATATTTTCACTCTCCTCTTTAATCATACTTTCCTTTTTTCCCTCTCGCTGTACCTTCACTCCCCATTCCCCGCGAGTGTATCGGTTGAGGTGTCCTCACATGACACAGTTATCGTGCACTCCATACCCCATTTTCTTACCTTTTCATCTCTTTTTAAAGAATCACCTCTCTCCCAATTTCCACTCTCTCGTGGCATCCAGGTGCACGTGCTGTCTGTGCATGCCTAAAGAACGTGTGTGTCGCAGGAAGGTGGCGCGCGCGGGAAACACGACGAACAGCAAGGAGTGCAGACAGCTGCTTGCAGACTAACCGGTTGCTCAAACAATTGCAGCATGAATGTGCTGTGCATCAGAATGTGCTGTGCTGAGCATTACACGGAGGCCAAAAAGGCCCGGAGATGAGGAGCAATTGTTTCTTTGAATTTATGACGTGCCGGCGTATCGTATCACTGTCACGTGTGGAACCGTTGATCGAGACGGCATTTTCCACACGATGCACGTGTTCATTTGAAGTGTTTGAAAAAATATCAGAGGTGGTTTAGGGGCCCTTTAAGTACCAGTTAACGTAACAACCATCTCAGCATTACAAATCTTGTGTCTACAATAAAGGTATACTTTTTCTTAATTCACTTGTGTTCACCAGTGATTTGAGCAACATGACTGACTTGCGAGTTTCAATGCGTCATTAACCACAATATTATCCTGTGCCAAATGAATGCATTTGCGGAGCATCGACATTTCTGAAATCAAAAAAGTATTCTAGTATTTGTATTCTTCTAACTGTATTCCTATACCTGTATTACTCAGCGAGATTTTTTAACCTTTTTTTGCAAAAGTATTTCCGAAATATATCCCAATGTGCCAAAGACATATGTATGTCAATATTTGTATTTTAGGCTTCCAGTGCATCTATTTTGATATTTGTATAACCGGAATAGTTAGTAGAAAATTTCATCGAGTTACGAAAATATGGTAAGCAAATGCACTACCATATGATACCTCTCCTCCTTTCCCGGTTGTCAACCTTTTGATGATAGAGCCCCAAACACACAAAGGCTTTTAAAAATTTATAGTAGGGTTGTTACTCCACATTGTTGCCTGTCAGCTTATGCATTTTAAGGAGACACCTGTCGTCCAGGGACGCACTGTCACTGGAAAGGAGGAGTGCTACTGTACCACCTCATTGCATTTGCAGATCGTATTTCCGTTACTAGCCAAAACTGTTTAGTAAGAATATAATGTGCTATTGAAGAAAGCTGACAAAAAGAGTGTTCTACACTCGACATCATGGCTACAAGATGTTCTCACTAATGCTTTCAGATTTATATGCATATAAACGGGAGGGTAACCATAATTATTAGGCTTCCAGTATAATAAAACATGAACATTGCAACAAAAAAAATATATCTAAAAGATACATCAGCTCTGGGCCATGCTTATCTCTATGTAGACATATCAATTTTCATAAAAGAAACCAAAAGTACAGTTTCATTAGAGTTGCATTCAGATTATATACTGTGCTTTCACTTACCGGAAAGTTGAGCACCTGTATAGGTGTCCTCACGCGGTCGAATGAAGCCAATGATGCCAACACTGTACTCCCGGCAGTATTTGTCAATGAGCTCTCTATTCCACTTGTGCATGGCAAGGTACTTTTCAAAGTTCTCAAATACGATCACAGCAAACTTGCCCTTGTCCAGATTTGTAAGCACCGGCAGCGTCTTGCCCGTTGTCTCCACCTTGAAGCGAAAGCGACTTCCCTCAAGAATTTCACAGATCTGCTTACCCAGCTTTGAGAATTGGGTTTCAACAAACACCAGAACGCGAGGATCAAGGCGGAGCTGTGCACTGGATGCATGTACATTGGCAGCACTTTGTTCGTGAGGCCCACTGCCATCGAGCTGCGAGCGACACTGGAAGGTGGGGCGTGGTGGCGGGTGTGACCGCAGAAAGACACGGAGCGAGTTGTGGTTGATGAAGTAGACAGATAAGAGAAGAGAGCTGAAGCCAAGGAGCAGTGCCCCGAGCATGCATCGTCGAATGCTGATCTGGCTGGCATGGCACCAGGGAGACACGACACTTAGGCTTTCTAGCAGCATGGCTCAGCCGCCAGGAGCCATGCTCCAGGTGGCACCCGCCGGCTGTGCCTTTCACATCCTGTTCCGAAATATGCACACCTCATTAGAACTCTCACAGGTCTGCTAGCTCCGAAACAAGAACCTATCATGCACAGTCCAAAACAGAAACTAAAACAACCATAGTGTAAGCTCATTACGCACTATACAAGAAAACAAAATTGACGTAGAAAGAATGACACGAGACAACACAAGCGCGAACTAACAGTCCTCATTCTTTCCATGTCGATATTGTTCGATTCTTATTTTATTTCGTGCAATCAGTTCATTACACATTCAGCCACTGGATTTCACAGGTTATGCTGAAAGGTCTCAGAACCTTCTTGACTATTTTAGACTATTCTGATAAGATTGTGCGCACAACCCAAACAGTAGAGTTTGTTCTGGGGTTAGTACAGCCAACAACAATAATGCAAGGATTTCGATCAATTTTAGCAGCAGGAAAAAAGTTGTTCAGAGCAGATTTGAAGCAGAAAGAAATGTGTTTAGGAGCTGGTTTGGAGCCTAAAAGAAGAAAGGTATTTGAGATCACTTGTATCGCAAATTTTCAGAGCATTGCCTTATTAATGCACAGTGCTGCTAAAATGTAAACAAGAAGATAAGACAAATAGTGAGAGAGCAGTCACCCATTAGGCTCTGTATACAAAACAATGTCACATGGCCCATGCAGGTTTCACAGCAATACACAAGTGCATTATGGTGAAGCATTAGAGACAAGAAGGGAATGTCACATACAGTTTATGCGAGTGACACGTGTCACAATGTTATTACCATTTTTTTTAAAAAAAAGAAAGAAAGGGGTGTGGCAGCCCCTACAGACCATCTCCTCCACCTCCTCCTCCACCATTATCACCCATTGGATCTGCTGCTGACGGGCGGCTCTCAAACTGGGTAACGAGTGGCGAGAACTAATTTAACTACATACCATTTATTTCCCATCAATTTACACTGTTTATTACTTCAGAACACTAATTCTGCATAACACTTAGGATTTAATTGAGCCACTACAAGCATTATCACAATTGTCGTACAGTGCAAGCTGCAGCTCACACGGCACCAGCGCTCCCGACCTACATAGCGCGTTTAGTAGACACATGATGGCTCCGCTGTGCCCACTTACTAGCATAGTTTGTCACAAGTGCATGGGTGGGAAGCAGTTGAAGTTTTGCAGGCGAACAGCGACTTTTTTGGACTTTTCTGATGATTAACAGCAATATTGGCTGTTAAAAAGGTGTCCTATAAGGAACAGGTAACCAAAGTCACATGCTTGTGACTCGCGGTATGTTGGTCCATATGGCTCAATTTCTATGCCCACTGGTTCGGCACCCCATTTTTTTCGGTGTCACAATGAAGACTTGCGACGAACGCTTTGGTGCACATCAGCACCACTTCGTGTCCAACACATGCTCATGCATTTAAACAGCGCATTGCAATCGGTATGGCGAAGAATCTAGCATAGCATGATTGACATGGAACACTTTTCTTTTCTAAGATATAAAAGTACTGAACATCCTCATCTTCGTTTACATGAAGACGTCTCGTGATTTTAGCGCACAAAACCTCAGAAATTATCTTTATTATCAAGCATGAAGGCACCCTTTATTGCATGTGGTGCCTGAAATTGTATACAGTCGCATTTGCACCACACGAAAAGCATAGTGGCTCGACAAAAAAAATTTCTTGCCCACAAATAACCACAAGATTTTTATCAAAAGTGGTGAGCTTCAAAATTACAAACAATATTCCACACTGTAAATACAGAGATCACAATGCCTGCCTTTTGGTTAGCCTGGTTATAATGGGGAAAAGCAGATCAAAGGAAAAAGGGGGAATAGGTGCTACAGCAATGTGAGAACACTGTGTGCATCTGGCACCAAACCACCAATATTTCGGGCCTGAAACACTCCACAGCCGTTTAAGCAGGCAAAATATGATCTTTCAAGCAGTTGGCACAAGATGCACTTTAATAGTAACACTGCGGCAAAATGAAACTCACTGGCACAATTGAAGTTTTAGAAGGACACTAAAAAGAAAAAAGATTTTTCTGATACAAGTAACTTGAAATTTTACAATAACGAAAGCACCACTCTTATCCTGAGAAGAAGCTTGATAGGTGAGAAAACGTGAAAAAATAAAATACAGATGGTGAAGTCACCTTGAAGCTCTTGCATCAGTTCATGTGATGTCAGATTTTGACATCAGCTACGAATGTCTTCGTAATTGTTTATTGGTAAATATTGTTTACACTATTTTCTTAATATATCAACTTTTGTTTTGTTTTGTTTCTTCAAAAGTGCAGCTTACTCTCACTGTGATTGCAAGCAAGCACGCAGCCACATTATGGCATCCCATGGAAGCCATTTAACTCTGCAGCTCATGATTTTCAAGTCAGCCAATGGCTGTAGACATTGGGTTTACGGCGCGGTTGTTTTGCTTGATGGACCATTTGTCGAAAGAACAAGTAATTTCTAGCTGGCTTTAGGTTTAATTGTAAATTGCAAGCTACGTGCTGCGCTATAATGTTTGGCTCTCATGTTTTCAGGAGCCTCTATTACCGATCGGCAGCATTCTCTAACCAATGCTGAAAAACTGTTGCAAAGCTCCTCTAAATGTAAAAGCTTTGATCACATCAGCTGTTATGCCATTTTCTCTGGCCAGTTTTTTATGGGAAATTCCTTGTAGAGCCCTGCTAATTTCTTCGGTAGTTACACGTTAAACTTCAGTGTTCTACTCGACTTCAATTTCACCACAGCTCAGCCGGTTTATACGTGAACTGCACTGTTCCAAGCAGACATCTGCCACCTTCACTAAGTTTTTTAAGATGCTAATAACACTGCACTGTTTATGCTTTAATGCATGCATTTTGGTCTTTTCTACTAACCACTTTAATGCTGCTGCATCTTTTTACTGCTGCCTCTATATCCGACATAGTTCCACTGTTGCTGTTTCTTCTTGATCAGCTTTGGAAGTTCAGCTCATTATATTTTTTTTTACCATGGTTACTTTCACCTGGTGTCATCTTTTTATTAGGTCTTTAGGGGTTTGAGAGAGCTTGCTTACAAAGCACCAAGAGAGGAAGCCTTGGTGCTTCTCCTCCCATTTCGATTGCTGCTTAGGAAATCAGTCTAATCAGAGTTTCGCTGGTATTCTCAATGTCATCAGTTTCTTGTTTTTATAGATTGCATTTATTCTCAAGTGAACTTCTATATTCCTCTGCTTTTATTCTGATTTCCTATAGGTTGGCTTGCTTCTTAGTGAATAATTTCATTCTTGTCCTGTTCAGGTTGAGTACGCTCTTTGCCCTCACTAACCTACGATTTTTACATTTTACATAACCACAACAGTCGACAAACGATTTTCTGGACGCCCGAAATTCCCGGCCCTGTCAAGTTTCCTGTAGAGTCAATGTATTAAAGAAAGTCCGAAATTCCGACTATAGCTTTCGCCATCCGATTTTCCAGACTTTTTACCGCTAGCCGTGAACTCGAAGTCGCCACCTACGCTGCCGTTGTTTTGGCCTCGAACCCAATTCAGCATTGCAGGTGTGGCCCAGTGTGGCCAGCAGCCCCGTGGCTGCCGTACTCTCGAGATCGTGATTGCCGCAATCTAGCGCACGGCAATCCGTTCCCAGCCGTAGCCCAGTCAAACTACAAATCTCACTGTGTTCATTCAGCTTTGCAGTAGATTGTGTGCTTCAGCATTTACATTTTTCAAGTGTCCACATCCACAGAGTTTTTAGCTGTTTGGCGCTGCCTTTTCTTCAAGCGAATTTGCCATTAACAGCGATTGCACTAACTGCACCTTCGTCTTCTTTCGCGCCTTCTAAGTGCACAAATCGCTCTCGTAGGCTTACAATGGAAAAGAAAGCCACCATCATCAAACAAGTCCAAAGCGGCCAGTCACAGGCAGAGGTGGGGAGAGAGTTTAGAATTTCTAAGCAAGCAAACTGTTTCGGACTTCATGAAGAACAAAGCGAAGATCTTGAAACTGCCTGCCAAATCAACTGGGGCTGCAAAGAAGAATGCGAGTCAGGGTGTTTATTTGAAGCTTGAAAAAGCGCTCCTCGTGTGGCTCAATGCCATGATCAAGAAAATCCTGGGGTCAGGTAACATCCTGAAGCAGAAGGCAGAGGTTCTTGTGCTTCCAATGAACGTGAAGGATTTCAAGTTCAGTGATGGGCGGCTTCGCAATTTCAAGAGCCGCAATGACTTGAAATTCAAGAAGATGTATGGGGAAAGTGGCACCGTCGACGATTCCGTAGTCGCCGAATATCGAAATGGAAGGCTGCAGTCTTTGCTTTAGCAGTTTCTACCAGGTGATATTTTCAACTGCAACGAAACCAGACGGTTTTACAAGCTGCTGCCAGAGAAAGCGCTTGCATTTGCTGGTGACCCCTGCTTCGGCGGTAAGCATAGCAAGGAGCGGCTATTGTCCTCATTGGCAGCAACATATCAGGTAGCGGGCACCGTCGACGATTCCGTAGTCGCCGAATATCGAAATGGAAGGCTGCAGTCCTTGCTTTAGCAGTTTCTACCAGGTGATATTTTCAACTGCGACGAAACCGGACGGTTTTACAAGCTACTGCCAGAGAAAGCGCTTGCATTTGCTGGTGACCCCTGCTTCGGCGGTAAGCATAGCAAGGAGCGGCTATTGTCCTCATTGGCAGCAACATATCAGGTAGCGAGAAGCTTCCGTTGCATGTGATAGGGAAGTTTCGAGGGGGCAGTGACTGTGCCTGTTCTCTATGAAGCCAACAAGAAGGTGTGGGTGACACAGCAGCTATTCGAAGTGTACGTGCACAAGCTGGACAGAAGCTTCGAGCAGCAACATCAAAAAGTGCTGCTGTTTGTGGATAACTGTGCTGCGCATAGCCACATCAAAGACCTAAAGGCTGTACAGATTAAATTTATGCCACCGAACACCAAAGCAATCCTGCAGGCGATGAACCAAGGCGTGATTCGCAGCTGAAGCATCTTTATAAATCACGCGTGCCGAGTCGCATGTTGCTGTTCTCTAACAGCGGGAAAAGCTACACTGTTGACCTCAGGTCGCGGTCGACATGATTGCTGGCTCGTGGAAGGCAGTTATGCAAGAGACTCTTCAGAACTGTTTTCGCCACACAGGCTTCACACTCGGCGCCGAGACTGCCCTCTCACCCGAAGAAGACAGCGTGTGTGACGAATTTCTATATGCGGACGTTGCCTTTGATGATGTGCGCGCTGCTGGAGTTTCAATCTGTCAATTCCACACACAGCTGAAAGTCTTTGTCAGTGTCAGCAAAGCCGACACTGACAAAGACTTTGAGCTGTGTGTGGAATTCACAGATGACGAAATCAGTCGTCTAGTTACGGAGGATTATAATGACTACAACACCGAGGCCGAAGAGGCAGCGCCTACACAGCCAACAAGCTCGGTGTTGATGCGAGCACCGATGGCACTGTCGTCATTGTACAGCGACAACATGACATTACCCGAAATTAAGGCAGACATGATTGCAGGCAAGTGGAATGCCGTGCAGAAGAAAATCAGCAACCTTTTTTGGGCCCAAGTGTTGACCAATAAGGTAGCGCCGGCCACATTGAATTTCTTTTTTTTTTTTTAAACAAACGGCTCTTTTCAGAGCCACCTAAACGATGCATTCGCTGGATTACAACGAGAATGTTGTACTGCAGCCATAGCCTCTCTGTCAGCGAAAAACACCTGTAAAAAAGGTGCATTTTCACATGCATTCATTTTTCCAGACGCCCGATTTTTTTTAACATCTTCATGGTCCCTTGAGGGTCCGGGAAATCAGTTGTCAACTGTACTTTAATGTCCTGTACTGTAACTGGCTTCCTCCAAATTATAAAATCTCTAATTTTATGTTTCTCCATTAGGTCTTTTCCATGATCATGTTTCTATTCCTATGCTCTCCGAATAAGATGTTTATTATAGAGAGTCTATTCCTTTCGGCGAATTCCATGAACATTTCTCCACTATTGCTCTTATGAGTTGACGCCACTGCTTTTGAATGTTTGTTCTCCTTTCTGCTTTCTTCCCGATATCATGTTGAGACTCCCCCGAACTATGATGCACTTTTCATACATTTATCCTTGCCAACTCTACCTCCTCATAGAACTGCTCCACTTCTTTGTCATCATGGCTCGATGTTGAGTGCTCTTGTGCTACTTTAGGTTTGTATCTACGGTTTAGTTCTGTCACGAATGCTGCTCTTTCACCGATGCAAATTCATCCACGTTACCCACAATAGCTTTGTGGTTTAGAAACACCATGCCACACTACTGCTTTTCTAGGAGCCCTCTGTGACAGATAATTAAGTCAACACTGCCTATGCTTTTCCAGTTCTTCATGGCATAATTTAAAAAAAGAGATGTCGGCCTTTCTTTTCTCTTCTAGTAATGAACCTATGATGGCAATACGATTCTAAAATAACAGTCTGCAAGTCTGCAGTGATTTAGTGTTTCACTGTTCAGTTAGACTAGTCAAACTTTAGCAAGGACAATATTATCCCTGTTAATGTCTCAATTTTTAAAGTACCTCTGCTAATCTAACTCCACTGATGACAGTTTGATTGCTACGGGTTGCTAGCTGGTGTTATTTCTATTTTTAATAGAAGTGAGGCAATTACAACATGAAAAGTAATTAAAATGGACAAAAAATAACTTGCCACCACTAGAGACCAAACCTACAACCCCACAAGCTTTGTATTACCCGATTGGTGCATTACAAGCAATGCTGCGGTGGCAGTCTTTTCCCCAGTCTGCTTTCTTAAGTATTTATGTGTATTATTGGAGGTTAACTATATCTGCTAGATGGTGTCATGTGATATGTGAAATGTACAAGTAGACAACCTATTAATAAGCCATCTCTCAAAATGAAATAAAAAAATGAAATAAAATAAAAATCAATCAAGGGGCCACTTTCGTGAAACACAACCATGTGAAGTCAACAAATAATAAGTGGGGTCTTACATTCCAAAACCAAGATATTATTATGAAAGAAGTCGTAGTGGAGAGCTCCCGAAAATTAGATTTTTTTGGTGTTCTTTAATGTGCACTTACATCGCACAGTACAAAGGCCTTTACCATTTCGCCTTCAATGAAACGAGACCGCCGTGACCGGGATCGAACCCACAACCTTTGGGTCAGTAGCCGAACACCCTAGCCACTGATCTACCAAGGCAGACAGTCAAGAGATCGGGAACATGAAAATTGGGCTAGTTCATAATGAAATGGCAGTGCAACCACACATGGACAGAAGAAAGAAGGTACTATAAAAAAGGTCAGCGCTGTGTTTCATGTGCCTTCTTTCCTCTGCCCGTGTGTGCTTGCACTGCCATTTCATTATGAAGATAAGGAAAACATGGAAAGCATGGACACTGCTCTCATAAGAAAAGGGCTGTTTTCGTCCCCTTTCATTTTCTTCTACCATGCAACACTGCCATTACAATCAAAACTAAAAATGAATTTTCCTATATTTTCATCAGGGCCCTCGATCGCTTCTTTTTTTGTTTGCTGATTAGTGAGGGTTGAGATTCCAGCAGATTTCATGGCCTTCAGTTAGCATACTGGGGTCAACTGGTTAGCCAGCAGCCTCTAAAGTTCCCGTACTATGCTACAACACCATTGGGTAAAAATGATACAGTCAAACCTCGTTATAAAGTTGAAGGGGGAGCTGTAATTACTTTGTTATAACCATTAGATCGTTATAGCCAATATCTATTTTTACTAACAATTAGCCAGCAATGGAGAATGTACTCATAAATTAATCACAGCAGCCTGCCGCACAGAAAAAAAAAATTCCGCCATATCCACAAAGTGAATGATGATGAGTGGGCGAAGCTCCGGAGGTAAACCTGGTAAACCATGAATCCTCTGTACATTTTGCCCACTCGATTTTATTACATCGCTCCCCCTGGCGTATGTCGCCGCACTGAATCGAACGATTGCCTTCAACCAATGACACGCGCCATATGTGACATCATTCCTATTTTATAAGATCTCGCGTCTTTCATCAACTACAAGTACCGCTTTCTAGTTTATAGCATCTTGCATCTTTTCATCATCAGCTACAAGTACCACCATCTAGTAAACACTACAAGAACTAAACGAGAGGTGGCTACATACAGGAGACGGTACCACCATCTAGTGAACACTGCAAGAACTAAACTAGAGGTGGCTACATACAGGGGACGGTACCGCCATCTAGTGAACACTGCAAGAACTAAACTAGAGGTGGCTACATACAGGCTACAGGGGACGCACAGCCCACGCCCTAAGGAGCTTCGCCCCTAAAAACGACCGTCGGAAGGCAAAAAGTAGCAAAATAATAAAGCACAATCCACTTTATTTCTGCCAAATTAACCACAAAAGCTGGCAGATCACTTCGAAAAAAAAAATAGTTCTTAATATACTTTTGCCAACTCTTCCTCACGACTCTTTCTCATCTGCAGCAGCTATTTCAAGTCCATCCTTGCCATCATCGTAAGCACAAAAAAAGCGGCACAGCAGGTCTGTCGCATCCAGCACTTTTGCGGGCCTCAGTACGTCGCGTTCACCAACATTAGGCTCTGGGGTGTCAACACATTCGTCACTGTCGTTATACACGCCCATTACCGTGGGCACAATTTCCGCATCGGACAACTCTTTGGTTGTGACCATGTCAGCATCAGCACCAACAACCATGCAGAAAGCGTCACAGTCAGGCAAAACGCCGGCGTCAAGCAAAGTGTCCCACGACGTCTGGGCCTGGTCGCCCGCGGCACCCACTGGCGACATCGCCGAAATCTTCGGCCACTTTTTTTCTTCGTGACGCCAGACTCAACGGCTTTCAACATTGCCGAGTTCTGCTCGATTGTTATATTTTTGCGCTTACATTTGCTGCTGTCGTTGTCCATCTCGTGTCTAGCGGCAGAAACTGATAGAGGCGGTGTAGCTCTTCCACAGCGAAGGCTGTGGCTTAATCTCTGCCCCCCCCCCCCCGCGCGGAGCAGAAGGGAAGGAGAAGGGCAGATGCGTGGGCGGGTCAACGAGTTCTACAAGAGAAGGAAGGCCGGCTGACGCGCACGCTCGCGCGAGTTGCTGCGCGGGCGAGTCTATTAGTTCCCGAGTAAAAGAAAGGCAGGGAAACTCGCTCCCACACGCGTGTTGGCAGACGGCTTCTGGGGAGTATAAGGCGCGAGTTTTGAATTACCGCGATCAAGATGAGACGTAAACCACCACGCGCTATAGGATACTGAATAGACGTATACAAACATTATCAGTAAATGCTCATTGTGGATGAATGGTTCGTTATATTCATTGTGAGGAAATTTTTTGCTTCATTAAAATGAGCGTTTAAATACATGGGCATCTATGAGAATTTTAGGGGAATTACAATTGCTTTGTTATATTGATTAGTTCGCTATATCCTGCTTCATTATAATGAGGTTTTACTGTATTTCACATCAGACACCATAACTATAAGCAACATGGGTTAGCACTCCTGGACTTAAAAACACATTCATCTTCGAATATGGACAGGACTATCTGCTGCTAGAGCCCAACTGGAAGTGTGACATACACATAATGTGGAGATCATTGTTTGGGCTACCATAGGTAGTAAGTTGTTTTTTCATCCACTGTTTATTTGTTTTTTTATTTTTTTGAAGTACCATGCCTCAAATGCATGGTACTTTGACACAACAGTTGAACCCCTTTAACAGAGGCATGCTCCGGGCAGCAATTCTAGTCTTTTATACAAGATGCCTATTATAAGCAGGGCACCACGTATGCATTTTCTTACCAATCCGTATTTACTGTAGGCTCACTGGTGCCTCTTATACCCATTTGCCTCTCATATCAGTGTCTCTTATAAAGGGGTTCGCCTGTATTTGCATTTTGCCTCTACTGTGTATAAGACCTGATACCACTACCTAAACTCTTCAGATTTTGCCCTTTTACCTAAGTACCAACAAGTGCCTCCTCTCATGGCCCTCTGTCACGTGCAACTGGCTCTGCCACCATTTCCTTCTTAACTAGGAAGATTTACAAAGACACGTAGATCTAAGTACATTCATTAGCGACACATTTTTCAGCGGACAGTGACATTGAACAATATGCTAATGCGACGCACCTTCCTTCTAACGTCAGCCCTCTGTCGTTAGCAAGTAGGTGACGCGTTACAGCAGGTGCTGGAAAAGCATTAGAAAGAACATGGCTACCGAACACTAGCGTTAGCCAATGAGATTTGTCGGTGGCACTTCAATGAGTGTTTGTACTTAAGAAGAAGAGGGAAAAATCTAGAGACTACCACTACCTAGTGCTTAGCAGAGCAAAACAATAGCGGCTAATACCCCCCCCCCCCCCCACAAACACACACTTATGCATGGGCGTGCACACACAAATGTATGCACGCATACTAACAAAGCAACACCAATCATACTTAACTTGAGGTTTTTATGGCTTCTCACCTTTTTAAAAAGATAATCATCTGAGACATGGGTGGACTGCCGATGTTGACAGTGAACAAACTTTGCTCAGAACGTGTAGCTCCACACTGCAAAGAAAGAACAAAACTTATATATCAAGCATTAATTTTCACACAGGACATGCAAATTTGAAAATCTCTCTTATTTGATCGTTGTGAGATCTTTAGCTTCCACATAGACCTTGGTGATAGTAATAGAAACTGAGCATGCAATGTTGTGGCAAAAATAATGATTAGATCACGCCTTCATTTCAGAAAAAGAAATTCAGTGTTGATTTTTTATTTGTCTGCTCACACAACTGCAACAAAGTTTAGATAGACCATGTATTTCAGGGAATAAAGTTAATCAATCTTGTAATATTAGTCCTCTTTCATAGCACGCAAGTGCTCTCTCTGCATTGATTTGCCTAACTAATGATGGCAGCTGACATTGTTCAAATGAAGACAGTTCTAGCTGCCCATGCTAAGACTTTTCCTTTATGCACATTTATACCCTGAAAGCAGAGTGTTATATTTTCTTTGTCATAGTACTAGAAAACTACCCAAATACATGCTGTTTGCAAAATGACCATGTCATTTTGCAAACTGCATCATAAGAAAACAAGCCTTAATTATGAAAATGGTACATTACTATTGCCCTCCTTTTTTGTTGTACACAAGATATTTCATGAAATAGTTGAAGTTATACCTGCATGATTTATTATCTATATAGCTATAATAAGTAAGAGCAAATTTAAAAAAAGAAACGCTGCATAGCCACCCACAACCACTTATAAGTGGTAGCATTTTGGTACTCTCTCATTGCTTTGTTTCTTTATGAATTTCTTCATTACCTAACATTATCTCATCAATAATTACTCATTTAAAAATGTATGCTTGTTTTAATTTTTTTTAAGTTCATGTAGCTATACACACCACTTAAGCTGCATAAATGAATTTTCTGTAAGATTATGATGTACTGTTACTGTTATTTAGGTAATAACAGTGATTCCAAAAGGTGAACAAAAATAATAAAATTGTACTAAAGAAGTAATCACACTTGCACACCAAAATGAATTTCTGTCATAGGGCACCTTAGCACGTACACTTCCTGGTAGCAGGAAATCAAAGCATATTTCCTCCTGCATCCATCAAAGACTGCTGCTATTAGACACCGATAGGAGAGAGACTACAGTTGCTGCTTTCATTTGCAACTTGAATATCTCACTTGTACTCTCATAAATATGCCGTTCAATAGCTTTACATTATACGTAAGGAGAAAAGTGAAACGAATAAAAGTATGATAAACATTTTACCAGCATTCCGATGTTTAATCAGATACCTTGCTGCCATCACACATTGCATGAAATGAGACATAGCTGCCCTAAAGCCTGCTGCACCAAGCCATTTACAGTTAGCTGCAGTCATACTTACTGATAATTCACAAATTGATTATTATACTACGAGACTTCAGTAGTGTCCCCAAAGTTTCATAATTTGCACCACACCTACTAAGGAAACCTGGGTGGACTTATTCCCACAGTCACAAGCAAGCAAAACATACATAATACTCTCCTGTGAAACAGATGACAAGAATAGCACACTATGTGTCCAAGCATATCACAACTTTCAGAGTACAATGACAGCCAATATTTCTTTTCTGAGTCACCAAAAAGCACCACTAGTTCACAATTCCCTCTGCATTTTTTCAACCTACAAAATGTTTTTCATTCCAATATCATCTACAACACTCATCCATTAACTGTGATCCCATTAAAAAGTAAATGCTACAGTGTTTTATCAGATTTCTTGCATGCAAAAGTGAGCATCTAAGCCCCCTTCTCATGCTGCCTGGGGAACTTTCCAGTTTGTACTAAACAAATTATTGAAGAATTTCTGTTTTTACCAAATTTTCAGTGAATAGCCCTTTTATTTGGAGATGGAAAAACAAATGGTCTGTGCTTTTTAATGCTTAATACTAATCACTATTAGCTTTTATGCAAAACACTTGCACCAATTTATGACAGAACTAAAATTGCACATTATACATGCTTACTACTGTTCTTTTTTATAGCATCATTTTGTTTCAACTTGCATATTTATGTGTTATAGCTTCATTTTGTATTTTTTCTCTAGTTCTCCTCTAGAGCATTATTCATACTTTTATTTTGTTTCGTCGTGTATATTTTGTTTTCACTTTTTATATTCCTTTACTGTTCTACTGCAAACGTGTTTAGTGTAATTCATGCTTACGAAGGATGCTAGTGTTGCTACAAACACTATGCATTACCATAATCTGCCTTTAACCAATACAGTCTTTGACTTTGGGACCTCCTTATGTATGCTACACGCATGTAAAATTCCTGTATTTGCATCAATAAAAAAATTCTGGAAATTTACAAACCATTACACCAAATTTTATTGCTGGGTGTTATTTTTGAAACAGTAAGTCTTTGCATTCACCGATTAGTCATTATGACAAATGATGACTGGCCCCACTTCAACTTGGTGCTTCAGAAGACCCAATACATGCTAGTACAAAAATTGCTTTATATGTTTTTTATCGCTAAGAAAACTGTCTTATTCATGACAATTCTCTTCTTGCAAGCTGCTTCTTCAATAGGTGCACTTTGCATACCTATGAGCAACACACTTGCTCTTTGACCCAATCGCCGACATATCAAGTCAGGTTGCCGACCTTGGTCAGTGCAATTACGTTAAGCACCACAGCAAACCTATACTTTCAGAATGCCTCTAACTTGACAGATTGCTGCAGAAACCCAGTAGAATTTACTGAATGAGAACTGCTGGCCTGCTAGTGGCACTAAAGGGCACCTGCTAGCACTTTCGGTTAATCTGCTGCCATACCTGTGCCTTCAAAGAACAAGTGTCCACACCAAGCACAACACCGTCATTCTTTGGCTTGTATATACATAACCGAACAGTGACTAGCAATTTCACAACTATGGAAACCAACTTCTTTGTCTTAAAAAGTACATGGTCACGATCTTCTAACAATACTTGTTCTCCAGCGGCCCCAAACAGGCTACAGTCGGCAGCCCATGCAGGTGCTCTGACAAGCCCAACACCTACTGAGTCAATTGCGGTACTAAATGGAACACTCTGCACAGAAGCCACAGACCACCAGACACTCCAACGGAGCCCTTTACCATCACATAAGCTGTCCATCAGACAATGAACCACAAAATGAGACAGAATAATAATGTGTGCTGCCTTCATTTCTTGCATTTTGAGTGTGCTGTTTCAACCGAAGACGACTCATGCAGCATGCAGCGTAGCAAACAAAGTGCAGCTGTAACTGCCCATCATGTATACAATGGGTATTATGAATGGGTACATCATCATCATCTGCCAACTATGGAAACTGCAGGGGTGAGGGCCTCTCTCATGTTCTGCCAATCAACCCTGTCCAGTGATTTTTGATGCCACGCTATACCTGCAAACTTGTAGACTTCATCTGCCCACTTAATTTTATGTCTCCCTCTCATGAGTGCCTCCTCTTGGAATCTGGTCAGTTACCCTTAATCACCAGCGGCTATCCTGCTTAAGCGCCACGTGCCGGGCCCATGTCCAATATCTTCTTGATTTTTCAACTGTGATATCTTCAACTGCCGTTTGCTTCCTGACCCACTCGGCACTATTCCTGTCTTTTAAGGTTACAACACCTATCACTTTTCTTTCCATCTCTTGCTGCGTATCCTCATTTTAAACACTTTTGCAAGCTTTTAGGTTTCTGCTCTGTAGGTAAGTAGCGGTAACATGCAGCTGTTATATACCTTCCTCTAGAGAGATACCGGTAGACTACCATTCATGAATTGAGAATGCTTGCCGAATGTACTCCACCTCATCCTTCTAGTTCTTTAACTCTCACGTGTTGCCCCGCCGCGGTGGTCTAGTGGCTAAGGTACTCGGCTGCTGACCCGCAGGGCGCGGATTCGAATCCCGGCTGCGGCGGCTGCATTTCCGATGGAGGCGGAAATGTTGTAGACCCGTGTACTCAGATTTGGGTGCACGTTAAAGAACCCCAGGTGGTCTAAATTTCCGGAGCCCTCCACTACGGCGTCTCTCATAATCATATAGTGGTTTTGGGACGTTAAACCCCACATATCAATCAACTCTCACGTGTGGGCTCCGGAGTTACTACCTGTGCCAAATGGACACGTTCGTTTACAACTTCCAGTGTGTTGCCCGCTATCGCAAAACGCTGTTCTTTGCCCGAAACTACTGCACATTACTTTGGTTTTATGCATATTGAATTTGCTTTTTGTGTCCAGCTCAGTAATAATGAACTGAAATTCATCCCACGAGTTACTCATGAACACATCATTATGCAGGTTACTATTATACTCTCCATTACCTTTTATGCCCAATTCTTCTTGATCTAGGGCCCTGAAAACCTCTTGTAAGCATGCGGTGAATAGCATGTGCTGTGCTGTGCTAGCTGTAAGCATGTGCTAACTGTGCTATTACAAGAATTAGAGTTATGTGGGATGTAATAGGACTCGTTGAAATTAGGAGGACACATAAGGCTTATACACTGCTGAAGACAGACACATCATATGCTATCATGGCATAGTTGACACAAGAGAACTAAGAGTGGGTTCTTTATTCATGAAGACATAGCTTGTAACATAGAGGAATACTATATTATCAGTGAGAAGGAGGCAAGTATCATAATTAAGCTTAATGATAAATACAAGATGAAAGTGGTAACAGGCCTATGTGCCTACATCCAGCCATGATGATCATTTGGTTGAACATTTACACGAAGGCATAGAATCAGCATTGAATAAGGTAAAGATGCAGTATACTGTACTGATGGGCGACTTTAATGCCAAGATAAGCAAGAAGCAGGCTGGAGAACATGCAGTAGGGGAAAATGGCATCGGCTCTAGAATTGCCAGAGGGGAGTTACTGCTCGAGTTCACAGCACCTAATTTGCAGATCTTGAATATCTTCAACCGAAAACGGGCTAACCGTAAGTGAACGTACAGGAGTCCTAATGGCGAAACTAAAATAAAATAGACTTCATTCTTTGTGCACACCCAGGCATTTTACAGGAAAAGATCTGAAGCTATGCCCATAGAATGGTAAGGTCTCGAGTTCACCTAGGCTTCAGAAAAGAATGGCAGAAACTAATACGCAAGAAGCCCATTAATGACCTAGCACTGAGCGGAAAGTTGAACACTCTTTGTATGCCCCCAGGTTACTGCTTGTTTCACTTCTAGGTGGCAAAGGGGGGAAAACACAGTCACACGAGACACAGACATGCTGTACCTCTTATGTCCACATCATTATTACTACATCTAGGTGTTGAACCCAGCAAACATTGAAGGGCCTGTTTTCAAGCTTTACAGGATTCAGTTTAAAATCTAAGAAGTCAGTGGGACTAAAACAGCTACACACATTTTTATGGAGAGGTCTTGGGTTTTTAATGCAGTCATTTCAAGTACCACACGAAGGCAACAAAATTTAAAAACAAATGTGGACAAATTCACCGTTGTAAAGATTAAATTTACAGCACGAAACACACCCAACACAATGAGTTACCTTGTCAAGGCAGAACCAAGAATACAAATGATGTATCATAGCACACAATTTCCAAAGCCCTACAGTCCGAGCAGTTTCCTCATCGCTACATGCAGCAGGAAAACACCCACTCCACGGCTGCTGCCTATCTTATCTTGAAGTATGTGTATTGAGAAAAACAAGGAATAACGTGCTCGGTCGTTGACACTTAAAGCAATGGAAGCTGAGTAAACAGAAAGAACCCACACCTCGAACCTCCTCTACCAAAAACATTTTTTGCACACGTGTACCTCTTGTATCTGCATCATCATTACTACTTTTTGGTGTTGAACAGTGCAAACCTTGAAAGGTCTGTTTACAAGCTTTACCGGGTTCTGCTTAAAATCAAATAAGTCAGTGGGATTAAAACAGCTATACATATTTTAAGGAGGAATACACACAAACCTGCATTCACATTTAAAACTGTACACAGCCTTGTATACCGCAGCGATTACTACTAAATCGTAAAATAAAGCACACAGGTATTAGAAAACGGTAAGCACAAAGATGTTAGTGATGCAAGATGCCATATATTACATAAGTACCAAAACGTGATAGGCACATTTATACACAGTAAGCCCATGACAAGCCAGAAAATCAGCCAGCACTACCACCATGACTGCTGAAACCCTGAGAAGGGCACTCACATTATCAATTTTCCGAGGAACACAATTCACCAGAGTCAGAATAGAAACAAATACAAAAGATACATGAGGCTTGTACTTATAATAATGTGCTTAATAGTTCCTGCAAACTCCTCACTCGTAAGCGTTAGCTACAAATAAAGTCACGATACCACTACTGGGGCTGTGGACAGGTGAATGTTCATAGTTGTGTATGAAAGAAGTGGAAACTTTAGGGATTGCTTTTCTTTGTTAGACACAATGTTAATGAGAACAGACAATTATGGATATGTGGGGTTTAACGTCCCAAAACCACTATATGATTATGAGAGACGCCGTAGTGGAGGGCTCCGGAAATTTAGACCACCTGGGGTTCTTTAACGTGCGCCCAAATCTGAGCACACGGGCCTACAACACTCCCGCCTCCATCGGAAATGCAGCCGCCGCAGCCGAGATTCGAACCCGCGCCCTGCGGGTCAGCAGCCGAGTACCTTAGCCACTAGACCACCGCGGCGGGGCCAGACAATTATGGCAAGAATGGTACAGGACTAAGTGTAATGTAAATGTGAAGAAAAGAAAAGTGGACTGAAAGGTAACTTGCCATTGCCAGGCACCGAACCTGTTACCATTGAATGTATCCAACGCTCTACCAACTAAGGAACAGCTGGGGTCATCCCGCCGTCCAATTTATGAGGCATATATTTGCACTTAAACCAAGGAAGTCGTAGTCAGCGCAGGCAAGTGCAGAACACTTTCTGCTTGTTGGCATCAGATAGCATGTGATATTATTACAAGCTGGCAGCTGACCCATAATCCCTCGCATACCCCCTGAAGGCATGAAGTCTGCCAGGAAGAAACTCTCACTATGAATCAAGGAATGAAGTGGAAATTTAAAGGCTTGTTCTTTTTTTTGTTAGACACAATGTCAATGAGAACTAATAGACAATAATGCCAACAAAAGTATAGGAGATGTGATTAATAGTAATTGTAATGTAAATGTGAACTAAGAAAAGTGGACAAAAAGATAATTTGCCACATGCAAGAGCCAAACCTACAACCTTTAAATTGTGTATATTGTATTGTATGTAATAAGGGGCAGATACTTATAGTTTTCACTATCAACTTGAAATTTATGAGCAACCAGAGTAAACACGCATGTCAGGTGACTTTCTTGAAAAACTAACAGAACCGACATTTGGCAGAGTTATTTTAAGCTTCATTTTCATTTCGTATAGAATCTTGGGTGACCACCCAAGTTGAGGGTCAAGCACATGCCCCATTGCTTATAATTATTGTTCATGCCTGCCCTGCACTGTTTTAATGAACATACATGCACCTACGAGACAACATAATGCTAGAACAATCACACATTTGAAGTAAACAGGCGACACAAACAACACAAACAGGTGACACCGATTTAACCATCTAGAGCCCATCAGCTGCCAGGTCAAGCCAGAGAGCTTGACCTGACAATTCTAGCATAGGCATGTTGGCCAACCTCCAAGAACTCAATCTCTTTTAGTGTATTAACTACTTAAGGTTTCTGTTTGTCAGTATGCTTTACAAGGAGTCTTCACTGGCAAGTGAATTCACAGGGTGGGAACAGTCCACAGGCATCACCTTGTCTTCCATGCTGTCATTCATTCACTATGAATCATAACCAACAAGCATTAGCAAATGTTAGATTAAGCAGCATTATGACATGTTATCATTCCCATGCAAAACAGCTTCTTTACCATAAGCAACAATAGTCTCATCTTCACATTTATATCAGTATAGGTAGCACAGGTCAGAAGTATCAGTTTTTCAAACAGTTCCAGTCCTTGTGAAGAATTTCTATTTCAAACAAGCAGGCACGATAAAGTGTGCGTGTGCGTGTGTGTGTGTGTGTGTGTGTGTGTGTGTGTGTGTGCGTGCGTGCGCGCTTGTTTATGCCAGAACACAACATTCTTTTTTTACTATTATTACTACACGTATCATACGTCAACTACAAAAGGCGAATTCACTCAACCATAAGCATGCTCAAATGGTGACAGGGGTTAGCTCTAAAATCACAAGCACTTGACAGTGAAACGAAGCGGTGCGAAAGCAAACATCGCAGTGATAACGCACTTTCTATAAACACAGGCAACCACGCAAGTCGTCGGAAGAGCGTAAAAAAGCATAGAAGACACGGCTGGCCACTAGCCGTCTCATTCTGTGTGGCACATTTCGTAAGCAAGCAAAGTTCAAAATCGTACACATGGGAAACATGCAATGACCGAGTTAGCGGAAGGTCGGTGCTTTGCACTAGCCCAGTACATACAACCTGGCTACGCTCAGGCGAACGTGACGCGTACCGTGCTGTTTTAGGTTGTAAGTAACCAATGCTAATTGTGCGAGGTTCGCAGACATGCGCTCGTATATTCAAGAAGCGTTCAGCGCGCGCGGGGAAAACACCATAATAACGCTGAAACGCGTGTGCTCATTTCTTTGGCTGAAGACCAGCACCACTATCAGCGGGGTGAAGTGCCAGAGAAGGCACACGCCCTCGGACACGAACCCGCGTTCACGAACCAATACATCGTCATATCTGCCATCAGCATTCTGCAAACCAGCGGCACCAGCGATTTCGTCTGCACAACCTAGGCGTAAAGCAATACCAACACTCTGTTTCGAACCAGTCGTCACTTTCCGAATTTGAAAGCGATCATTATTAGGTGTTACTTAAGCGAATGGGATAACAAGTGCTATGAATGGAATACGTCAATTCCGAGAAACATATAGGCTTAAATGCCTGCATGCAAACGGGAGAAGCAGATATCAAAAGAGGCTCACATGATAGCGGTAACGGCGATTTCACATATCAACGCCCGCTTTCACTCATAACTTTGCGCTTGCAGGCAATGCAGACAGGCGCAAAGCACAAGTGAACGAGGACAAGTGAACGAGCAACTACAAACAGATTCGTCACAAGCGTCACTGCGGTATCAACAGTGTTGCCAAGATCTCAACGGGTATAGCCGCTGTACAGAAGAAAAAGTGAGCAAAAATATGATTGGTGGGTTAGTTTGAGAGGTAATTTCAATCTGTTTCGGCTGGCAAGTAAAAATGATCTCATCCGCTGAACTCACAAAAGGGATTAGCTATCTTGGCTAGGTAATTTAGTAGTTGTATCGGTGAAGCCCTACATCTTCCCGTGAATCACGCAACGGGCACTTTACACACAACCACAGCCTCCTATATTTCTCTTGCCTGCCGGTTGAGCGCAAAACACCCGTCATCTATGACGGCGCTGCCTACGTAGGGAGGCGGAGAGGATTTACTGGATGGCAGCTATGGAGAAAAAAAACCGGCTTTGAGTAACTACCGAAAGGGCAAAAATGAAATAAGGAGGGAGGCATTTTACGATAATTCAAGGGGAAGCGCTTTACTGTTTGAAGCGAGATCGGGTTGCCTTAGAACGCGTAGTTATAAAGCAAGATTCAGTAAAGAAGAAGAACAATGCACATGCTGCGGGAAAGATAAGGAAACGGCGGAGCATGTTCTGATTGAATGTGGAGATATCCACCCAGGTGTACGTTTGGGCACGAGCCTACAGGAAGCCTTGGGTTTTAGGGACAACAATGGAAAGCTGAACACACCCGCGATTGAAATAAGTAAGAGACGGTTAGAGTATTGGTGGCAGAAAATTAGAGAGAAAGGACAAAAATAAATATTGGAAAAATAAAATATGGACAGTGTGCCGTAAATGGCAGAGAACTTAAGCTGAAAATTTTCCTTTTTTTCCATTAAGATAGAATTTATCGAAGTAGAGGCATTAGGCCAACATCAAAAAAGAAAAAAGGTTTTTTTTTTTTGTCGAGCCTGGTGGCATACTTGTCACCACCCCGTTATAAAGGGGACGCTCATAGCATCCATCCATCCATCCATCCATAAAGGTAGCCACCCTAGTAAAGGTCTTTATACATGGCCTTTAAAATCGGCAATTTTGGCGTTCGCTACAAATTTCAGAGGCTATGCCTTGTATTGAAGAAGTTGTCTGTTGAATGACGGCGTCACTTACGTAGGGTTGATTAAAACAACGTTTACGCCTTTTTAAAATTGTTTACGTTATTTTTGTTGCATATAAGTAAGGGAAAAAAACTCTTTTTTCACTATTCCAAAATAGGCAGCAACTTTAGCCATTTGTGTGACGACTGGTTACCAAAATTTTTCTTTGGAGCATTTGATGCATATTCAGCAAAGTCAACCAACTAGTACCTGTGCTCATTGTCAGTTCTAACAGAAGTCACAGCATGCCATGTATAGATATGGTTGTAAAGAGAATTATTGAAAGAAAGCACAAACACGCATGCACGTACGCACACGCGGAAGCAGTCAAGGAAACATTTTAGCTAGGCTTGTGCGAATAGTGAATTTTTGGTTCGAAGTGAATTAGAAAAGAATATTGATTTTGGTTTAAGAATTTCAAAACGAATTCGAATAATATACCTGACATATTAAGAAAAGTGGGCATATTTATTATGACCTGACTTAGCACAATATCTTTTCTTTAATTGAAATAGAGGCTGTATGCAAATGCCTTTTTTTTATCCAAAGGAAGCCAAACAATTATGAGTAGTAGCAGGATTTCACTTTTGGTAAGATGCGAGTGATAACCTGGGAATTACGTAGCATTTTAAAATTTAAACAATACATCTAGCGGTTTGGTGTATAGCGACACCACGAACCCGAGCTAACGGGGAAGTTTCGACTCCCTCCCACGCCTAGCCGTGCGTGGCTTTGCCGTGTCCGAGGAAAAGGGGATCCTGGGGGTTCAGCCGACGCTGGGTGATTGGACCGTTAAGGCCCCCCGGCAGAGGCAACACACCCCTTTGGCCCCGGCTTCACGTAGACGGCACCCCTGAGCTGACCCACCCAGGGGAATCGGCAGTCGCCTTTTCCTATCTCTCTCTCCCTACATCTTTGTCTTTATCTCTTACTATTTATCTGTCCTCTCTTCTACTCTCTTCCGTTTACTTCCAAACTTCCTGGCGGCTAGGGTTAACCCTGTGCAAATAGCTTACCTTGGTCTAGGCGCATTGGGTTATAGTGGCGTTGTACGGCTGGCGTCTGCAGGTTTCAGCATTTGTAAACTTGTAGCGTCCCCTCGTTGGGCTCCGTGGTGGGTGGCCGCCAACGCTGCTGAACAACAATAAGGAAGACATGCATGGAGCATTCCCACTACTGTCTGATCGTACCGGCTTAAAGCCGGTACGCACCGATGATCTCACCAGAGAAGGATTGGCCACCCTGGTGCAGTATCTGGCCACCCCCTCCCATAGGCATTCGTCAATTAACTCACGGCCCTCAGTCCCCACCAGCTGCGGAGCAACTGACCACGTCGGCGGTCAGATCTGCAAAGCAGCAGAGGGTGCTAGGAATCTCTGGATACGGGCAGGCCACCACTGGAACTTGAACTTAGCAACGTTTAACGTTAGAACGTTATCTAGTGAGGGAAGTCTAGCTGTATTATTCGAGGAGCTAGAAGCCATTAAATGGGATATAATAGGGCTGAGTGAGGTTAGGAGGACAGATGAGGCCTATACTGTGCTACAGAATGGGCACGTCATTTGCTATCGGGGCTTAGCAGACAGAAGAGAACTGGGAGTAGGGTTCCTAATTCACAGAAACATAGCTGGCAACATAGAGGATTACTATAGCATTAATGAAAGGGTGGTAGGCATTGTAATTAAACTGAATAAAAGATACAAAATGAAGGTAGTACAGGCTTACGCGCCTACATCCAGCCATGATGACGCTTCAGTTGAAAGCTTCTATGAAGACGTGGAATCGGCAATGAGTAAGGTGAAAACACAGTATACTATAGTAATGGGCGACTTTAATGCAAAGGTAGGGAAGAAGCAGGCTGGAGACCAGGCAGGAGGAGATTATGGCATCGGCACTAGAAACGCCAGAGGAGAGCTACTAGTAGAATTCGCAGAACGCAATAATCTGCGTATTTTGAATACCTTCTACCGAAAACGAGAAAGCCGCAAGTGGACATGGAGGAGCCCTAATGGCGTAAATAAGAACGAAATAGACTTTATAATGACTGCACACCCAGGAGTCGTGCAGGATGTGTTAGTGGTTGGCAAGGTAAGATGCAGTGACCGTAGAATGGTACGGGCTCGAATCCACCTAGACTTGAAGAAGGAACGACAGAAACTGATACGCAAGAAGCCAATCAATGAGCTAGCACTGAGAGGGAAAGTACAGAATTCAGAGTGTCACTGCAGAACAGGTACTCTGCTCTTAGCGAGGAAACCAACCTTAGCGTAGATACAATGAATGATAATCTGACGAGTATCATCACGGAGTGTGCAGTGGAAGTTGGAGGCAGGGTAGCTAGACAGAACACCGGCAAGCTTTCCCAGGAAACGAAGAACCTAATTAAGAAGCGTCAAATCATGAAAGTGTCAAGTACAACAGACAAAATAGAACTGGCAGAGCTTTCGCAGTTGATTAATAGACGTAAAGTTTGCGATGTAAGAAGGTATAACATGGAGAGAATTGAGCACGCTCTGAAAAACGGAGGAAGCGTCAAAGCAGTGAAGAGGAAACTTGGGATAGGCAAAAGGCGGATGTATGCACTAAAGGACAAAGAAGGCAAAATAACTACCAATATGGATAGGATAGTTAAAATAGCGGAGGAGTTTTACAGAGATCTGTACAGTAGCCGAGACAACCACGACCTTAATACTATAAGAACTAGCAGTAACCCAGACGACACCCCACCGGTAATGATAAAAGAAGTCAGAAAAGCTTTGGAGAGCATGCACAGAGGCAAAGCTGCTGGTGAGGATCGGGTAAGATCAGATCTGCTGAAAGATGGAGGACAGATTGTGTTAGAAAAACTGGCCACTCTATTTATGAGGTGTCTCCTGACGGGAAAAGTACCAGAGTCTTGGAAGAACGCTAACATCATCTTAATACATAAGAAAGCAGATGACAAGGACTTGAAGAATTACAGGCCGATCAGCTTGCTCTCTGTAGTATACAAGCTATTTACAAAGCTAATTGCTAGCAGAGTAAAGAAAACATTAGAATTCAATCAACCAAAGGAACAAGCAGGATTTAGAACAGGCTACTCAACAATTGACCACAGTCATACTGTCCATCAGGTAATAGAGAAATGCTCAGAGTATAACCAACCACTATACATAGCCTTCATAGATTACGAGAAGGCGTTTGATTCAGTAGAAATATCAGCCGTCATGCAGACACTGCGGAATCAGGGCGTAGATGAAATATATATAAACATTCTGGAAGAAATCTACAGGGGATCAACTGCTACCATAGTGCTTCATAAAGAAAGCAACAGAATACCAATAAAGAAGGGTGTAAGGCAGGGGGACACAATCTCCCCAATGCTATTCACTGCGTGCTTACAGGACGTTTTCAGAAGCCTCGAATGGGAACAGTTAGGGATAAGAGTTAATGGAGAGTACCTCAGTAACCTGCGCTTCGCCGATGACATTGCATTGCTGAGTAACTCAGGGGACGAATTGCAACTCATGATTACGGAGTTAGACAAGGAGAGCAGAAAGGTGGGTCTTAATATTAATCTGCAGAAAACGAAAGTAATGTACAACAACCTCGGAAAGGAGCAGCGCTTTGCGATAGGTAATAGTGCACTTGAAGTTGTAAAAGACTATGACAACTTAGGGCAGGTAATAACCGCAGAGCCTAACCACGAGATTGAAATAACTAGAAGAATAAGAATGGGGTGGAGCACATTCGGCAGGCACTCTCAAATTATGACTAGTAGATTGCCACTGTCCCTCAAGAGGAAGGTATATAACAGCTGTATCTTGCCGGTACTTAGCTACGGAGCAGAAACCTGGAGACTCACAAAGAGGGTTCAACTTAAATTGAGGACGACGCAGCGAGCAATGGAAAGAAAAATGGTAGGTGTAACCTTAAGAGACAAGAAAAGAGCAGAGTGGATTAGGGGACAAACGGGAGTTAAGGATATCATAGCTGCAATAAAGAAGAGGAAATGGACATGGGCCGGGCATGTAGCACGTAGACAGGATAACCGCTGGTCATTAAGGGTCACCAACTGGATTCCCAGAGAAGGGAAGCGGGGTAGGGGGAGACAGAAGGTTAGGTGGGCAGATGAGATTAAGAAGTTTGCGGGTATAAATTGGCAACAGCAAGCACAGGACCGGGTTAACTGGCGGAACATGGGAGAGGCCTTTGTCCTGCAGTGGACGTAGACAGGCTGATGATGATGATGATGATGATGATGATAAGTTTCAAAAACGTAAAAACTTAGTTGAAAACACCCCCTACTTAGGTGGCGCCACCACCATAGTTCCAATGACGGCCGCTTTCCAAGTGACCGCCGATAATGCGGCAGGCAAGGGAAATCTAGGAGGCTATGGCACAACACTGCGCCCACCTCGTCGGACGCGAAAGGATAAGGTTGTGCTAGTTAGGTCGTTGTTCACTAAATATACCCAGACCGAAAATGAGCACGCAGCTGACAACGTTGTAGACTCAGGGACGTAGCCAGAAATTTAGGGGGGGGGTCACACACACCCAACGTGGGGGGGGGAGAGCACAGGCATCAGCTTTTCTTTGTGACGTCACGATCGGTGGTGGTAGTGGTTAGAAGAAAAAGGAAAAAGGCACCTAATTTCTGTCTGCCTTCAGGCGACACGGCGCAGTGCCTTATAGGGGTGGGGAAAATAGAAGGAAAATAGACGGAGAAGTAGACAGGCAAGCGACGGAAAAAGAAGGAGATAGGAAAGTGGGGATCCGGTCGAAGCAGTCCAAGGGCGGGGCGCCACAATGCGAGAGCTGCACGGCGTCAGGAGACCGCGGAGGGCGAACCAGTCGGCGGGAGCTACGCTGGCGTCGGAGATCGCGAGGGCACAACCGTCCAGCTTGAAATCCTGCGAGCGAATCCCTCACGATCGGTAGCAGTGCATGTATATCAAGTCATAATATTTCCCCTCTCCCCATGCGTATAGTTGTTAAGATAGTAAGTGAAAGTACTGTAAGAATGATTGATTGATATGTGGGGTTTCACTTCCCAAAACCACCATATGATTATGATAGACGCCGCAGTGGAGGGATCCAGAATATTGGACCACCTGGGGTTCTTTAACGTGCACCAAAATCTGAGCCCACGGGCCTAGAGCATTTTCGTCTCCATGGGAATTGTAGCCGCTGCACCCGGGATTCGATCCTGAGACTGGCGGGTTAGCTGCCGAGTACCTTAGCCACTAGACCACGGCGGTGGTGCAGTACTGTAAGTTAAGTACTCCAAATACAGTAAATGACAGGTACAGTGAGCGTTTGGAGCAACAGCCGCTCGCCGCACCATTGAACGGACTAGTCTTCGAAAACGCATTATTGCGATTACTAACCCAATTGAAGAAGACATCGCTACTTGTTAATCTTTGTTAAGTGTAGACGTTGCAGTCCTCATCTGGGCGAAGTGCGTTTGACAGGTCAAGGAGGGTTCCGCTTACAACGAGGAATGAGAGGTGTACACAGCATGTTTTTGTACATTCATAATTACATTTTGGTTTTGCTTACTTTGTTGAGCCTAATTCTTACTGTCGATGTCTGTAACTTCATGCCTGTAGGAATGATTTTTACATTAATCTCTCTATGTCAAGCCACCCAGCAGTGGTAGCTTTTAGTCTATTTTTTACTTTACAACGTGCATCCAAGCGTGCTTGCGATGCGCAATAAGTAATTTTTTTGTAATATATGCTGCATGTTGGCAATGCTAATTTGCGCACGTTAATTTTCGGGTAGACTTTCAGTTGCACTGTGACTATTGATAGCAATGAAGTACTGCAATCGTAGATGTTTTATCGTGCAATCTGCGAGGTCAAGGTAAACATTGATGAGAAATGTCCACTTGGTCTATATCAAATGTGTATGTGCGGCCGGACTATACGCACCTACGCACATAAAACTTGGTCACTGCGCATATGCGCTAAAACACTTAAATGAGCGCAAAAAAATAGTAGCATGTTCTCGTTTTTTTTGTCGTTGCTCTCTTCTTTCAGTTTCCTGATACGATAGCATTGCGGCAAGGTGTCTTCCGTTGTTTCCAAGCGTGCAGCCTACTTTTCACTTTACCTGAACATATTAAGAACTGTAGAGAATATTTCACCATGTAGCATACGTCCATTCATGTTTCTAGCCCTTACATCAGCGTGTACAGGAGAAGCCTCTAACCACACAAAATCATCAGTGATCGGCTCACCAGAGATGAAGGAATGAACTCCGGAGTTGCTCAGAGCATGATCCGTTTCTCAGAACGTGTGAACTCCGGCGAGAACTGCCAGTGCACGCAACACGAGTTTACCTACGCTCTACTGTGCACCGTCCATTCCTGTTCGTTGTCTGTTTCGGGCATTCTGATGCAAGTCACTGAAATTTCACTACTGCAATCACCTCCTTCACGTTCATTCACGTTCGTGGTATTTCATCACAACGCGACAGAAACTACTAGCCTTCCATGTGCGCGCAATCACAAACGTGAGACATCTCGCGCGCAGAGTAAGATACTGGGTGAGCGCGACCTTACCGGCACCCGAAGGGAAGCGGAGGAAATGTATACTCGCAAATCTTTCCACCAGGCGAGAAACGATTGCTAGTGTTTAAACCGGAACGTCACCAGCCGACATGTATCGTCGCTAAAGTTTTCGTTTCTCGCATTCAGGGTCACTGCCCGAAGATTGCTGAGCTCGTTGCTTCCTAGCAATGTGAAGTCACCCCCTTGAGATACGCTGCCGACACGTATTGCTGGGTAGTTCGTGTCCTGGGTCGTTCAGCGCCCTCTTTGAGACTCGATGGTCGCACCGAAACACTCTACGGTATAACACTTGATTACTTCCCGAAAGGCGGCGTTGCTCCCAGTGCACACTTGACAACTGGCGAAAATTAGAATGCTGATTTTCACAGGCAGGCAGCTTCATTGAAGTGACTTGTCAGTGGCTATCATAGAAGAGCACTTCAAGGTTTCAGTATTTCTGGCCTTTTCTGGACTATTTAATAGACCACTTCAATGAGCGCTTTAAAGTGCATCGGCACACCTTAAAAATGCTTTCTTAGGCTTCTGCCACAGAAAATTCCCGAATCTGCCACTCTTCCCACCGCGGAGAAGTTATCGACGTGTATACTCGAACATTATCTCAACTTAAGCATTGCAGTGGGAGTTAGCAGTATAGGCGACGAAATGGAAGCGAGAGAAGGGAGAAACGCTGAGCATTTCTGCTATGCAAACGGTTGCCAATTGCCAGGAAAGAAGTCTTCCCAAACGTGCAACCTTTTCTAAATATTCCAGCAACTCTGCCGGTGAGCACAGCTGAAGGAGAACGCTTTTTTCCATCGCTGAGACGCCTGAAGTTGTATACCTGAGAGCTACAACAACACATGGAAGATTGTTTGGCATTGCTTTTTGAACATCCAACGTAGAATACGAATCCGTCCGTAAGACATTCTCTGTTCTTTAACGGGAACGTAGTCGGCTTCACCTATGTGTGTGTAATATCAACCATAAGCGCCAGCTCCAACAAGGATGAAAGTTAACTGAAGTTATTCTTGGATTGAGATGTTCTGAACAACAGTGAAAACATAGATTTAATGATCAATTGATGAGGTTTAACATCTGGTGGGCGACTTCAATGCCAAGGTAGGGAAGAAGCAGGCTGGAGACTAGGCAGTAGGAGATTATGGCGTCGGTACTAGAAATGCCATGCAGAAGGGAGCTTTAGTAGAATTCGCAGAACGCAATGATTTACGAATCTTCAATACCTTCTACCGAAAACAAGGGAACCGTAATTGGACAAGGAGGAGCCCTAATGGTGAAATTAAGAACGAAATAGACTTCATGCTGAGTGCACACGCAGGCATCGTGCAGGATGTGTAAGTGCTTGGCAAGGTACGATGTAGTGACCATAGAATGGTACGGTCTTGAATTCATCTAGACTTGAAGACAGAACGACAGAAAATGATACTCAAGAGGCCAATATACCAGCTAGCACTGAGAGGGAAAGTACAGGAATTCAGAGTCTCACTTCAGAACAGGAACTCGGCTCTTATCGAGGAAACCAGCCTTAGCGTTAACGCAATGAATGATAATCTGACGAGTATCATTACCGAGTGTGCAGTAAGAAGTTGGAGGTGTGGTAGTGAGACAGCACACTGGCAAGCTGTCCCAGGAGACGAAGAACCTCATCAAAAAACGTGAAAGTATGAAAGCCTCAACTCCAACAGACAAAATAGTATTGGCAGAGCTTTCGAAGTTGGTTACTAAGCGTAAGGTATCCGATGTAAGAAATTATAACACGGAGAAAATTGCACACGCTCTGAAGAACGGAGGAAGCATCAAAGCAGTGAAGAGAAAACTTGGGATAGGCAAAAACTCGATGTATGCACTAAGAGGCAAAGAAGGCGAAGTAATTACTAATATAGATAAGATAGTTAAAATAGCAGAAGAGTGTTAGAGATCTGTACAGTAGCCAGGACAACCACGACCATAATATAGGAACTAGCAGTAACCCAGACGGCATCCCACAAGAAATGATGGAAGAAGCCAGAAAAGCTTTGGAGGGAATGCAAAGAGGAAAAACTGCTGGTGAGGGTCAGACAACATTCATCATCATCATCATCATCATCATCATCATCATCATCATCATCATCATCATCATCAGCCTGATTACGTCCACTGCTGGACAAAGGCCTCTCCCATGTTCCACCAGTCAACCCGATCCTGTGCTTGCTGCTGTCAATTTATACCCGCAAACTTCTTAATCTCATCTGCCCACTTAACCTTCTGTCTCCCCCTAACCCGCTTGCCTTCTCTGGGAATCCAGTTAGTTACCCTTAATGACCAGCGGTTATCCTGTCTACGCGCTACATGCCCGGTCCATTTCCATTCCCTCTTCTTGATTTCAATCATGATATCTTTAACCCCCGTTTGTTCCCTAATCCACTCTGCTCTATTCTTGTCTCTTAAGGTTACGCCTACCATTTTTCTTTCCATTGCTCGCTGCGTCGTCCTCAATTTAAGCTGAACCCTCTTTGTAGGTCTCTATGTTTCTGCTCCGTAGCTAAGTACCAGCAAGATACAGCTGTTATATACCTTCCTTTTGAGGGATAGTGGCAATCTACCTGTCATAATTTGAGAGTGCTTGCCAAATGTGCTCCACCCCATTCTTATTCTTATAGTTACTTCAATCTCGTGGTTTGGCTCAGCGGTTATTACCTGCCCTAAATAGACATAGTCTTTTACAACTTCAAGTGCACTATTACCTATCGCAAAGCGCTCCTCCTTTCCGAGGTTGTTGTACATTACTTTCATTTTCTGCAGATTAATTTTAAGACCCACCTTTCTGCTCTCATTGTCTAACTCCGTAATCATGAGTTGCAATTCGTACCCTGAGTTACTCAGCAATGCAATGTCATCGGCGAAGTGCAGGTTACTAAGATACTCTCCAATAATTCTTATTTCTAACTGTTACCATTCTAGGCTTCTGAAAACCTCATGTAAGCACGCGGTAAATAGCATTGGGGAGATTGTGTCCCCCTGCCTTACACCCTTCTTGACTGGTATTCTGTTGCTTTCTTTATGAAGCACTATGGTAGCAGTTGATCCCATGTAGATTTCTTCCAGAATGGCTATATATACTTCATCGATGCCCTGATTCCGCAATGTCTGCATGACGGCTGATATTTCTACTGAATCAAACGCCTTCTCGTAATCTATGACTGCTATGTATAGTGGTTGGTTATATTCTGAGCATTTCTCTATTACCTGATTGATAGTACGAATGTGGTCGATTGTTGAGTAGCCTGTTCGAAATCCTGCTTGTTCCTTTGGTTGATTGAATTGCAATGTTTTCTTTACTCTGTTAGCCATTACATTTGTAGATAGCTTGTATACTACAGAGAGCAAGCTGATCGGCCTGTAATTCTTCAAGTCCTTGTCATCTTCTTTCTTATGTATTAAGATGACGTTAGCATTCTTCCAAGACTCTGGTACTGTTCCCGTCAGGAGACACCTCGTAAACAGGGTGGCTAGTTTTTCTAACACAATCATTCATCCATCTTTCAGCAGATCTGATGTTACCTGATCCTCACCAGCAGCTTTGCTTTTTTGCATGCTCTCCAAGGCTTTTCTGACTTATTCTGTCATTACTGGTGTCATCTGAGTTACTGATAGTTCTAATTGTATTAAGATCGTGGTTGTCCCGGCTACTGTACAGATCTCTGTAAAACTCCTCCGCAATTTTAACTATCCTATCCATATTGGTAGTTACTTTGCCTCCTTTGTCCCTTAGTGCATACATCCGATTTTTGCCTATCCCAAGTTTCCTCTTCACTGCTTTAACGCTTCCTCCGTTTTTCAGAGCGTGTTCAATTCTCTCCATGTTATACCTTCTTACACCGGATACCTTACGCCTATCAATTAACTTCGAAAGCACTGCCAGTTCTATTTTGTCTGTTGTACTTGAGACTTTCATGATTTGACGCATCTTAATGAGAATCTTCGTTTCCTGGGAAAGCTTGCCAGTGTCCTGTCCATCTACCGTACCTCCAACTTACACTGCACACTCTGTAATGGTACTCGTCAGATTATCATTCATTGCGTCAACGATAAGACTGGTTTCCTCAATAAGAGCTGGATACCTGTTCTGAATTGAGACTCTGAATTCCTGTACTTACCATCTCAGTGCTAGCTCATTGATTGGCTGCTTGTGTATCAGTTTCTGTGGTTCCTTCCTCAAGTCTAGGCGAATTCGAGACCGTACCATTCTATGGTCACTGGATCGTACCTTGCCAACTACTTCCACATCCTTCACGATGCCTGGGTGTGCACTCATTATAAAGTGTATTTCATTCTTATTTTCGCCATTAGGGCTCCTCTATGTGCACTTGCGGTTTCCTTGTTTTTAGTAGAAGGTATTCAAGATCCGTAAATTATTGCGTTCTGTGAATTCTACTAATAGCTCCGCTCTGGCATTTCTATGCCATAATCTCCTACCGTCTGGTCTCCAGCCTGCACCTTCCCTACCTTTGCATTAAAGTCTCCCATCAGTATAGCATAATATGTTTTTACCTTACTCATTGGCGATTCCACGTCTTCATAGAAGCTTTCGACTGAAGTGTCATCATGGCTGGATGTGGGCACGTAAGCCTGTACCACCTTCATCTTGTATCTTTTATTCAGTTTAATTACAATACCTACAACCCTTTCACTAATGCAATAGTATTCCTCTATGTTGCCAGCTATGTTTCTGTTAATGAGGAACCCCACTCCCGGTTCTCTTCTGTCAGCCAAGATCTTATAGCAAAGGACTAGCCCATTCTGCTGCACCATATAGGCCTTATCTGTCCTCCTAACCTCACTGAGCCCTATTATATCCCATTCAGCACCCTCTAGCTCCTCGAATAATACAGCTAGACTTCCCTCACTAGATAAGGTTCTAGCGTTAAACGTTGCCAAGTTAGGGTTCCAATGGCGGCCTGTCCGTATCCAGAGATTCTCAGCACCCTCTGCTGCATTGCAGATCTGACCGCCGTCGTGGTCAGTTGCTTCGCAGCTGCTGGGGACTGAGGGCCGTGAGTTATTTGACGTATGTATGTGGGAGGTAGTGGCCAGATACTGCACCAGGGTGGCCAATCCTTCTCTCGTGAGGGAGTGCGTTCCCGGCAGTGGTTGCCGGTGAGGCCGCACCCCAGGCCACTTAATGCAGTTCCATTGCCACGCGGATTTTTGTATCTGGTAGGAAGCTGCGTGGCACCGGGATTTGAACCACGGACCTTTTGCATGCGAGGCGGATGCTCCAGGTACTACGCCATCGCTGCTTAATACTTTGTACTTGTGCAAAAAAAAAATTCAATAAAAAAATTGTTATTTGTTAAAATATACTAAAATATATTGCAGTGCTGAGGCAAACATTTTTAGTACATCAGTCAAACTGAAACACTGTTAAGATAATCTTTCAATAACGACAAAATGCACGCTACTACGTTTCCTAACCTTGCTCCATCAAAGCATGCTAGTGCATAAGGAGATTCTAAAAGTGCATAATTTAAGGCTAGTTGGTTCGAAGGGGTAGATTTTTTCATATTGAAATATTTACTTCACAAACTGCCATGACAGTGGTATGAGATTCTGATTTTAGGTTTCACGACAAGAGGGAAGTGCACGAATTGTTCCCGATTCACAACTTGAGGATTTTGTCACCTGGCAATAATGAGAGTGCAGGAAAGCTGACATTCCTGCTCATGTGGCAGATAAGTCACTGCAGAACTCCGCATCACGGGCAGTGCCTAATTCAAATGATTTTCACATCTCTGCTTATCATTTTTTTCCTTCTAGTTGTTTTACACCTACTTGTATTAGCCATTTTGGCACATTTTGTTTGCTACATATTTGTTGTTGACCAGCTCAGTGACAAAAAAAGAAATAAAAATCAAGGTTTGTGCAGGTGATAAGAGGCACAAACACCAAGACAAAGGAGAGGGTTTCACTGTGGCCACACTGCGAGGGAAGTCGCAAGGTTCCCATCACTGCAAACGCTAATCTATGACCAGACGATGAAAAGTGCAGCTTTGGAACTCATTTTGGCCGAGACAGAAAAATTGGCTACAGAGTTATTGTTGCTTATTGTTAGTTAGTGGTCAAGCCGAGAACGTCTCCCCTGCATGCAGAAGTAAGCTGCAAGATGCGCACAATTTCGCATTTGCGACAGCGAATCGTCTTAAAGTGAAAAGAAAGCCTAACACTGTTATAAACCTATCCTGGGACATGTAGGCACAGAGGGCAAAGCGCATAGCATCAGTGCCCCACTCTGGGATGCCTCGTGGGTAGTCAGCCTTCTGGCCTTGCTTGGCACGCTCAGTCTCAACTGGATCCAGGTTTGAGTTGTGAAGCTTCTGATTCAGGTCCTACGGTGTGCCCATACACCGGTTTGTAAAGAACCACAGTAAAGGATAGAATAGTACCGTACACATACTTGTCACAAGAAACATAACTTTATGTGATTCAAGTACCAGTTGTACACTTTCAAAAGCAGCACTAAAAACATGCTACTCATATAATGGCAGGAAAAATATGGTAAACACTAATACAGCAGCATTGAAACAGAGGAGCACCAGACTGAATTCAGTGCTTCTGGTTATGGCCTTTTCATACACGCCCACCTGTGAACTATAAAACTGAAAATCTTAACATGGAAAACAGGGCAGTAATAGCACACGTTTTCTCCGAGTAGCATACCTTCCGTCAGGTACATACTGATGAAAGGTGTGTTGAATTTACTTTTAAACACAGCGCAAAAACATCAGAAACTGACAACGTTGTTTTCAAATTAATCACTACAATGCTGCTGATTTCTGGTGTTTCAGATACAGCTGCAGCAGAAAAAGACTGGTGCAAGTTTCCAATGACCATAGCTGCAAAATCGTGACTAGCGTTTTAAAAGCCTCCCTACCTCGAGTGAAATGCCCTGGATTACATTGATGGGGTCAATCAGATTGCCTAGTGACTTGCTCATCTTTGACCATGGGCATCACGCACTATAGAGTGGAGTAGCACCTGCAGTTTAATAAATGAAAACGATCAGGGAAGAAAAAACTGCAGTGGTATAGGACACCATATTTAATAGACTGCAATAAGACCACGATTGTTGAACGAGCGGAAACTGTTCAACCTGTTCCCCTATCAAAATATATAACTGCGTGTGTAACACGAAACCCTAAACATCATCATTTTGATCAGCAAATTCATTAGGTTCTATGGAAGTCAAGAAAGCATCGAAACTGCTATGTTTTAATCATGAGTATGATTGAGACTGGACGCCTTGTTTGAAAGCATCCATCAAAGCAGTGCCTCTTTAATGTGTATAGCTATTTCGCAATCACACAAGTCTCGTAGTCTCGTAGGTCAGTTGGGGGAAGTGCACACGAGGGGGTGCAATGTGGTGCAACTTCAAAACTATATACAGTCGACGTCCGATTTCCCGGACCCTCAAGGGACCTTGAAAATGTCCGGAAAATCGGGCGGTCCAGAAAAATAAGTGCACGTGAAAAGCACCTTTTTTGTAGGTATTTCTGGCTGACAGAAAGGGGAACAGCCAAAGTACAAAATTTCCATTGCAATTCAGCCAATGCAACGTTTAGATGGCTCTGAAAAGAGCCGTTTATATTTAAAAAATCCGACGTGGCAGGCGCTATCTCATAGGTCAGCACTTGGGCGCAAAGAAGTCGCCTATTTTACTTTGCATGGCGTTCCGCCAGATAACATTAGATCTGCTAAAAGACGGAGGACAGATTGTGTTATAAAAACTAGTCACCCTGTTTACGAAGTGTCTCCTGACGGGAAGAGCACCAGAATCTTGGAAGAATGCTATTATCTTAATTCATAAGAAAGGAGATGACAAGCACTTGAAGAATTACAATCCGATCAGCTTGTTCTCCGTAGTACACAAGCTACTTACAAAGGTAATGGCTAACAGAATGAAGACAACATTAGAATTCAATCAACCAAAGAAACAAGCAGGATTTCGAACAGGCTATTCAACAATCGACCACAATCATACTATCAATAAGGTAATAGAGAAATGATCAGAATACAGCCAACCACTATACATAGCTTTCATAGAATACGAGAAGGCGTTTGATTCAGTAGAAATATCAGCAGTCATGCGGGCACTACGGAATCGGGGTGGTGACGAAGCATATATACACAACCTGGACAAAATCTACAGGAGATCAACTGCAACCACAGTGCTCCTTAAAGAAATCGACAAAATACCAATCAAGAAGGGTGTAAGGCAGGGTATACAATCTCACCACTGCTATTTACCGTGTGCTTACAGGAGGTTTTCAGAGACCTGGAATGGGAAGAGTTAGGGATAAGTGTTAAAGGAGAGTACCTTGGTAACCTACGCTTCGCCGATGACATCGCATTGCTGAGTAACTCAGGGGATGAATTGAAACTCATGATCACGGAGTTAGACAAGGAGAGCAGAAAGGTAGGTCTTAAAATTAGTCTGCAGAAAGCGAAAGCAATGTGCAACAACCTCGGAAGAGAACAGCGCTTCGATATAGGTAATAGTGTACTTGAAGTTGTAAAAGACTACGTCTACTTAGGACAGGTAATAACCGCCGAGCCAAACCACGAGATTGAAGTAACTATAAGAATAAGAATGGGGTAAAGCACATTTGGCGAGCGCTCTCACATAATGACTGGTAGATTGCCACTATCCCTCAAGAAGAAGGTATATAACAGCTTCATCTTGCTGGTACTTAGCTATGGAACAGAAACCTGGAAACTTACAAAGAAGGTTCCGCTTAAATTGAGGATGACACAGCGAGCAATGGAAAGTAAACTGGTAGGTATAACCTTAAGAGACAAGAAGAGACCAGAGCGGATTAGGGAACAAGCAGGGATTAAGGACATAATGATTGAAATCAAGAAGAGGAAATGGGCATGGGCCGGGCATGTAGCGCGTAGACAAGATAACCACTGGTCGTCAACAGTAACTGACTGGATTCCCAGAGAAGGCAAGCGGGTCAGGGGGAGACAGAAGGTTAGGTGGACAGATGAGATTAAGAAGTTTGCGGGTAAAAATTGGCAGCAGCAAGCACAGGACCAAGTTAACTGGCGGAAGATGGGAGAGGCCTTTGTCCTGCAGTGGACCTAGTCAGGATGATGATGATGTTGATGATGATGATGATGGACATCCAAAAACTACGATGTGACTACGAAAGATGCCGCAGTGGGGTGCTCCAGAAATTTTACCAATTTTCTTCTTTAACATGCACCTAAATGAAAGTGCACGGGCCTCAAGCATTTTCGCCTACATCGAAAATACGACAAGCATTCGATCCCGCTACCTGCGGATCAGCAATAGAGCACCATAACCACTGGACCAGCCTGGCGGGTGGTAAATAAAATGCGGCTTCGGTAAATCAGTACGCACTACTTTTCGCACAGCTGAAGGAAGCAAGTTCAACTCTATGAGACATATTGCTGAAAATCACTTTGACAGCGTGGCAGAGTGATTCCATCCTCTCCCGTTGTGTACTCCTTGCTTTTCAGTGGCACCTTTCACTTGCAGACGTAGTTAGTGAATACTAAAGGTGTGAACGACAATGCAACAACCCAAATTTGCACGTGACAATTCTAGCAAATTTTGGGTAACATATCTGGCATTTAATGTGACATGCAATGCGCAGGATAATCTTTGTGTCAATTGAAAAAAGATAATCAACAGTATTCTGCGATGTAATGTGTCTCTTTGTGTTGTGAGCTGCTTGCACGAAGTTTCTTTCATTTCTTGTAAAAAAAATTATCGTATACTATGTACATTGCTCGTAATGATAACACGCCCATACCTGTTTCTCAATTTTGTGCATTTCTTGTCGTGTGTCATGTCGCTAGTTCCAGAAATTGCTCGGTGCGGCCTTCTAGTCATGTCAATGTAAAAAGGACCAGATGAAGCGAAATAATATATTGCTACGGTATGAGCTGAGCTGTAGTATGTGCCGGGTAGGCAGAAGAGAGAGACGACGTTGTCTGGTGCGGCCTGAGGACTCCATCTTTACCGCGACTGCCGAACTTCATCCTCACCCTGTAAATAAATCCACCTATCCTTTAATTCAACCGTAACAGTTCTGCGGTGGAGGTGGGGGGTAATCAACCAAGCAACACGACGCTTCAAGTGCCTGATCTACAACGAAGCCGCCGCCTTGCTGGACTGCCCCCGTTACCACTGGCAGCTGAGATGTCTCACGGCGAAGAAGGAAACCTGATCCCCGCAGCTGCAGACCTTCTACCAGTCCCAGCAGCACCGCTAGCGCCAGTTTCGCGTGCGGCTGGTCCCTGGTTGCGTAAGGATCTGATAGTGCCTCGCACATTCGGTGGAAAATCTGGCGAGGACGTGGACGCCTGGCTCACACACTACAAACGGGTGAGCAAATACTACCAGTGGGACGCGGCGACCCAGTTGACCAATGTAGTATTTTTCTTATCAGACACAGCACTCGTGTGGTACGAGAACCACGAAGATGCCCTCACGTCATAGGATCGCTTCGTTTCCGAAATAAGAGCGTGCTTCGGAGACACCGTAGCTAAGAGAAAGCAAGCGGAAAAACGTTACTGCAGAGAGCTCAGATCCCAGGAGAGACGTGTACGACCTATGTCGAGGCAATCTTGAAGCTCTGCAAGATTGTCCCTTCTATGTCAGAGGAAGACAAAGTTGGCCACCTGCTGAAGGGCAATGCCGAGGACGTCTATCAGTTCCTCATCAGCAAAGACAGCCTTGCTATGGTAACCGACGTCAAAAGCCACTGTCGCACATTTGAGACCCTGAAGATGCGACGTATCACCCCCAAGTTCGGTCGCCTACCGAATGTAACCATCGTGGCAAGTGTTGACGAATACACGCCGCTTGATTTCGCGTCGACAATACGCCAGATCGTTCGAGAAGAGTTCACTCGACACGCTCGCCCGACGCCGTACGAAGCTACACCCGCACCGCCTCCCTCTCGCCTTCCCGTGTCAATTGTCGCTGCAGGCATCGATGACTGCAACTACAGGCCACCCTCACCACCGAGGTCACAGCGCAATAACTACCCGCTGCCGAGGTACGAAGACCGCTTCAGTTACCCCAATCAGCCAGCCAACACCTATTACGACCCGAACGAAGATGTACCTGTACCACCACCACGTCAGCGCAATGCCTTCCAGGAGTACAATGCCTACCACCAAGCCCCTGTCTGCTACCATTGCGGTATCACCGGGCATATAGCTCGGTTCTGTCGTCGACAAAGAGAGCCGACTTCCCGATATCATTCCCCATCATAGTTTCCGCCAGCGGGCACTGATCACAACAACGGTCATTGGCCCGCCTATTCCAGGAGTACCTCACGGCGGTGAAATCACCGTGGCAGTTCTCCCGCTTCTGACCGTAGTTTGACGCCTCCATCTGGCTGACTGCATCGTTCCCCTTCACCGGGACAACGCCTGTCATCACCGCCGCCGCCGGGAAACTAGCCAGCGCGACCGATGGAGGTGAGGTCGCTCAACAGGATTTGCCTCAGATGCCTCCGCCAGTTATAATGTCCAAGAACAAGATACGTGTGGAAATAGATGGCTTTTGTACAAGTGCTTTGGTGGACACCGGTGCTACGATATCAATTATGAGTCTTTCTTTCAAAAGTCGCATTGGCGGCAAAGTTATGTTATCTTGGGGCGAATCAACAAGGTTTCGTGGTGTTGGTGGGGAAGTACTTGATCCTGCGTAGTTTGTGCCGTCAATGTCTTATTGGCAGGAAAGGTGTTCCCGACAGAGTTTCTTGTGCTGCAACGTTGTACCCACGATGTGATTCTCGGACTTGACTTTCTCCAAGGATATGCCGCTTTCGTCGACTGTAGAAGCGGTGAACTTTCTGTCAGCGGTGACATTGTTCCTTCCCTCGTGGATGAGGCACCGCAGGCCGCGAAGGACGCTCTGATTGTTTCCGATGAGCTGACAGTGCTGCCATGGTCAATGAGGTCAGTTGCGGTGTTCGCCACAGAATCTGCCACATCTTTTCACGCCATCGTTGAACCTGCCATCGTTCAAAGTGATAAAAAATGCATACTCGTTCCTCGTTGTTTGGTATCTGTTGAGGAAGGAGCAACCTTCCTGTGGGTACTGAACTGTTTGCCAATGCCGGTTGTGCTCCCTCGAGGAATGAAGCTTGGCGTCTTCGATGATTCCACTGAAGGTTCTGTAGCGGTCGTTAACAACGATGAAAGCGAGAAAGGTACAGTCTCTGGCAAGCGCAGTTGTTCTTACGAGTCGCAGATCCAAGGTATGATTAGCACCACTTTGAGGCCACACGAGCAGCAGACGTTACGCCATCTATTGAGGTGACATGCTTCTGTGTTTGACTTTTGCCAAGAGGAGAAGCCACTACCTTCACCATGTTTTCGCGCTCACCATAGGATTGACACCAGCACTGCCCATCCGATCCGACAAAAGCCTTACCGAGTGTCGTCATCAGAACGAAAAGTTATTGCCGACCAGGTTCAGGAAATGCTGAAGAAGGGTGTCATTGAAGAGTCGTATAGCCCGTGGGCAGCACCGGTCATCTTGGTTAAGAAAAAAGATGGTGCCTGGCTGTTCTGCGTTGATTACAGAAGGCTCAATGCCGTGACCAAAAAAGATGTATATCCGCTGCCTAGGATTGACGATGTTATTGACTGCTTACACTCGGCTTCATACTTTTCGTCAATAGACCTACAATCAGGATATTGGCAGATACCTATGCACCCTTCAGGCAAGGAGAAGACCGCATTCGTGACGCCTGATGGACTGTATCAATTCAATGTGATGCCGTTTGGGCTTTGCAACGCCCCCACCACTTTTGAAAGGTTTATGGACTCTGTCCTTCGTGGTCTTAAATGGGAGGTGTGCTTATGCTACCTGGATGACGTCGTCATTTTTGGGCGTACCTTTGAAGAGCACATCGTCCATTTAAGCCTTCTTTTAGACTGTGTCGGAAAGGCTGGCTTGATTTTGAACTCTAGGAAGTGCTGGTTTGGTGAACGACAAGCTTTAGTCATTAATTACCTAGTTGACAAAGATGGTGTCAGGCCAGATCCCCGCAAAATTGAAGCAGTCGGCATATTCAAACCACCCCAGACACTGGAGGAACTTCGCTGCTTCTTGAGCCTATGTTCCTACTTTCGCCGCTTTGTGCCCCGATTCGCGGACTTAGTACACCCACTGACGAGCTTGTTGCGAAAAGACAGCCCATTCGAATGGACACCTGATTGTGATGCAGAATTTTCTGAACTGAAACTTCTACTGACATCTGAGCCTATTCTTCGTCATTTCGATCCTTCTGCTCTTACAGAAGTGCACAGTGACGCAGGTGGAATTGGCATCGGAGGTGTGCTTGTTCAGCGCCATGATAATGCAGAGCATGTTGTTGCTTATACGAGTCGATCTCTAAGCAAGGCTGAAATGAATTATACAGTGACAGAGCAAGAATGTTTAGCGGCTGTATTCGCCATTCAGAAGTTTTGATGTTACATCTACGGTCGTCCATTCACGATTGTGACAGACCATCATTCATTATGTTGGATTGTTACCCTCCGAGACCCTTCTGGCCGCCTTGCTTGATGGGCTTTACGCCTTCAAGAATTGGACTTCAGCATTTTGTACAGAAGTGGACGACGTCATTCGGACGCTGATTACTTTTCTTGCGTATACCTATGACCACGATGGAGGACAGTGCAGATACCCTCGACATCTGTTTTACTGCGGCCTCTCACACGTTTCCTGGTGCCAATATCTTCAAACAAGAACAACTGAATGATTTATCTTTAGACCCTTTGTTCGTTGAAGCTCGGAAACTCAAAGGCAGTGGTCGCTTACGCATTCGTGATGGACTGTTGTGCAAAATGAAGTACTCAGCAACCGGCGCACGTTATTTACTGGTTGTCCCTCAAAGTATTCGATGCGACGTTCTCCATACTATGCACGATGATCTAACGTCAGGACACCTTGGGTTCATTCGCACCCTGCATCAAGTGCAGCAGCGTTTTTACTGGCCTCGAATGTGAGATTTTACGAAAGAATACGTCTCGAGCTGCGAGAATTGCCAGCGTCACAAACGACCTACCAGTGCACCGCACGGCCTTCTTCACCCCGTAGAACCACCTACTACGCCTTTCGAGCAAGTGGGCATCGACCTATTGGGTCCGTTTCCGCGATCTTCGAACAACAACCACTGGATAATAGTGTGCGTCGACCACTTTACCAGATACGCCGAAACCGCTGCGATACTATCTTCCACAGCTGATGGCGTCACTGCCTTTTTGTTACGCTCCGTTGTTCTTCGCCATTGTACACTTCAAGTAATCATCAGTGACCGTGGTCACCAATTCATCGCGGACGCTGTGGAAGACTTGCTTCGCCTCTGCACTTCACAGTTCAGACATTCGACACCATACTATCCTCAGACGAATGGTCTTGTTGAACGTACCAATCGAACTCTTACTAACATGCTCGCTATGTACGTCGCATCCAATCACAAAAACTGGGATGAGATCTTACCATTTATTACTTACGCATACAGTGCAGCAAAGCACGAGACCACGGACTTCACGCCCTTCTGCCTGCTGTACGCTCGATCCGCACGCAGCTCCCTTGATACAATCCTCCTATTTAAGCTCCATACCAATGAGTCCGTGGCCGAAACATTGTGCCGGGCTGAAGAAGCCCGCCAAATTGCTCGGTTGCACACACTGGCATCACAAGATCGCTCCAAGTAACGGTACCATCAACGCCATGATGCCATTTCATTCTGCAAAGGTGAATTCTTGTGGTTGAGGACCCCCCAACGAAAACCTGGTTTATGTCAGAAGTTTTTACCGCAGTACACAGGCTCCCACGTCATTGTAGATCGCTTGACTGACTCGACGTACGTTGTAGCACGCTTGACGACACCTTCTCGTCGGTCAAATCAAACGAACTTGGTGCACGTGGCTCGCCTCAAGAAGTTTCATTTCTCCAGTGACCTAAACTCATCCAGCGGGCTTCGTCTGTGAACCGGGGATTGCTACGGTATGAGCCGGGCTGTAGTATGTGCCGGGTAGGTAGAAGAGTGAGAGAGAGACGACGTTGTCTGGTGCGGCCTGAGGACTCCATCTTTACCGCGACTGCCGAACTTCATCCTCACCCTGTAAATAAATCCACCTATCCTTTAATTCAACCGTAACAATATATAATTTATCGTATTTTTTTCAGCTTTATGTTCCTCATTTTTGCTGTAAGGAAATGACTTAAAGACGCCGAGGAACGTCAAACCAAAACTGAAGAAGACGAGCGGAGGGCAGGTGGCACGGAAGGCGTCAACAAGAAATGAAGAAGAAGAGAAGAAGGCACGTGCGATTACGAGGCAACTGTGCGCCAATCAGCTGATGACCAGTGGTGGCCCACAGAGGTGGCGTGCCACGATTGGGCCACGTGCGACCATCACGTGGCAGTGGGCTTGGTGACTGGGGACGAGCCGGAGAAACACGGGAGACAGCGGGCCGAAGCGTCGGACGCAGGTGATCCAGGTTCCGGCCAGGGAACGCGGCCGTCCACGCTGCTGCCGTCCAACTACCAGCTGGGGCGGCATTGCCGGCACGAGTACTACATCTCGGGGCGCGGCCTGGCCTGCTGTTCTCTTCCTTGCCGAGGGCATCGCGGATCTCGGCGAAGCGTCTCCACGGTCAGCCGTTCGACACAGCGATGAACGTGGCCTGGCTAATGGTCACGGTTGCGTCGAGCATCGCGTCTCGGCGCACGCTCTTCGCTGGACGGGCTGGCCATTCCCCGCATGGAGCATCGCGTCTCCGATGCGGGTTGACGGCTCCGTAGCCGCACCCATGCCATCAAGCGCCGGGGTCACCAGAGCGTCGCACATCGGCAAGGGACGAGCGAGACGTTCTGCCGGGCGAGACGCGGGCGTGTGTTCGGAGGATCACGGAGCCGGGCGAGGTTCAGGGTGGCCGAGGATCCAGGTGCCAGGGGAGTTCTGGCTGAATCGAGGATCGCCGAGCGGTGCCGAGCCGTACCGAGCGACGCGCCAGACTCGGACGTGGGCCGCGAGCTCATGAGCTGCAGTGTGCACCCGAGGGTACCTGGTGGTGCCCTGGCCAAGAAGAAAGAACGTGGGAAAAAGAACTCGAGGGTTGAGGCCACGAAGGCAGAGGAAGCGGTGCGCCACTCGAGAGGACGAGTTCCTGGCAGCGTTCCTGAGCCGGACGTGGGACCGTACGTGTCGGCCAGGTCGAGCTCCGGTGTGTCCGTTCGAGGTCGAGTCCGTCGGCCTGTACAAGGTTCAAGGACGGGGCCTGCTGAACGGCTCCTGCCTGGGTGCAGTGGCCGGGAGCAGGTTCGTGGGCGAGGCCTACCGGGCGTGGTCCTCGTGAGCCTGACCCTGGACCTCAGGAGTTGCGACCCTGACTGCTGGGTTGGCCGCGACGTCCGACTAAACAGCGCTGCACACGGTAGCGCATCCGTGCGCCGTCAGCCGTTCCAGCCGTGCCACCTTTGCCCTCGCACACGTCGACGACCGCATCATGTCGGGACGACGGGGACCCAAACTGTGAGGCAGCGGTTTCTGCTTGCGAACCGAGAACTATACGCGCTGGACACTGAGTAAGCGTAGCCGCGAGCTCTCCGCATAATAGAGGCCTGACTCTCGTGCAGGCGGCGTGATGCTTGGCGTGTAGGGTTGGATATATAGTTTTATTTTCACCTGCCACTTCCTCCTCTAGAGTGCAATATAAAGCTTCTTTTGTTCGCATTAATTGTTGATGTTAATCCTTTCTCGTCCGCTATCAACAAACATAGTGACGACCGTCATTAACCATTACACCTGCGCTGTTTTTCGTGCTGAACAATAAAGTTTGTGCTCACTACAGCTGACTACACTGCATTTCTCATTTCGCTGCTTTAGGTTTATGACCATCATCGTTTAATTAATGAGCTTAAATTACAAGATAAGCAATTTAGTGGGCCTTTCTAAGGCTGTGATTAGCCTGCACGTTTGCCTGTGTTGCACTTTTGTCACTAGACAACTCTTCGGAGTGCTTTAGAGGATATGTATAAATATATTGGACACTCGCATACAAGCGGAGTTAGGTGTATAAACAGAATATTCTGTCCCACACGTGCGCGTGTGTGCGTGTGTGTCTGTGTGCGTGCGTGTGTGTTTAGACAGCGGAACGCGTTCGGATCCTGGCTGCAGCGGCTGCATTTCCAATGGGGGCGGAAATGCTGTAGGCCCGTGTGCTCAGATTTGGGTGCACAATAAAGAACCCCAGGTGGTCTAAATTTCCGGAGCCCTCCACTACGGCGTCTCTCATAATCATATGGTGGTTTTGGGACGTTAAACCCCACATATCAATCAAGACAGCAGAACGTGCGAAGGTTAAACAGAAATGTTATGCTTTGGCTTGAGTATGTCTTCGCACACGTACGAAGAGTCACACTGTAATATGCTCAAACGTGGCCTATCAGACCTTGGAACTGTGTCTGGCTATTTCTATCAAAACTAACCTCTCCCTATTGAAAATTATCGTAGTGATCGATTCTGGCGAGATTTGTTCCGGCGGGTACAAGTATGACCACCACTTGAACATTGATCCCGCCGCCCGGCCAACTTAAAACGCTTGCGGCCGAGATTCCTGCCCAAAATCTTACGGAATGCTAAGCCTTGAGAAACACCGTGACACGTTTTTTTTCTGTATGTAGGCATTATGCATTGTAAAAGCACCCTGCAATGATATTGTGGTGGTAGCAGCGCTTAGTTTCAAATGTTAGCGCAAAGCGACAAAAAAAATGAGTAAGTAGCAAGGGGAAGGGGAGGGATGAACAAAAAAATTGGGGGGAGGTTAAACCTCCCGACCCCCCTCCCCCCTTGGCTACGCCACTGTGTAGACTTAATATTCGTTCCACTGGAATACAAAATCACCGTGTTTTGTGCGCTTCTCTTTCTGCTAATCTGAGTTTACAGGCCCATCGGGATGGCAGTTTCGATCACCATTGAATAAAGTTGAGGTCATCAAACTTCTGAAATGCAATTGAAGAAAAAAGAATGATTAAGTGTAGTGGATAGTATCAATAACAAAAGCATAAAAAATTATGTGTAGTCAATCTCAGTCAGCAGTAGCACTTGCCAGTGTGTCCAGGTAAAAGTAAAAAATGTAGGGACTTTATTGCGAATGATCCCCTTACTGCCGATATTTATCGCTCAAATGAACACTTGGAGACTGAAATCGGTTGACACAGCTGTATTTTTTTTTCGTAGAAACTGGTGGGGGGGGGGGTTATTAAGCGAACTTTGCATGAGTGGCGCCAAGGGTGCCTGCAACACTTTTGCAGCATGGTCAGGATACACTGCCTATCAGTAACCGAAACATGAGAACACGCGAGCAAAACATTATAGCACAGCCCGCGGCCAGTAATTTACCATTATTTTTGAAAGCCAGCCCGAAATCGTTTTTTCTTGCTGCAAAGGATGTCATATACCGGAATGACCACTCCACATACCCAAATTCACGGCCTTTACCTGATTTGAGCATCGCTAGCTGCACCGTTACCGAGGCCACCGCGGGAGGCCATCCCGTTCCCACGCGCACGCTTACAGCCACATTGAAAGAAAGCCGCGCGTTCGAACGAAGAAAAAAAGGGCTCAAGGTCTCGAGGTCATAACGCGCGCTAACGAACCAACCCGTACCTTTTCTCTCTCTCTGTGTGTGTGTGTTTGTGTGCGTGCGTGTGTGTGTGTGTGTGTGCGTGTGTGCGTGTGTGTGTGCGTGTGTGTGCGTGTGTGCGTGTGTGTGTGTGTGTGTGTGTATTAGTCAGTGCCTACGGCTTTTCGCTGTCCGCCAAGTTCGCGTACAATGTTCGCGTACAAAGCCCTAGCCGCTTTGGCCGCAAGCATGGCAAATTGAAATCGGCGCTCGTGTTTTTCAGCTTGACAAAAAAGCCATCAATTGCGGAATCGTATTTGCCCCAGCGGTACAGTCATCGTGACCAAAGGAAGCTAGAACATTGAATTCATAATTATTCAATGATTATTTGTTACTAAGTTAAACAATTACTTAACTGTCCTTGATGGGGTGTAGCCAAACTGCAGAGAGGTTTTACAGTATTCAAGTACAGAGATTATTATTTTATTTCACAAGTCACGTGCTTTACAAAGAAGTGAGCACATTCTAAACACGTTTAAACAAAAAGGAATGAGCTATAATTTATTTGTGAGGATCTTTGCTCTGATAATTTGCAGTTTCTTGGTACATGATTTAAAATTTCACTGTGGGTTCACCGAAAGGGGTGTTTTAACCTTGCGTCGGTGCATCATTCAAGTAATGTTAAATGAGGAATTGTGGTGTAATGATACGCATGGCGTCGGGTGAAAAAAAAAACATACTCACATGAGATGAGTATAGTAGTTTTCAGCTGGAAATCGATCGCTTCAAAGAGGTCGGGATCCTGCAGATTGTTGCATTGGATCGCGAAAATCGGTTCACGTGGCAAAGACAGATAAATATCGAAGTACTTCATCCACTAATAATGAAATGGGGGGGGGTTGCCATCACAAATGAGATTAGTCGCATTTGTTCCCTTGTGCACAAGAGATCGCCAGGGTCGGCCGTGAGGTCTACTGCGGTGCAACAGGGGCAACTGTGCTCAGCTGCTGACCTGAAGGTAGCGGGTTTGATCCGTGCCATGGCAGTCGTATTTCGGTGGAGGCGATATGGTAGAAGCTCGTGTACTCTGCGAAGTCGCTGCACGTCAAGGAACACCAGGTGGTCCGGAGCCCTCAACTATGAATTGAGATATTGGAATGCCAGATATTATTAGTATTACTAGTCTGCTGTAACCCAACAAAAATTCGATCAGAGTCATGTCAGTTGTTTTGTAAATTGTTGTGTAGCACGTAAACACAAATTCCTCTCTCTCTCTTTTCGTCCACATTGGCTACGCTGGTCGATGTGTTAACACGCGCACCAGCGAGCATCGGAATTCATTTAATGGAGTCGTCTTGTCTCGCCCCGCTATGTCAGTAATGCAAATGTGATTCAGTCTTGGAAACCACAGCAGTTTTGTACGATCAAGCTAATTAAGACAAATTGAGAAATTGCGAAAGCATATTATGTCACAAATAACTCCACACTTTTTGCAAGTTGACCTTCGCGGTTGTTACAAGACAAGTAATTCGACTGTGTTATTCAAATGTAAACAGACCGTTGTTTGACTTTTTGTGCCTCTTTATAACACGCACGCTGCACCCCTATTTTCGTAGATTTTTTTTTGCACGCGTTAACTTCCAGTTGCAAGGGAGCACTAGATGGGGCGTGTATTCCCGGGCTTTCATGTCCTGCGTTTCTTTTTTTTTTCTTCACCCTAAGTACTATTCCAACTAGTGTCAATGCAAGTTAGTAGACACTTATCGTCATTACATGCATGGTGTGAGCAACGCGCACATAGTTGTTTCTATGGGTCTTATTTTAATAAATGCCGGCTATACTTTCTACAGTACTCTTCGAAAATTGGAACCTCAAATTATACTCGTCGACAATGTCAATGGACATTGGTTACGAATGCATCTGCAAATCTAAGACCGCTGGTGCGCTTCATTGGCAACCAAGTTGTCTGTTCTTTTTGTTTCATTTTTTCCGTGGAGCACTGGTATCGAGGAAAACAAAAAGGTGACGTTCTTGAGCTGCTCAACAGACCCTACTGTGGAACAACCAACGAAACTAGTCGGGACGCCCTCACAGCTAAACACTGAAGTTCGTGATTGAATTGCGCTGCAATATATTGCTCCTTGCCAAATTCATGGTGTCTAAGAAGTCCTGGAACAGCACAAGCGCAAATGTAAAGCGTGATGTCCGCCAACTCGTCGCGGCAGCCGCTCCGGCGTACCAACTTTTCCCGTGAGCGCTTGCGCGCCCGTTGGTGGCGCTGGTGTGCTTGAAAATGGTCTATTGTTTCCGAGCAATCGAATTGCGAAGCACTACTTTCCACTGCCACAACTTGAAACAAGTCAGGCAATGCCCCGCCGCGGTGGCCTAGTGGCTGAGGTACTCGGCTGCTGACCCGCAGGTTGCGGAATCGAATCCCGGCTGCGGCGGCTGCATTTCCGATGGAGGTGGAAATGTTGTAGGCCCGTGTGCTCAGGTTTGGGCGCACATTAAAGAACCCCAGGTGGTCCCAATTTCCGGAGCCCTCCACTACGGCGTCTCTCATAATCATATGGTGGTTTTGGGACACGAAACCCCACATATCAATCATCAATGAACAAGTCAGGCAGTTTCGCCTGAAAGGTCAACTGAATTTAAAGGGCAAGTTCCAATGCCTGGGAACACGATATTGCAAGAAGCGTCACTAGTCAAAGACGCAACATGTGTTGCTACTCGCACATGTTTATTCAACGGGTCAAGTTCTCACCGATATCTTACTCGTGCTATTGGTCAGCGCAAGCAGCGCCTAATATGATTTTGCACGTTGAATGTTCTGGACCGTTGCCTGCGCCACGTGAAAGCCTGTGCACACGCTCGAACTTGCTTGACCACGAGCGATAACGCTGGAACGTACGACATCTCGCGTAAAAACGTCCACGTGTTTCACAAATGATTGATTGATATGTGGGATTTAATGTTCCAAAACCACCATATGATTATGAGAGACGCCGTAGTGGAGGGCTCCGGAAATTTCGACCAGCTGGGGTTCTTTAACGTGCACCCAAATCTGAGCACACGGGCCTACAACATTTCCGCCTCCATCGGAAATGCAGCTGCCGCAGCCAGGATTTGATCCCGTGACCTGCGGGTCAGCAGCTGCCGTTCTTACCTTAGCCACTAGACCACCGCGGTGGGGCACGTGTTTCCCAAATACCAACATTATAAACGGTCGTGCTCGACGCTATTGTTACTCTGAATGTCTGGGCCTTGCACTGCGAGCATTACTTTCTTTGTGGGCCACAGGCTCGGTCCTTTTAATTGCTGCATTATTCACTCAGAACCACGTGATAGTATTACATACGTCTGGTACGCACACTTGTATGAAAGCGGGGAACGTGTCTAGATAAACGTGGAAGGTGCTCGAAGCCCCTTTGCTCACATCGCGCCTGCGCTCAGGTTCGGTTCCGACTATATTTACGGGCTGCCGTTCGTACCTTTCAAAGGTACAGAAAACGTCAAAAGAAGCGCCTGACCAGAAAGGAGTCACCAGAAAAGCTCTCAACTGATTCATGCGCTTGAGAAATTTCTTGCATCTTATGAAGAGGAAAGCAGGAAAAAAAACTGTTTTTAAATTCTCCAGCAGATGAATAAGAGTCTGCAAGCAGCGTCAGTGCCTGAACCTTGGGCTGTTATTTACAAGGAAAAGTGTGTTATGTTCTGAAACATCGTTAGTGAATGTGAACCGTGCCCGGTGTCATCATTGACTTTGTTTGACGACTTCGGGTAAGCGCATGTTTACAAGGAGCCTCTGTAAAAAGGCTTAGAAACAACGTTGTTCCTGACCGCATAAATGAAATGAGTACATTGCTCCTCCCTTATTTTGGAAAGCTTTAGCGGCGTGTCCAATGGTAAAACATCTTGCGAGAACTTGTTGGTTATATTTGAATTACTTGGAAAAGTATAGCATAGACGAGCACAAAAAAGCGACAATCGAATTTTTGAAAGATCAATGGCTGTTGCTCAGCTCGAATCGCGTTCGCTTCAGTGTGCAGCAGTACACATGCAATATGTACACGATATTAGCTCATGCCTAAATATTCTTGAGACGCACGGGAAAACTTACGCTGCCTCATCTAAACACAATACAAAAGGTGTGCTTCTCATTCGAGATGTCTCCTGAAGCCGTGTTTTCAGAGAGTGCTTTTCTGCAGTATATGTCTTACATATTCAAGCAGCTCAAACCCCATGAAAACCATGTTAACTTCATGCTCGACGAAATGCACATTAAGCCTTGGCTTGATTATAAAGGAGGTATCATTTGTGGTACTGCGGTCAATTCTCGTGACGCTGCAACATCAGCTCATGTATTTATGGTACAGAGTTTGCTCAGTTCGCTTATAGAAGTGGCGCACATCGTTCCTGTAAAAACGCTGAGTGCTGACCAGCTTCATGACATTCTGAAGAAGGTCATATTGCACTTGGAAGAAATAGGCTACAGGGTTGTGGCAGTTGTCTCAGACAATAATTCTCTCAAGAGAAAAACCATGATGATGTTTTCGCAACAAAAATTAAGAATTGTTTACTCACACCCAGCCGATCCTTCGCAACCACTTTCGCATGTGGTCGATGCTGTGCACCTCTTCAAGAGCGTGCGAAACAACTGGATGAATAAAAAAGCCACAGCTTTGCCACAAAGGTGAAGCAACGCGCAGAATGGCAAGCAGATCGATACGTGCCCCGCATTTTTCAAGCACATAGGACGCACGAAACGTGCTCACAGGTACAGAATAATGCGAATAAGCGTCTCAGTTGTTACTCCGCTATGTCTGAAAAGCGCACCCTTTTCGCAAACGGAGGCTGTGCAATGATTGCAGTGACCTTTGTGCGCCCGGTAACTACAACAGAATCGTTCTGACGAAACTCAAAGGCTAGCCAAGACGCATGTATACGATTCTCCCCACTGCAAGATAAGGGTGCGCGATCGAGCGTACACCCCCTTATTCTCTACGTGGGCCAAAGTACGCGTGAGAGATGAGAGCCGCCGCGCGCTCACTGCGCAATCTTGCTGATAACGCTGAAAACACATAGCCCCCCCCCCCTCCTCCACGATGCCCGCCAGCAGCGGCAAATGGTAGATATGAATAGCTTGCCGTTCGAACGATAAAGGAGGTACTTCTCGGTGGCTCAGTGGTTAACGCCTCGCATTCACGACGCGGAGGTCCCACGTTGGATTCCGCGCGCGCAAGTCTTTTTTCTAGGATTTTTTTTCTTTCTTGCGTTTTCATATATCCGTATACATATACGGTACATGACATTGACGCCGACGCCGGCGGCGAAATCTAGACGAGAGTGTCCATATAATTGCTATCGCAATAAAAAAACAGCACGTACTCATTTCATCCTCATTTTGGCATTTCCGGTAACAGCGCACATTCTGAGCGCATCGATTGTGTGTCATTCAAAGACATTAGAAAGCTGCACAATCTATAGGAGCTCTTGAAGACAGCATGTGAATTGACCTTGAAGACGCTTAATCTAAGCGACTTGGAGCGCCAGAATAGGAAATTCGCATTGCATTATTTTGGTCTCCTAGTAGCAGAAACATTGAAAGCCAATAAAAGTGCAGCAGCTCTATGTCATCCTGAATCTACAGCCGACTTTATCATGATTATTGTAAGATTCTGGAGCATTGTGAACGTAAAAACTCCCTTGAAGGGCATCCACCACCGCAACATACTTGAGGAACCAGTCTCGAAAATTCAAAATGACCATATAATTGCTTCCCTCCATGTCATGACAACAAGGCTGGATGTCTGGGAATTCTCGAAGTATGATATTGGAGTTTTGACTAAAGATACGCTAACGACAAGAGGCTGTCTGTGTACTCGCTTTCAGAGTTCGCTAAATATTGCTTGCAGAAGCTTGAACACAGTTATGTCTTGCTCGGCGAAGTACAGACAGACTGCTTGGAGAGCCAGTCTGGAAAATATAGGCAGCTGGCAGGAAGCCAGTATCATGTATCTGTGCGTCAGCTGTATGATAGTGAGGGAAAAATCCGTCTGCAGAACACTCTGCCTTTGATCACTGTTGAACACATGCAGAGCATAGAAATGACCACATCTAGCAGCACCTAGAACACTTTCTCCATCTATGTCACAGACAGTGACCTCAATTATTTAAAATCCCACTCCACTATCATTTCATATGTTGGTGGTAACTGCACACATGCATCATCATCATCATCATCATCATCATCATCATCAGCAGCAGCAGCAGCAGCAGCAGCAGCAGCAGCAGCAGCAGCAGCAGGAGCCTGAATGCGCCCACTGCAGGGCAAAGCCCTATCCCACGATCCGCTAATCAACCCGGTCTTGTGCTCTCTGCTTCCACTTTATACCTGCAAACTTTTTAATCACATCAGGCCACCTAACTTAGTGACTCCCCCTCACGCATTCGCCTTCTCTAGGAATACAGTCAGTTATCCTTAGTGGCCAGCAGTTATCTTGCCTACGCGCTACGTGCCCGGCTCATGTCCATTTCTTCTTCTTCATTTGAACTATATATATCCTTAACACCGGTTTGTTCTCTGACCCACTCTGATCCTCTCTTCTTGTCTAGTAAGGTTACTCCTATCATTTTCCTTCCCATCGCTCGCTGCGTCCTCCTCAATTTAAGCTGGACCCTCTTTTTAAGTCTCCAGGTTTCTGCACCGTAGGTAAGTACCGGCAAGATGCAGCTGTTATATACCTTCCTCTTGAGGGATAGTGGTAGTATACCATTTTTAAATTAAGAATGCTTGATAAATATGACCCCCCCCCATACTTATTCTTCTAGTTACTTCATTCTCATGGTTCGGCTCCGCGGTTAACACCTGTCCTATATTCCTTCACCACTTCCAACGACTCTCCACTTATCACTTATCCCTGTTTTCTGGCGAGTCTCTTGCGCATTACTGAGATACTCTCCATTAACTCTTATCCCTAACTATTCCCAAGCTAGGACCCAAAAAACCTCCTGTAAACACGCGGTGAATAGCATTTATGAGATCGCGTCTCCCCACCTTTACACCCTTCTTTATAGCTAATAGAATTAGAACGGCATTAGAATTGAATCAACTAAAATACCAAGCAGGATTCCGTACAGGTGACTCCGCAATTGACCGCATTCATACTATGAATCAGGCGAAAGAGAAACGCGCAGAATACAACAAACCCTTATACACAGCCTTCATAGATTGCGAGGAGGCGTTTGACTTAGTCGAGACATCAGCAGTGATGCAAGCACTTTATACTGTATCAGGGCGTCGGTGAACCATACATATATATATTGGAAAAAATATATAGCGGATCCGCAGCCGCCATATTCCGCCATAAAAAAAGCGGCAGAATTCCAATAAAGAAGGGTGTAAGGTAAGGAAGGATGCACTATTTCACCAATGCGCACATGCATGCACATGCATGCAAACTGAAATGTGAAGCTTGCAGGGACAATTTGGTCACTTTGGTCGCTACTAGAGGGCATAATGAGATGGTGATTGATGGTGACGATGACGATGATGATACAAATATATTTATCTGACATCTAGATTGAGGTGGTTTGAAATTCCCCTCACGATTTGTTGTCACCATCGCAAGGTATGCAGAAGTCATTCTGAAGAAGCTTGCTGATGAAGATAATAGCACAGATTTTACAAGTGGCTCTAACCAAAGGAAACTTGTGAAGGGGCTCATCATTGAATCTTTGCCAGAGTACGGGGAAATACATCTGTGCATGGTGCACCAGTGGGTACAAATATGAGCAATTGGTTAGTTTTCTAGAAAACTGCACAGCTAACATATTTTTGAGCAACCTTTGCGAACAGAAGATCGACCTTGCACTTGCTGCAAAATAAGAGAGAGCGAAAAAGAGGAAAGCTCGCATTTTACCGAGAAATGATCACGTTTAAATCCTACCAGTGAAGTACTGCATTGTACTTTTTATGTGGTCTGGATGTTGAGCAAGCATGATCAAGTAGTTACCACTTGTTTGTTGTTTGTTTGATAAAGTTATGTCCACTGGTAGGTGCATCACGGTAGCTAAAATTTTTACTTGTGCGCACTTGATTAACTTCAAGCTTTAAGCATATAATGCATATTTATAATTTTCGGGAGAGTCTAAAAACGTGTGCCTTTTTAGAGACGTGAGTGTTGGAAAATTAAATGGTTCTGAATTCTTGACTGTCACCCTGACAATTCAAAAACATTGATTATATTTAAATAATCCCTGTATATGTAATTTATGTTGTACATAATTGTTATACTTTTACATAAGTTCAGATCGTCACTTCGTAGTTGAATGCCTTTTTGACTAAAAAAAAGAAATAGAATGAATCTGCTACAAAGGAACACTGCATTTCAGGATCCTCACTCTTTGGTGTTTCTTCGCAAATTTGGCCGCTTTGAATATAGTGTTACTGTGTGGTGATATAGTCACTAAAACACTGTGAATGATCAAAATACACTCTTGCGATTCCTACACGCGTGTATTTTGGTAACGGGGTAGATTGTTGCGCAAGTCAGACGTCCTCGCTCAAAATAAAAAGAAAGAAAACAAACCACCTTCGCCAATTAAATGTTCGGCTTTTTACTGTACTACGGCTCTTCATCCTTCACATTTAGGTACACTATCCGCAATCAGGCAACTTCCATGTTATAGCGTTTATTGGCTAATATCGAAGGCAGGAGCGAAACACAACAGGGACGAAGTTCCTTTTTAAAGAGAAGGGGAAATGCTACATCGCACTTATTAAAAAACCGGACAGTATCGCACGTGATTCGGAACGCGCACCATGCGTCGTGATTAAATTTGGCCCGCTCCTGGAGCTCCGAAATTCTTCGAAAGCCACGAGCTCCCGGGTTCACTCTCAAAGAGACTTGACTGTACGTTGCTGCAGGCCCTTCGATTCAAGGCCTGCACAATTTCCCCACTTGCCAGCACTCACCCTTTGTTTATTTTTAGTTTGTTTAGGAGGAGAGGGAGCACGTTTACTCTTTGCAGCGAAGCATGAACACAAGCAGCTAACGCGTTCCTAATAAACAAACCACTGTAAACAACGGAGACGCCAGACTTCGTTTTCGAGAAGGGGTATAGGTGGATGGCTGGCCGCTAAAATTAGGCTTCTTTTTTTTCATTCAAACAGTGCCGGCGATTTTTTAGACATGTTATGAATCATGAAGTGTATGGCGGCTAGCTGTAAAACGCAATAAAAAAAGTTCATTTTCAGCGTTGATTATTTTTTCTAGAGCGCCAAACACCATAGCTGCGCAACGCCTGGCAGCTCAGCTATTGTATGGCGGGGGATAGAACGTTCATCATGACTAAGCAAGAAATTGTGGCTACCAAAAGTGTACGCATTTCTAAGTCAGATTAACCGCGCGCGTCTAATTTTCACAATATTGTTGGTGATGGTCAAGAGCCCATACTCTCACATAGATGAGAAGATATTATTACAACGTTCAGTGTCCCACAAACTTAACCCTCCGCAGTTTCATTACAATGGAAGATTTCAGATCTAGCTGGGAAAACTGTGACCAAGCTGCCAGGGATGATTGCTCTCGCTGGGGCGAGCTCGTCTACAAGCGGGTCGCTTTTGAAGCCTCTGTATACAGAATTCAGACACTCAGCGTACATTATGATGTTTGGCTTGTCTATGCTGTGGCAATACTAAATAACTATGATTCCATACAGGATGTTTATGTCTGCGGAAAGGCATTAAATGTCATGTGACACATAAGAGTCAGCGATTTTTTTTCATTTTTTCCTGATATTTTTCACAACCAACAGTGCAACAGAGGCCGTAGCAGTAGGAATAGAGAAAAGCTACACCGGACGCAGAGCGGTATGAACAAAACCAAGTGCTGCGTTATTTGACACCGTAGTGTGGCTATGAGAGAGTGCATTGCCTAAAGTTCAAGGAAATGCACACGCATTTATGCTTCTGGGGCATGTTTCGTGACCTTTGCGAATATTATGCCCCAATATATTGCGTAGGCATGACATTAGCCATGACGGAAATAGAAACTCTGGATACATTAAACAATGTTCACAAAACGGGGCACCCATTTGTTACTCGAGGCTGCCGACATGCAGGGAAAAAGCTTGTCTCGGTGCAGGCCTGCTATGAAAGTGTGGCCGAGACGTTATTAACAATTGAACACGAATTACTTTCACAGTTGACTCATACTCACAGAAAAAATGTGAGCTGTAAAATGACTGCTGCAGATGTATACAGACGACTCAATCGACTCGACGTAAAGGCTCTGCATCGAAGATAGTAGACTGGGTCTAAGATTTTCAATGTGGTGAGCAGTGCATGATGACGATGATGAAAACTTTATTTGGAACCAGAGAAGACACAGGGGAGGCACTGCGCCACCAGGCTAGTCCACATAGGGATTGTAGATTATCACTATAGCGTATGTAGTTAAGGCTTGCGCTGACTAGTATTATACTGATTCGGGAGCTATTTCCGATCCTTAGCCGAAGTTGTGAGTTGCAGAAGATAAAGATGTTTTATTTCCTTCAAGTTGAGACTCTATAATGACACCCATAAATTTACTTGGCAAACAACAACAACAACAAATTACGCGAAAACTTCTGCAGGCATGTGGTCATTTTGAACCATTTTTCATGAGCCCATTTGGATATCTAGTTAAAGACAAGCAGCAACTGTCACTCGCATATAGCAATATATTGAATGATTTGAACATATATCTGCCCAAAATCAACGTATACCAAGCACATATGTACCTAAAATTACAGTATGAAAGGAATCACTTTTTAAAAGAAGTGTGCAACTAAGCACACCCCATTGCAGCACACGGCTACTTTGAGTGTATACTGTCTATGTCTTATAAATAAGGCTCCATGTTTACGGAGTTCTCCCGATCCCCACGGGCCCTGTGACCCCTCACCCCGATTACTCTGGCAGCGACAACACCAACTTAGACGCCGACTTTACATTGAAGATGTGCGCCGAGCTCTCAATGAGCTCAATGGCCGCTCAGCCCCTGGCCCCGACGGCATCACCAACAAGCTCCTACGCAACCTGGACGATCCCTCCGTCACTAACCTCACCGACACTATCAATGAAATATGGAAAAAGGGTGAGATACCCGATGCCTGGAAACTAGCTCACACGGTTCTCTTACCCAATCCAGGAAAGGCGCCGAGCGTAGATCACCTACGCCCCATATATCTCACGTCGTGCGTGGGCAAAGTGGCTGAGCACGTCGTCCTCAACAGGATTGGTCTATACCTTGAAGATAACGACTGCATCCCGCACCATATGATTGGCTTTCGACCAGGGTTATCCACTCAAGACGCCATGTTACTCCTTAAGCATCAAATTCTAGATGGCGGAAACACTCGGGACACTCGTGCAATACTCGCTCTCGATTTAGAAAAGGCATTCTATACCATAACGCACTCGTCAATATTGAAAGCGATCGCAGCCCTCGGCCTAGGTCATTGATTTTACTACTTTATCCACTCTATTTTTACTCGACGCAGAGCCGTCCTCTGCGTAGGAGACCTCGTGTCGGAAGATGTGGAGCTCGGACAGCGGGGCACTCCTCAGGGATCCGTCCTCTCGCCCACGCTCTTCAACCTTGTTATGATCGGGCTTTTCGAACGACTTTCGAAAATCTACGAGCTAAACCACACTATCTATGCGGATGATGTAACCATATGGTGCTCCACAGGGTCGGATGGCTTCATTGAGTCCGCCCTGCAAGAGGCCATCGACACCGCCGAGTCCTACCTCGACGACACCAGTCTCAGGTGCTCTCCCGCAAAGTCGGGGCTGTTGATATATTTGCCCAAAGGCCGGGGTACCAAGCCCAAAGAGTGGAAACCTCCGGCGGAACGCAATATCACCCTCCACACCAGAGATGGTCGTGCTGTACCCAGAGTAGACACCATCAAGGCCCTCGGCATCATCATCGAGTCCCGCGGAACCAACACCCGAACAGTACACAAGCTCAGGACTAAGACTGAGAATGCCATACGAATCGTACGTAGAGTAGCCAACAGGCACCATGGCCTCAAAGAAGACAACCTGCTGCGTCTCGTACACGCGTTTGTTTTGTGCCATTTTACCTACGTTGCCGCTATACACAAATGGCTACGTTCTGAGTGCGATCTTCTCAAAGCGCTTATTCGCAAGGTGGTCAAATGAGCCCTTGGCCTCCCTATCACCACTCCAACGTACAAACTCCTCAAGCTCGGCGTATATAACACGCTAGAAGAGATCGCCGAAGACCACCGCCAAGGCGGGCCGCCATATTCTGCGTGAGCTCAGCTTCTTCTCCTCGAGGGCCAGGGCCCCCCAGAGTTGACTCTAATTCCCCGTGAAATCCGCGACCTTATCACGATCGCTCCCATTCCGCGAAATGTACACCCCGAATAAAACAGAGGCAGGCGCCTTACGCGGGCGACCGCCATTCTCAAGCGCATAGACATGGAAGCGGACAACGCCTCGTTCGTGGACGCCACTGCCTATCACAACAATCGAGCCTTCGCTGCGGTCGCGGTATCATCCACGCAGCAGACTCTTAACTCTGCCACAATCCTCACCCGAAACCCCGAAGTAGCGGAGCAAGTAGCTATAGCTATAGCTATGCTCGACAGCAAACGGGAACTCATCTACAGTGACTCCAGACCGGCCATCAAAGCCTTCGAATGCGAAGTCATCTCCGACTAGGCGTTACGTATCCTGCACAGAGCGGACCCGAGCGCCCTGAAGCACCACACTGTCATCTGGTTCCCCCCCCATCTCGGCCAGGTGCCGGGTGCCCTATTCAACCTCAACGAGATCGCCCATGATGCAGCGCGCACACTCACCGACCACACCGCCACAGGCCAACCCCATCTTGCTGAGTTAGAGACCAATATGGATGCACCCATTACGTACAATGACATAACAAAGCACTTTTACCTGGAACACTGCATTTTTACACCCCCACATTCGAAACCAGACCGCAGGCACTAACCCTACGCCTATTACAGACACACATGTACCCAAAACTTGCCACGCTTCACGTTTATTATCCTGATGCATACCCTAGCGACACATACCCATCATGTGGACACACAGCGACACTCGCACACATGCTCTGGGAGTGTAGAACAACTCCTAACGACTCTACCTCAAGCAAGTGGGAGAGGTCCCTCAGAAGCTCACTTCTCACCGACCAGCAACAGGCCGTCCAGCAGGCCCATGAAGCGGCCGCCAGGTACTCCCTGTCGGTCCCTACGTGGGAGACGCCCGCTACGCGCTAAGCGCGTCCTGCAGGACTGAAATAAAGTTTTTTTTTCATTCCATTCATTCACGGAGTTCATTTTTCTGGCAATTTGTAGGGTGTATGTCGGAGTTTATTTTTTGGAGAAAAATTCCGCGTTTAGCAGAGTTTTCTCCTCGTACATCTGCAGTTCTTCGAAATTGGGAGTTTAATTTTGCATGATAAGCTGTTGCAATGTGGTAATATTAATAATAATTTCTAATGAAACTGCTCTTTATTGTTGCTGATCATCCTGATTCTCAATTTTCGCATTTTTTCCGCTCACTTGCTGTCTACTTACCCGATTAATAGGGCTTCTTGTGTTCACTGCTGTATTATCGCCATCGTGTACTTTTCAGGGGCCGGAGGACTAGTCAATCTGGTCCTCAGCTTTTTCTCACAGGCCCCTTCATCTTCTTTATAAGAAATAAAGCAAAATAATAATAATAATAATAATAATAATAATAATAATAATAATAATAATATAATAATAATAATAATAATGTTGTTGTTGTTGTTACTTGTGTAAATACTCCGAAATGTTAGATGAAATTATATCTCACCTCGAAAATATGCGAACCCAGTAAGTGTATTTTGAATGTCCGAAAGCTAGGCTTGAACGCACAAACATATATATATACAAACACAAATACTTGAATACAAGACACTTACGTTTGTTTGTACTACAACCTTAAGGCATGTTGTAATAAACGCAAGCATATCTATATACCTTACGTGGTTACTGCCTTTGTTGGAGGGGCGCCATTTGAACGTTGAGAATCCCTTTGAAAATCGAAGTTTACCGAATAAATCCGAATCGCGAAAAATTTTATCGGCGAGTGTTTATCGAAGTTTTTCCACATTAATCCAAAAATATGTGTCAGCTACTTATAAAGCATCGACGACTATTACGTCCATGGAATGCCAGGTGAGAGAGATAGCTTTTGATAATTTTTGCCTTGTTATTGTGAATGTTCGGTGCAGGTAGATGTCAGAATTTCTAAGTACAGTGTGAATGGTGCTGTAGAGTTACTGAAAGTTCGGAAATTCAGATAAGTGTGACTGCCTTAAAGCATTCGTATGACCACAAAAAAATGCTTGTTTTGTGGTATTCCAGGAAATATTTTCATCTCGCCACAGGAAATTATTGAGGCCGAAAGGTAGGGTATGAAATGATAGAGGAAAAATGGGTCTTTCCAATGGCATTTATTTCAAGCAATAGATTGCGAATAATATAAAAATTATCAAACAAAAATATAACAAAAAGAAAAAATCATAACAACAAACATGCTACTGCAAAGGTCAACACACACACACACACACACACACACACACACACACACACACACACACACACAAACTAGAAATACAATTTGAATAGAAGATTCTTACGGAGTATTACTGCAAATACAAGCTCTTATACAACATGAAACTTACTTAAATACATACAAAAATATACAAACTGGTCTCATTAAGACGTTGCGAAAAATTCTGTTCAACGTTTCTTTTATTCGGTATTTTTTTTGTTCTTGCTACAAATCATGAGTTGCAGTTTTAAGGGACACAACAGCTAGAAGGGATTGTGGGGCCAGTATGATATTGTTCATCACAGCGCAGCAGCTGATCGATGAACTCGAGCGTGACCGACCTTCAGAATTCACTATTTTTTCATACACGAAAGGTTCCGGTATGGTTGAAAAAAAAATACGCGGATGAATTGTCCCTCTGTCCTACAAGAAGACACGTGGCGAAGCTTCCCGCGGGATGCGATGATTCTCTTCTCCAGATCAGAGACACTCAAGCAGGCAAACAACACCTTGAATCTTTTCCGTGGCATCACTGACGGTGGTAGAAGGCCTGAAAATAAGTGTCGTCGACCCGAATAACAGTGCGCTTGTGGTGCCTGCATGATTCCCATGTTCATCAGCAATGCAACGAATTCGCGCATCTCATCTTCAGTTACCTCTCCCAAGGATCCGTCACTTACTCTGTAATGTACTTTTCGCTTTTCAATAATATGCATCCACGCATACACATCCACGTGGTTGCGTGTCTCTTAGATGATTTATGATAAAAAAAACGATGAAATCAAACTATCTGGTGAACTGCCGAGTGGCATTCCGACGCACTATAGCTGCGGCTGTGAAATGCCAACGCCGAGCCGAGAACTTTGTTTCATTCACCTCGCAGTATTTTTTTTAACCGTACACGCTAGCTACTAGAGCTGGAAATGCATACCGCGTTTCTCGCAACAGCAAAACGCCACGTGTGGCGAACGGTACTATTGGCTGCACGGTGTAAGAAAAAAAAAAAGAACATTATTCTGCTAACGCTGGGTGCTCACGTGCGAAAGCCGTTATGTACGCTACGCAATGCATTCGCATTTCCTCGAGATTCCCTTCGTGGAGTTGGGGCCATTTTTTTTACACCGACCCGACAGGGGGGGGGGGGGAGGGGGGCGCAGACTGTAGCCTTCCTCTGCGACGTGACTATCGGCGGTAGTTTCAGGACATTGCGTACATGTATACCAATAAGATGGGACTCCCCCAGCCCACCCTCCTTATGTGTATGTATACTTGTGAAGAGAGTAAGTAAAAATAAAGTAATCGCACTAAAATGCAGTAAACGAAAAGTACAGTGGCTTTTTGGAGCAACAGCTTCTCGTGGCACCGTTGGATGGAATAGTTTTCGAAAGCACATCATTCCGATGACCCACCCGATCGGAGAAGACATCGTGAATCGTTAATCTCTGTTAAGCGTAGATGGCGTATAGTCCTTTTCGGGGCGAAGTGCGTTTCACAAGTCAAGGACGGCTCCACTTACAATGGAGAATGAGAGGTATGCGCAGCATGTTTTTGTACATTCATAATAACATTTTGGTTTTGCTTACTTTGCTGAGCAAATTTCTTACTATCAATGTTTATGTTTATGTTAAGCTCCACGTGTTAAGCAGCCCTGACGCAGTGATAGCTCTTATTCAACATTATTACTTTACTGTGCACATCCAAGTATGCTTTCGATAGGCAATAAGTAATTTTTTGAAGTTATGCTGCACGTTAGCAACACAATTTCCCACGCGTTATTTTTCGGGCAGACTTTCTCTCAACCTTGGTTTAAATTACAGTTGCACTGTGACTTTTGATAGCAATGAAGTACTCCAATCGTAGAGGTTTTATCGCGCAGTCTCCGAGGGCAAGACAATCATTGTTGAGAAATGTTGACTTGGTCTCAATCTAAAAGGGACGTGGCACCGGACTATACCTACTCATATAGAAATAGCTTGTTCGCTGCGTATATGCGCTAGAAAACTTATATATGCGCTAAAACGTGTATTGTTTTCGTTTTTTTTGTAGCTTTCGTCGCTCTTCTCCCTAAAACGATAGTGTTGCCGCAAGGTATCCTTTGTTGTTTGTAAGCGTGTAGCCATCGTTTTCTTTTATGTCAACAAATCCATAACTGTACTGAATATTGCACCGCGCAGCATCGATATGCCATGTATACACTTTTCTAACTAGCACGTGCAATAATGTTTCCAGCACTTACGTCAGCGTGAATAGGAACAGCCCCGTACCACACAAAATCTCGAGGGACCGGTTTCCTAGTGATGAAGGAATGGATTCCGGTCTTGTTCAGAGCATAGCGCATCATTATCAATTTCTCAGAACGCGTGAACTCCGACGAGAACTGCCAGCGCATGCAACACCAGTTTGCGTATACGTTGTACTGAGCACCATCCATGCCTGGCGGTTGTCTGTTTCAGGCATTCTGATGAGAGTCGCTGGAATTTTACTGCTGGCATCAACTCCTTCGCGTTTATTCACGTTTGTGGTATGGGATCACAACACAACAGAAACCACCAGCCTTCCATGTACGAACGCAATCGCAAACGCGAGATGATTCACGCGCAGAGTGGAACCTTACCGGCGCCTGAAGGGAAGCGGAGAAAATGTATACCCATGAATCTTTCCACCAAGGAAGATTGATTGATTTGTGAGGTTTAACGTCCCAAAACCACCATATGAATATGAGAGACGCCGTAGTGGAGGGCTCCGGAAATTTCGACCACCTGGGGTTCTTTAACGTGCACCCAAATCTGAGTACACAGGCCTACAACATTTCCGCCTCCATTGGAAGTGCAGCCGCCGCAGCCGGGATTCGATCCCGCAACCTGCGGGTCAGCAGCCGAGTACCTTAGCCACTAGACCACCGTGGCGGGGCTCCGCCAAGGTAGAAAGGAGCCCAAGTGCTTAAGGTGGAACTTTACCAGCCATCATGTATCGTCGGTAAAGTTCTCGTTCCTCGCATTCAGTGTCACCGCCCGAACTTTGCTGAGCGCGTTTCTTCCTATAGCAATGCGAAGTCACCCCCTTGAAATACGCTGCGTATACACGTACGCTGGGTGTTCTGTGTCAATCGGTGCCTTATTATGAAACTCGATGGCTACGCCAAAATGCAGTAAGGTAACGCTTAATGACTGTTTCTCGAAAGGCAACGCGGCTCCAAGTGATACACTTTTTCAGCTTTATGTTCCTTACTCTTGCGCTGTTTGCCACACTACTGAACAATAAAACTTGTGCTCACTACAGCTGCCCACACTGCCTTTTCTCAGTACGCTGCTTCAGGTTTATGACCACCATCTTATCTCCTTTATTTTGGTAGGCATTTTTGAGGTTTTAATTGGCCTGTACGTTTGCCTGTGTTGAATCTTCGTCACTGGACAGCCCTTCGGAGTGGCTTTAGACAATAGGGCTAGTAAATATATATATATATCAATCAGTGTACTGAACAATGGGACAAGTGAACTTCGGTGGATAAGCTGAATTTTCTGTCACGCGCACGTGTGCAGGTATGGTGTGTGTGCGTGTGTGTGTGTGTGTGTGCGTGCGTGCGTGCGTGCGTGTGTGTGTGTGTGCGTGTGTGTGGTGTGTGTGTGTGTGTGTGTGTGTGTGTGTGTGTGTGTGTGTGTGTGTGTGTTAGATGGTACCAGAACGTGTGAAGGCTCAATAGACATGTTAGTCTCAGCATGAGTATATCTTAGCACACGTTCAAAAAGTCACGCTGTCTTGTGCTTGAACGTGGTCTGTCAGAGCTTGGAACTGTGTCTGGCTTTTACCATTAAAATGAACATCTGCCGAGTGAAAATTATTTAAGGGATAGTTCCAGTGGGTACAGATCTGTTCTAGTGGGTACAAGTAGGGCCACTGCTGCAGCATTAATCCCATCACCAAGCCAACGTAAAACACACACGGCCGATATTCCTGCCCAAAATCTCACAGGGTGCCGAAGCGTTGACAAACCCCCTGACACGTCCTTCCGTATGCAGGCATTATTCATTGTAAAAGCACCCAGAAATGATCATATCAAGCTTTCAGGGATAGATGGAGGGATGGATGTATCCGGCTGTGCCCTTCAGATCAGGCGGTGGCACACGCCACCTAGCCATAACGTTAAGTACTATCACTGTGAGTTTAAGGATTGAATTTCACTCGCGTTTCAATGGTAGCCACCGATCAGTTAGCCTCCTCTTGGTTATTTCTACCATTTTAAAGTTTATTTTGCCTACGCGTTCCCTTAACCCCAATGCTTTGAAAAATTCGGCACCTTAATCTTCGACTATGTGGTGGAGCCCTTTACAGAACATTATCAAATGTTCATCATGTTCCTCCTCCTCTCCACACGCACTACATACCGTGTCTGTGCCTTCGTATTTTGCTCGATACGTCTTGGTCCACAATACTCCCGTTCTAGCCTCGAAGAGCAGAGAACTACCCCGAGAATTATCGTAGATCTTTCCCCTTGCATTTTCCTGCTTAAAAGTACGGTATAGGTCTCTAGTAGTGATTTCATAAGCATTCCCATCTTCCACATGTCCCTCTCTGTTTCCTTCACCTTCTTCTTAACCAATGTTTCTTTTTGGCTTGGTATTCTGCTGTTGACTAAATACTTGCTTCACAATTTTCGAGTTCATTTCATCCATTTAGTATCGACATTCTTCATGTACAAGTAGCTGAAAACTTTCCTAGCCCAACGCTCCTCTCCCATTTTTTCTCAATCGCTTCTCAAGTTCTATCTTGCTGCTAGCTTCCATGCACTGACCGATCACTGATTACAGGAATAAATGGATGGAGTGATATGGCTTTGCCCTTTAGATCAGGCGGTGGCTAACGCCAGCAAACCGTAATACTTAGTGAACCAAAAACTAGATTTATCATTTTTTCCCCTTTAAATATAGTGAGGTTGAGGACTGGTACTTTGCAGTGAAGGGTTTAATTTTCACTCGTGCCTTGACTTTAGCCACCAATCAGATAACCTCCTTTTAGTTAATTTTACCCACTTAAAGTCTATTTTGCCCTCCTTGTTCTTAAACCCCAGTGCTTTGAAAAACTCTGAGTCATCATCCTGCACTATAGGGTGAAGCCCTTTACAGAACACTATCAAGTGTTCGACAGTTTCCTCCTCCTCTCCACCTGCACTGCATACCGTGTGTACCCCTTCGTATTTGGCCCGATATGCCTTGGTTCGCAATACTCCCGTCCTCGCCTCAAACAGTAGAGAAGTACCCTGAGTATTATTATAGATTCTTTCCTTGGCAATATCCTGCTTAAAAGTTCAATAGATCTCTAGTGCGGACTTCTTAATCATGCCAATTCTCCACATATTGGTCTCCGCTTCCTTCACCTTCTTCTCAACGGATAATTCTTTTTAGTTTGGTCCCCTGCTGTTTTCCAAGTATTTACCCGTCAATTTTCTGGTTCACTTCCTCCATTTTGTATCGACATTCTTCATGTACAAGTAGCTGAAAACATTCATATCCCAACGCTCCTCCCCCATTTCTCTCAATCGCTTCTCAAATTTTATCTTGATGCTAGCTTAATTCTCTGCCCTCAAATGATGCACATCCGATATCACTTTGTACTCCCTGATTTGGTGTATTCCCGTGAGCTCCTAAGACAAGTCTACCTATTCCACGTTGCTTAAGGGATGGATGGGTGGATTGATGTGGCTTTACCCTTTAGATCAGGTGGCGGCTAACGCCACGGACACTGACCGATGAGCGCTCCTAACGGCCATGGCTGGAAGATTGCGCGTTTTCAATGGCACGGGGTCATTTTTCGTCGATAAAAAATCGCAAAGGTGTAAATTTGAAAAGTTCTTAGAGAGACAAGTTCTAGGAGCTGTACTGCACCTCACAAATGCAGCATTGATAACGTCGGGGCTTCCAATTCTGTTCCCCCGACGAATAAAGTTTACACAATGGGGCCCTATGGAAGCCACCGAAATCACCGCTTGTTTTTCGGCACAAAAAGGCCGTATAAAAAAAACTAGGCGGAAACCTGCGTATTGCTCGGAGGTATAAGTAGTACGAAGACTAAGCTTTGATTTGAGCAAGCAATCATGTTTATGCGTGACAAAAAAAAATTCCGCCATATCCACGAAGTGAATGATGATGAGTGGGCGAAGCTCTGGATGTAAACCTGGTAAACCATGAATCCTCTGAACATTTTGCCCACTCGATTTTATTACATCGCTCCCCCTAGCGTACGTCGCCGCACTAAATCGAACAATTGCCTTCAACCAATGACACGCGCCATATGTGACATCATTCCTATTTTATAAGATCTCGCGTCTTTCATCAACTACAAGTACCGCTTTCTAGTTTATAACATCTTGCATCTTTTCATCATCAGCTACAGGTACCACCATCTAGTAAACACTACAAGAACTAAACGAGAGGTGGCTACATACAGGAGACGGTACCGCCGTCTAGTGAACACTGCAAGAACTAAACTAGAGGTGGCTACATACAGGGGACGGTACCGCCATCTAGTGAACACTGCAAGAACTAAACTAGAGGTGGCTACATACAGGCTACAGGGGACGCACAGCCCACGCCCTAAGGAGCTTCGCCCCTAAAACACGTTCCAAAATGCAGTTGTCCACAACACAGCCGCATCGCCGACTCAAGCCTCGGAGCATAGTATCTTGATAAGCCAGGCACCCGCCTGGCGTTGTGGCCGAGTTGGTTGAGCGAACATGCTGGCATCTCAAGCTCGGGCCATTCGGCGCGGCGTGAGTTCGAACTCTTCTCCTCCCCCCGAAAAATAGGTTTAATCTTTCTTTACTTTCCTTTCTTTTTGCAGAACGTCTGTCAGTGGTTGCTGTGCTCAGCCGACGATATGAAAGAAAGGGGTTTGATCATGACCGCGGCTCTAGCAATTCGAAGCAGGCGAGAATCTTAGACTGCTTAGATTTAGATGCATGTACGCAGTGGTTTAACTATGGTGGGGCAAGTGGGACACAAGTGCCTCGGGCGCCACTTGGACGGGGGCGCCGAGCCGAGCCCGCCCAACATGTGCTCGGGGGCTTGCCCCGCGTCCCGTGAAAATGTCGCCCTTACATGTTCAAAAGCAGTGGAGGCATGTCACCACACCTTTCCAGCACTCCTTTCCTCACTTTCTTCTCCCCTGGTACCATCTGCGAGGCTAGAGACTTTTTTTACTAATTAAATATTGCTCCGTTCTTTCAGTTAACGAAACACAATCTTCTGAAAGCCTGGGGCTCCTAGGAACCTGTGGCTTATATAAGCAAAAAGCCTGTAGCCCCTTGTTCATATTTAAGCCAATGAAAATTAATAATATATATAGGTAGATGTAAGCCTGTTTCCACCTAAGCACGATTTTGATCGTGAATGTATACGTGTTCGTGATCGTAGACAAAGTCTGCCTTTTGGGGTTAGGTCTTCGATTTCTTTGTGGTCTGGCATCTCTTTGTATGTGTGCGCATATATACAAATGGACAAATGTAATGATATCGGCGCGGAGAGAGGTTGACCTTCCCTTACCTCCTTCTAGCTTTCCCACTGAACTTATCGCTTGAAATATTCGTTTTCTTCTAGTTGGGCTTCTTCAACACGTATATAACCACAGTGAAAATTGGAAAAGAAAAGCGCTGTCCACGGTCTTGTTGCTGAAGAGTTGCGATCGAGAAGCTCTTTACCAACTGATCAGACAGGTCAGTCTGTGCTTACGATGTGCTTTCGTGGGCCGACGTGGGGAAGAAAGGATGAAATGAAAAAGACAAGTATTGGATTTCCTGCGATGTTTCATTCTTATCTTTCCTGTAACCAGAAACTTCTTCAGATACTAATAATATTGCCTGGGGTTTAACGTCCCAAAATCACGATATAGGAATATGAAGAGATGCCGTAGAGGAGAACTCCGGAAATTTCAATCACGTGGAGTTCTTTAACGAGCACCTAAATCTAAGTTGACGGATCTCAAACATTTTCGTCTGCATCAAAAATGCGACCACCGCTGCCAGGATTTAATTCCGCAACCTGCAGGTTAGCAGTCGAGTATATACTATAACCAGTAGACCACCACGGCGGGGCGCTCGCACACTGCTTTCTACCATCAAATTGTTTCACGTTTCCTCATTCTCCTCTGTGTACCTGTACTTTTCCCACGACAAATCCCGATCAGCGTGAATAGAAGAGGGTTGGCTATGGGAAATGATGTACACGAGTAATTTTTGAGAAGGCTTCGAGGTGTTTGCGTCTTAATGGAGACTAGAAGGTGTAACGTTGAACTCACTGTCACTCCCCAAATTAACATTTGCGTTCCTAGTCCACCGACAAAGTCGCCATCTTGGAAATGCTTGCACCATGTGATCGTATGTCGGAGCATACGTCGACTGCCGCGCCATGTCTCCAGTGGTGAGCCTCGCGCATAATAGCGCTAAAGAGATACATGAAGTGGAACTGCAGTGGCACATTATCCTTTTTTGATCACATCCATTTCATTATTGCCCTGAACTTGGCTTTAACGAGAGGGAAAATTGCGATAAACTGAAGAATATGTAATACCGACGTGAAAATAAATGTTAACAGTGGTAAATATTAAAAACCGTACACTGCGCACCCTCCAGTCACCAACATTGATAGATGCACATCATTACTATTTCGCATCACTGCACATCTCCACGGCGATGACTGCGCGGCGCACACTAGACCGTTGCTATGTGCTTGCCGCTCTTCGCGTTCCATATTGCATGCCCATTGTACCAGCATCTTTTCACGTTTCTCGTAATGATCACAAACGCGGTCCAGCCATGCTTCGCCGAGAGTTAGTTATCTTGATATTTTGCACATTCCTTTTGTTGTTTTGTTTTCTTGCTCCTGCCGGTGAGCTTGTTGGCAATAACAGCATCCGCAGGTGTAGTATGGCTCCAGTGATGTTGAGATCGCTTATATGGGCTGCAGCCCCGCAGGCATTCTGCGTCGGATTTCACACGTGTTCTACCACTGTACCGCCGCGAATCACGAGGCTTCGGTTGTTTTGATCTCATGTTTCATTTCTTCTCTTCTTCTCACTGGTACCCTCCCACCTGCTCTTCTGATGTGTGCAGCGTTCCAGGGGCGGATTGAACAGCTCTGCATGGCACGTGGTGAAGACAGGCAAGCTGATGTGCATATATATATATATATATATATATATATATATATATATATATATATATATATATATATGGAGAGAGAGAGAGAGAGAGAGGCGCAGAGACAGCGAGCGACGGAAGTAAAGAGAAGATAGGAAAGATGAACACGCTCGCAGGATTCCGAGGACGGGGCACGAAAAGCGGGCACCACTGAAGCAGTGTCAAAATTCATCGCCCCTCCGATCACTCTGGAGGAAGTTCCACTAATATTTTCATTTCACCGTAAACACGCCTATGGCGGAATGAAGAAGATTACCTGCAGGTATAAAAGCATCATTTCTGCAAAATAGAGGCTAATTACAAACAATTCGCTGCAAAAAGAATGTGAAGCGGGGGTATTTCATAGGTTCACTTCGATACCAGATGCCCCGCCGTGGTGGTCTAGTGGCTAAGGTATTCGGATGCTGACCCGCCGGTCGTGGGTTCGAATCCCGGCTGCGGCGGCTGCATTTCCGATGGAGGCGGAAATGTTGTAGACCCGTGTGCTCAGATTGGGTGCACGTTAAAGAACCCCAGGTGGTCAAAATTTCCGGAGTCCTCCAATACGGTGTCTCGCATAATCATATGGTGGTTTTGAGACGTTAAACCCCACATATAAATCAAATCAATGAATTCGATACCAGCTGTCTCGGCGAGCAAGCTCACTTCGCTTCCACCTTTCCTGTACACAGCGAAAGCACCAAGAAAGGCAATTGCTTATGCGAACGTAGGAAAGAGAACACATGATAACTTTAATGACAAAAACAAACGACCTACGACGACTTAGACTGCTAGAAAACAGTGTCAGTAAATGTGTACACAAACGTAGATTTGCCGCTTTGAGGCGTCAGAGATGGCGCGTTGCTGTGATTTACTCCTCACAAGCCAGCAATCGCGTAGATGGAGGAGGAGGTGTTTGAACTCCTTTAAAAAATTTTCAAGTTTTGTATGTATATAAACGCACATATGAAAATGAACGCACGAGCATACATATGATATGTATGAATACCCTCACCCTTTCGCTCAGTGACTGCGGTGGAGGTCCGCTGCGACGGCGGCGCGGACCGATGTGCGCGGAACAGACGGCGAAACGGTATAGCCAAGCACAAGTGGAAACGCGACAAAGGGGGGCTGCACGTAGTCTCCATAGCAACAACAGATATTTTCCATCGGTTGCTTTGCCGCTGGCTTGCGTTTCGTTCCTTGAATTCTCAGCGCTCGCCACTTTCCTATGAAACAAACAAAAAATGTCGCAGGCTGATAAGATGCTTCCCGGCTGCGACGGCTGCATTTCCGATGGAGGCGGAAATGTTTTAGGCCCGTGTGCTCAGATTTGGGTGCACGTTAAAGAACCCCAGGTGGTCTAAATTTCCGGAGCCCTTCACTACGGCGTCTCTCATAATCATATAGTGGTTTTGGGACGTTAAACCCCACATATCAATCAATCTGATAAGATGCTTGCCATTCTTGAGTGGAAGTGGCAGGAATGCGTCGATAATACAATCGAGAGGCATGCAAGATTTCAGGGCTATTTTCGTGAGGCGAAACAACACTGTTTGAACACGTTCTTCCTTTAGTATACTCTGCTTTCTTGATCAGCGTAGTATCTGGAGTTTTACAGTCCGAAACCTCGAGATGACTATGAAAGAAGCCGTACTGGAGGGCTCCGGAAGTTTTGACCATCTAGTGTTCATTAACGTGCACTGATACCGGACGGTTTACGGCCCGCTACCATTTAACCTCCATCAAAATGCAACTTCCTTGGCCGGGATCGAACCCGCAACCTTTGAGTCAGCAGCCGAACTCCATAACCACTGTTCCAGGCGATCTCCTGATCAGCATATTTTCATGGGAAATGTTCACCGATGACACAGTAGTTTCGTTACCGCAATGCCACTTTACGCAGTTCAAAGAGCAATTCTTAAGAGGCTAGAGAGAGAACTCTTTAATGACAAGCAGATAATTTAAGAGGCTAAGTTCAAGCATGGACACATGCATGTCGTTTTTAGTGCTTACTTACCCGGAACTGGTACCTATATGTCAGCACTAATATAGAACAGAGTGAACAAAAAATACGAGGAAAAAATTCAACGCTAACAAGCACTTTTCGCTTAAAGTTCTGCCTATAGATTCAATGAGACAACTGTTCGAAGCTTACTATATACTGCCCTTCTCAGAGTGTTCGTGAGCCATACCCAATGTTGGTTCATCAAACTAATGAACAGATCGAGCACGCATTGCTTGTTTGCCTCAAGTTTGCAACCAATGTTTCGATGCTCGCTGATCGCTGGAAAGAAAAAAAAATGGCGACGCTGAGTCGCATTCTTACGGCGATCTTGCATCACATTCGAACATGGCGGCCGCTTTTTCGTGATATTTTTTTTCTTTTTTATATCAAAACTGTTCTCCAATCACTTAACGTCACTATTGGTCAGCGATAGCCTGTTCAAGCGACCTTCTTTCGTGAACAGTCTTTGATCATGCCTTGAACTTACTTTGAAGACACTGAAAACGCAGCGCGTTTGGAGGCAGTAATGTGATAATGTTTCGATTTCGCGAACTTTAAACCGAGGCTAGCAAAAAATTGGCAGTGCAATTGTCTTATCGCAGAATGAAAGCTTTATTATTTCTGTTTAAGCACCACAAATATTGGATTGCATATTTTTCTCCAGAGTCACTATATTACGATGTTCATTACGAAATTTTCGTGAACGGCGTAGCTTGGCAGACTGCAAAAATATTCTGACATGCTCTATATAGCTCAGAAGCATACTGCACTAATTGGAGACGTGGTGTGCTCATGCATAATTTTTTTCATTACTTGGCGATTTTAGCTAAAGCATCCTGTAAATGTGAGAATATGTAAACTATAGGACGCAGTGAACCGCAGTCAGACTCTATGAACATCGAAAAGAAGTTATAGGCACGTAGTGGACACAGAAACCGGGCCGATGTGCAATGAGATACTTTGAGACATAGCACTTATCAGATTTATCGGCGCCGTGCCTATACGTGCATAGCAAAGGATTGCATTCTGCGAACAAAGTCAGACAAAGAACAACAGCAAAAAAGAACACTTTTGTGAGAGAATCTAGGAATGGTTGCTGCAATATGCGAGTATGCCGGGCAATTTACCAGTGTTTTCATCTAGGCTTCCAGAAGCTGCTTTCAACTTGTGAAATACAAAAATTACTCGCGCAGTTCGTGCTTATATTGTGAAGTGAATTCCACTTTCAACATCGTCGCCCTTAATGATTCGAAGGTATGCCCAATGGTGAGACCTTGTCTAGATATTGGCTAATGAAGCATAGAGTGCACGTGTGCATTGTGATTATTGAACCAGTACCAAAACGCATTGTTAGTTTGACCGATATACAGCAACTTGCCTATGGAGCACTCAAGCATATAAACTACATTATCTGTCTCACAACAAAACTCCCTACGAATTTTCAACCTGAAATCATTGGCGGTACTTTCAGCCGCAGTAGTATTCATCTGATTGCATGCCTTGCGTTAAAGATTGCCACATTATTGGCAACCCGCGGATGAAATATAATTAATATTACGAACTTTTGAGAAAATAAGGATGTCCTGCAAATTTCTAGAACGTCCATACATGGCACATAGTGGTTCTGGCAGTACTTTCTTGGGCGCTCGCTTTGCGTCCACATGTTGTAATGTTCCTCCAGAATGGCTGAAATTAGGCGCGGACGCCTTATGCACGAGTACAAGGTTTATGTTCTAACACCAAATACTTATTATTGCTGTTGTGATTCACCGTGGAGTGTTCGGTCCCCCTGCGCCGCTAATTAGTTCTTGATGCGTATATATTCCGGTTGTGGTGCAGTGCACTTAGTGTACATCTACTTACCCATATGTAGAGGCGGTAACATGTAGTACATCCATGCTGACGAAGGCTTGCCCCTGCCGGAACGTTATTAAAACGTCGATTTCACTCTCACGTGACAGCGTCGATTGACACTGTCACGTGCTGCGGCTGTCCTTACAGTAATAATAACACTTGGGGTGTAACGCTTCGAAATGACGGCGTGGTTATTACTGATTCTGTGTATGCAGGGCTCCGGAAACTTTCAACCACCGGGGGTTCTTTAACGTGTACATAAATGTGGCGATAACAGGGGTATGTATTAATAGTGTGAAAAGCTGGGCGAGTTGGTATGACATCTTGGTAACATTTCGGCGCGCACGCAGTGAACTGTGTGCACGCCGAAATGTTATTAAGAAAAGAGTGTCTAGCCTCAATCCTTACCGGCCTTGAGTACCAAATCGATCCGTACCGGCCTTGATCGCGAGCAAAAATGCCCGTGCGACACCGAGATCATGGTGCAGTGTGAAAGCAAGCCTGACTGCGTGCGTAAGTTCGAGCCACAGCCACTTCAATGGCGCCAAGCTGTAGGTGGACGCCACATTCGACAACTAAATTAAAACAAAGAGTACATATCCTTACATTATTTTTCAAACTCTCATTTTTAGCGTCTGAAAGTTATCCGATTTTGCTTTGATGTAATGCAAGGAGCAAGCGAGATTCACGTAAGTAGAGCGCGCACACGCACACACACACACACACGCACACGCACGCACGCACACACACACGCACACACGCACACGCACACACACACGCACGCACACACACACACGCACGCACACACACACACACACACACACACGCACGCACACACACACACACACGCACACGCACGCACGCACACACACACGCACACACGCACACGCACACACACACGCACGCACACACACACACGCACGCACACACACACACGCACGCACGCACACACACACACGCACACACACACACACACGCACACACACGCACACACACGCACACACACACACGCACGCACACACACACACGCACGCACACACACACACGCACACACACACACACACGCACACACACACACACACGCACACACACGCACGCACACACACACACACACGCACGCACACACACACACAAGTACACACGCACGCACACACACACGCACACACACACACGCACACACACACACACACACGCACGCACACACACACACGCACACATACACACACAAATTGGTTATTATACAGTCACAATGTCCTGTTCATACCCAATAATAATGCTTGACGCTCGGTGAACATGAAACCCAGAAAGCAGCATGCTTCTCTAGTATCCACACCGATACGGCAGCGCAGAAACTTAAAACAAACAAACAAAAAAACAAACACGCTTCTTTTGATTCACTAAGGGTGTGTCTACGACCGCCACTTATTTCGTGTGAAATGCGGTTAACTGTCTGGCACGGGTAAGTCAAGAAAAACTGTCAATCCATTGCCATTTGTCACTGTTGAAATAACAACACACCGCGCTTACCTGCACACTGAGGTGCAGCCAACATTTAAGGTTGTGTGCATCGTTTCTTTTGATTATATTTTAATTAGTTCTACGTCACTGCATACGTCATGGCGGGACTTTTACATTTCTTAAGGTTGATACGCCACGTGGGGTCGAACTAAACCACTCGTGTCCCGAAAAGCTGGATCTGATTATGATAGTAGTACCGCTTAGTTTCTAAACCATGTCAGTGCCAGGCGACGAAAAAAAAAGGTGGGTAAGTGACGGGGGTGGGGGGGGGGGTTGCGCGAAAAATTTTGAAGAAGGGTTTCATGTGATTTGACATCTGTCCAGTAGCGTTGTCGAAACGATGACCGTTTTTCCCGATAACAGCAATTTGAAGGCGACCGCGGCAGTGGCACACTGATATAGTAGTCGATACAAAATATTCATCGCCAGAGGTACAGAGATACTGTATACGTTCTCTCACAGCACGTATACAGATACACGCACCTTCCTTCCTAATTCTTGGAAAATGCGTAAACATAGCGGACCAGCAAACGCCACAAGTGCTTGAAGACTTACTCCTGGCAGACAGTAGGAGATCCCTATCAGCTGAAAATTTCGCATTTCTTATTTTTGCTAAGTTTTATCTCGTATTCCTTTCCGGAGACATGGTTAATTGCCGCAACAATTTTTCTTAAGTTTATGTGATTCTCTCAAAAAGCGAGACAATATGTGATAGTACCACGCGCGTTTACTGTCAGATGTTGATGTCTTTCCATTTCATCCACAAAAACTGTGATGAATGCTTGGCGTTGACCACGCTGCTATGGTTGGGAAGCCTCGGGATGGTTTGAGCTCATTCGGTTAAGATCACTTGCATGACGCGCGTGATCAAGCTTATTCGAAAACTCGCGCACCAGTGACAAGGCTCGAGTGTACGATGCCGCCTGTATTTACGTGTACGCACCTCACCGCATACCAGTTACTCGACGGCCGACGCTCTTCTCGCCGCTCTTAGTGTATACGGCTAGATTTTTCTTGTACTTTTCAACTTTCATTTTCCAAGCGCATGTTCACCCAAACAAAGACTTTCGTCTGGATCTGCTGTCTTCGTTAACGCCATGACCACCATATGTATATGTAAAGACCATATAGTGCTTTTATGTCTTTTTTTTGCAGTTGCATTGTGCATACAGCAGCAGCACGCCTCAGTTTAGGAAGTATATACGTTATTCTGAGCTCTGTATCAGGCGGACAGGTAGGCCCCACGCCCCAACAAGATCTAAATATACGGCCTTATTCATACATCTCCATCGCAAGAGTATTGTGGAGTATAATTAATTAAATTCAACACGTAATCGGGTCACGCTGGTATAACGCAACCTTAGAAATCTCAGTAAGCGCGGGCCGGTTTGTATCTGGCGCTCTTGTATAAAAAAAAAAACGACAGATCCCACGTACCTTGAAAATCAACGCTATGCGAAGCATGCGGAGGGAAGGTTACCGTCTTGTAGTTTTCTTATTGAAGACACGTCATGAAATAACGCTAAATATGCGTGTGAATGTTGCGCGCAAAGACATATGTTGAAGCGTTGCAGATATTAATACAACCAGTTGTTAGCACTTGCGCAATGATTCTAACAGGAACATTAGTATTATATAGATTGAATGACTCGGGTATTAGCAGCACCAGAAGCGATAAGCTTATATGAAGCGCTGGTGCTCGCGAGGATGGTATAGCCCAGGATACTGCTATACATAAATCAACTTCAGCGCATGGCCCCTAGTATAGTACAATTGGCGTTTACCCGACGTGACGTCTGTATTATAGCAGTACGTATGAAATGTTTATAAAATTGAATAGCCCGCACTGCCACCACAATTATCATTTCACAAACATAAGAATTTATTTCAAATGTAATTCCGAGACTCGGCGTGGCTCTGTGGTAGAATACATGATTGCCACGCGCAATGATTGGGTTTGATACGTGCTGGGACCCCGACATTATTTTTTGCCTTCGTCGGGTCAATGCTGCCGATGCGAGGTTTTTCTTAACACTCACGGGTTAAAATTGTCCATGTGTTCTCTCGTCGTTTCTGTGTAGACATTCAGTGTCAGTCACCATGGCACATACCCGCCCACGGGTATGCCACTGTCTGGTAGAAAGTGTTTGACGACGTACGCCACAGGATTGTGACAATACTCATATCTTGACCAGCGCGCCATATTTGTCGAACAATTTTACCCTCCAATGCTAATTTAGGTTCGCGTCAAGTTAAAGGGGTGATCACGAGAGCACCTAGACGTAAGCGCATAGATAGATAGATAGATAGATAGATAGATAGATAGATAGATAGATAGATAGATAGATAGATAGATAGATAGATAGATAGATAGATAGATAGATAGATAGATACCAAAAGTCTTTACAGTACGCAAACAAATCCTTTGCATTTAAAACCATATTCTGTTCCGACTAATTCCATGTCCTGGAAGGCAAGTTTAGAAGGGCACTTGAAGGGGCAATGAAGCGCAACATTTAGTTTAGACTGGTTAATTGAACTCTGAAAACTCTAGTGTCAATAATTAGCGCATTAAATATTTCATTCTATATACTTGAGAAAGTAAATGCACAAAGTTAGTTTTAAATCTCACGCGGAAATATCTGATGACGCAGTCACGGATATCAGTGTTTTGCTTTTATTTTGGGGTCATTGGCTCAACAATACTTTCTGAAACTTTGTATGTTAATGGATTTGATCACTAAACAATCACACACAAGAAGAGAAGACAACTACTTCTTGTCTGTTCTCCGGTTGTGCTCATATCTATTCCAGAATGAACCAACGCTCCTAACAAAGCATTATGGTATTTTAAGTCTCGGAAGACAATGTCATTGATTTTTACCGACTAGCAACTAACTATACGTAGGTGTTCTTCACTAGATGCCGTCGATGTCTATGATGTCAAGGTGAGAGATCTTTGAGGAGGCGTCACCACCAGCATTTTTTTCTTTTGCGTGTTTTCTCGCTTACCATGCGTCGCCTCGAAACAAGGGCGGTGTCTTTGGTATCTTGAAAGAGTAAATCAGAATTACGAAAAAAAGAATGTTGCAAAGACTACTTCGTCGTCCATGGCACGTGACATTGTCACATGACGTATCACTCATATGACCTTAGGCTGTATACGGGCGCCGGAGATTTCGACCACCTGGGGTTGTTTAACGTCCACCCTAATCTCAACACATAGGCCCTACAGCATTTTCGCCTCCATCGAAAATTTCCACCATCGAATCCCGCAGCCGGGAATCAATCCCGCGAACTGCAGGTCATCAGCCGAGTATCTTAGCCACTAGACCACCGCGGGGGGCAGAGTTTACAGCCTAAGAACATGACTGACCACTTCTGTGTAACATATGCATGGTTAGTCATGTTCTCTAAACGGGCAGTCAAGTTTTAGGGTGAGGCAGGTTGGTTTTGAACATCGGTCAACTCAGATTTCGAATTGGGCAGTCAGTTTCGGGGGTGGACACCCGAATTTTGAGTGTGGGCCAAGCTTTTTGAGTGGGTCAACTCAGTTTTCGGATTGGTCAGTCAATTTCGGGGGTGGCCAAGTCAATTTTCAAAGTGAGGGGGGACCGTTTATAGTCTGTCAAGGGGGCCACCCTAATTTTGGGAGTGGACACAGTCAATTATTTCAGTGTGGTTAGGTCTTTTTCTATGTATATTGAAAGATGACGTCTACATTCTGTCAAGTCAGTTTTGTTATTATCAAATTTTAACGCCATGGGCTCGCCGGTGGAGTTTCCTGCTTCGTGGGGCACATAATACTGTCGCATAAATCTGCGCCAATACTCAGTTTGACGTGCGAAGCTTTTCAGTAGTTTATTAGCCCACTGAACGTGTGAAAATTGCTGGTTCCGGTACGCATGAGCTCACTCACCTACGTTGCTCTGCATTCCGTGGCCCCATACGCAGTGCTCAAAGGAGAGGAGAAGCTCGCCTCCTCCTGTACCGCTGAACTACCACGCATTTGTGCATGAGCCACACGAGCCCCACAGCATGACCCAACTATTCTGTTGGCTATCTGCTTCCTAGTCGTGATTGAAGTAATTCAATACGTGTGTTTCCAACACACGACAAAAATCAGTACTCTCCAAATATGTCACATTGAAGCACTCGGTCTTTGAGCTTTATTTCAGCGAACACAGCAAAAACGATTTGCTTTTGTCCAAAAATTGTCTATGTTTACACAATGCCTCATGAGCACAGTACAGGATGTGTGTTGAATGTAACTTTGAAAAAAGAAAACTCACATCTGAATTCGATTGCTTATCCTAGTTTTTGTACGTCGTGAATGCCACGGTGGTACGTGCTGCTTCTTTAAAATGTAAATCATATATGCGTCCAAAGAGAAATCAACATGATTGCAGTGACAGTTTCGTCTACTGTTTTGGCCGACTTTTTCTCGGAATGATGACGAGGTAATAATAAAACTGCGTAGAGTCCCGAATGGTGGTGCAAACGCTATCAAAGGAACTGTTTACTCACGCACAACTTGTAAAGACTGCAATATACCGAATGGTTTTATGTCGCACTCTATAACAGATGTGCGGAGTAGGAAACCTGCCGGGAACACTAGCACATCCATATACTTCTTCAAGCTCAACTTTGTTTCATACATAATCTTACTATTTCTTTTTTTATGTCTTCTAAAGCCGGTATCGGCCACCTACGACCCACGTGGCAGTATTGTGCAGCCCGAGCCTGATATTGAGTAAAAACCCCCAAATAAACTACCCTGACATAAAACCCCCCTGATAATATTTATAGGTGAGTTTAACGTCTTCAAACCATCATATGATTATGAGAGACGCCGTAGTGGAGGGCTTCGGAAATTTCGACCACCTGGGGTTCTTTAGCATGCACCCAAATCTGAGAACACGGGCCTACAACATTTCCGCCTCTATCGGAAATGTAGCCGCCGCATCCGGGATTCGATCCCGCGACCTGCGTTACGGTAAGCAGCCGAGTACCTTAGCCACTAGACCACCGCGGCGGGGCCCTGCCCCCTTCGCTTGTCACTTTCTATCTGAAGACAAACGTGACAGTTTCGATTTAAAATGGGATTTTCGTTTGTCCTGTTTCATTGCAGCTTTTTTACATGAGCACTGAAAGTAAACATGATTCTTAATCTAGTTGTACAAGTTGTAACTTATTACAAGTTAGTGTACATTCACCGAATCTTTCAGCTTTGCCTACAATGACCTCCCCCTCCCCATTGTAATTTTCTCTGTGGCCCATACTGTGGCGGCTTCATGCAACTTGGCGAATTGGCCCTCCGCTTCAAAAGGTTGCCGACTCTTGTACTAGAGAGGAACTGACAGCTATCGAACACGCACTGCATCGACGTTTCCGGCAGTATGACCACCCAACCCAAAGTGCACCAATCAGCGCGGCAGCCATGACTACAGCAATGACACCCGGCGAAGGTTCTTTGCGCCAACTGATACGAGAAATCATACAAGAAGCAGTCAAGAAGCTCGTCGCCAAGCCGAATGACTGCGCAATTGCCTCAGTAATAGAAGTTGTGCGCCAGGAGATCAGGCAAGTGCTTTCGCTTCCTGAGCCGAACACGACCACCCCCTACCTAGGTAAGCTATGCAGACGTAGTCCGCCGAGAGCCAGCTAGCGTACCGACACCACATCAGTACCACCAGCAACATCCACCGACAGTGCCTTGGTCCTACAGAGAAACTTCGACGCCGAGGCGGCCACCTCTTCGCAAAACCGACATCTGGCGTACCCCTGACTATAGGCCCCTGTGCTTTCATTGTGGAAGAAGCAGGCCACATCATTCGGTATTGCCCTTATCGCGTCGCAGGGGACCAAGGATTTCCTTCCACTATACCTCGACGCCATTTCAACAAAACGCCTGACGTCGACCCGAGTGTCATGACCCCGCGGGATGTTCCTCCTTGGTTTCGGTCGCGCCCACCTTCTCCTGGGCTTTATTCTCCATCCTCTAAACGGAGCACCACTGACATGCCGAGAGGGACATCTCCCAGTCCACCCCGGGGAAACTAAAAGCAGCGACCTCAGGAGGTAAGGTTGCGAATCGTTGAAGTGCTGAAAATCCCCCAATACTGCCGAGTGAAGAGACACAAATTTCCAATCATTTGACGAAAGATGAGGTTGTTATTGCCGAAGTTGCAATTACGATTGACGGGCATGACGTGACGTTATTGGTCGATACTAGTGCAGACTTCTCAATAATGAGTGAGAGTCTGGCAGACAAGCCCAGGAAGGTTAGAATGGAATGAACGGGACCGCAGATTAGAGGAGCTGGAGGACAGGTATACTCACATTTATACCGGAAAATGCACCGCAAGAATCTAGATATATAGGGGATACGTCCTTCGTCACAACTTTCGTTATTCTTTCCGAGTGTTGCAAAAAGGCAATCTAAGAAATAATTTCTTGCGTGAATGTGGTGCTATCATCAATATACCAGACGGTGTACTGACCTTTTTAGCGGATCAAAGCGCAGCGCTACACCAAAAATCCCTGCGCGTCATTGACGACGCTACCGAACCTCCGCCATTGTGCCACCTTGTTTCGGTCCCGGGCAGCGGGCAGCTTACTGGAGAAGGCATTGCTGAACTAGTATTGACGCTTCTACTCTCTCGCGGTGTTGCGATTGCCATAAGTATCGTCAATGTTGTGTGCGGTGAAGGGGAAGTTCTGTTGACGAATTTTACCAACGAGCGACGACACATTACACAAGGCACTACGGTTGCCTACTTCGATGAGATCACCGAAATCCGCGAGTGCTGTGTAGTACAACAGGACGAGCCGCAAGCCACATCAGCCCCACCACCTATTGATGTAAGCACAGATTTATTACCCACGCAGAGACAGCGTCTAGTAGATCTTCTTCACTAGCTCAAAGACTGTTTTTTATTGACCTTGAGGGTCATTCAAACGCCACTGACGAAGAACCGGATAATAACGGAGGAGAAGGCAAGGCCGATACGACAGAACCCATACCACATAGCACAAAAGAGCGCGAAGCAATCCAGGAACAAGGGAAGAAAATGCTCGATGATGACGTCATCCAGCCGTCAAGAAGCCCTTGCTGGGCATCACCAGTAGTGCTGGTTGACAAGAAAGACGGAAGCTTGCAATTTTGTGTCGGCTACCGCAAGCTTAACCATGTGACAAAGAAAGACGTATACCCATTACTGCGCATTGATTTATATGTGGAGTTTAACGTCCCAAATTCACCATTTGATTATGAGAGACGCTGTAGTATAGGGCTCCGGAAATTTCGACCACCTGGGGTTCTTTAACGTGCACCCAAATCTGAACACATGGGCCTACAGCATTTCCGCCTCCTTCGGAAATGCAGCCGTCGAATCCAGGATTCGATCCCGCAACCTGTGGGCCATTACCACACATCGATGATTCACTCGACAGGCTGTGGCACGCACGCTACTTTTCGTCAATAGACCTCAAAATGGGGTATTGGCAAATTGAGGTCGACGAGCGAGATAGTGTAAAAACGGCTTTTGTAACGCCTGACGGGCTTTATGAATTTAAAGTCTTGCCCTTCGCATTTTGCTCAGTCTCCGCAACATTTCCGAGACTAATGGATACCGTTCTGTCAGGCCTTAGGTGGCAAACAATTATCTGGACGACGACATTGTTTTTTCTGATACATTTGAGGAACACCTGAGCAGGCTGCTATCGGTATTCAAGGCAATAAGGTCTGCCGCCCTGACACTGAAACCCGAGAAGTGTCATTTCGGTTTCAAAAATTGAGCTCTAAATCTCAAAGTATGTGGTGAACCATGAAGGTGTTCGACTTGATCCCGATAAGAGTGCGGCTGTCAGCCAATTTCCGGTACCAACAGATAAGAAAGCAGTAAGGTGTTTCTTTGGCCTATGCGTATACTACCGAAGGTTTATTGCCAATTTCTCACACACAGCCTCGCTGTTAACACGACTCGCAAGAGAAGACGTTTCGTTTACATGGGGCGACGATCAACAAGCGGCATTTGACAATCTCCGACAATGCCTGCAGACACCTCCTGCGCTTGCTCACTTTAACGAGGACGCTCCTACCATGGTCCACGCAGATGCCAGCAATGTGGGTTTAGGGGCTGTACTCGTCCAGTGGCAAGACTCAGCCGAACGGGTGATCGCATATGCCAATAGGAGGCTCTCCCGTGCCGAGGCCAACTACTTCACAACAGAAAAAGAGTGTCTTGCTGTCATATGAGCGGTTATGAAGATTCGTCCGTACCACTATCGTCGTTCCTTCCACCATTCCCTTTGCTGGCCGACCAACTTGAAAGACCCGTGTGGTCGGCTTGTACGGTGGAGCTTACGCCTTGAATAATTTGATATGACGGTGGTGTATAAGTCCGGGCGGCAGCACGCCGACACTGATTGCTTATCAAAAAAGAAAAGCACGATGACACCGAAGATGACGACATGCCGTTTTTAGGAGTCGTCGACGCCACTACGATTTCGTGCAAGCAAAAGGAAGACAGCGAGTTGCTTCCTTTTATGGAATTTTTGAACGGTCAGACAACAGCCGTCCCTAGAAGATTTGCAAGAAGCCTGCCGTTATTCTGCTTACGCAGTGGTGTTTTATATAAGAAGAACTTTTCTCCCAAAGGAAGCACCCACCTACTTGTCATCCCGACGTCGATCCGTGAAGAGATACTCGGATACACACGCACATTGGCCACAATCCAACAGAAATACTACTGGTCAAGACTTTCAGCTATTGTGAAAAATCACGTGCGTACGTGCCTCGATAGCCAACGACGAAAATCGCCACCGTTAAATCCAGCGGGAGTATTACAACCAATTCAAGTGCCCATATGTACCTTTTGCCCAAATTGGAATGGATCTCCTCAGACCATTTCCGACCTCTCACGCTGGCAACAGGTGGGTAATAGTTGCCCCTGATTATCTTACGCGCTACGTGGAAAAAAAGGCTTTGTCAAGTGGCACCGCCGTTGAAACCGCACGATTCTTCATAGAAAATATCGTCCTGAGGCACGGTGCTCCGACAATTATAATAACGAATCGAGGTATCACTTTCACGGCCCCTCTCCCGAAGACAGCTCTTGAGCCCAGTAGAACCGCCCATGGGAAAACCACGCCTCAACAAGACTATTGCCGACATGTTGAGTATGTACATTGACGTGGATCACACGAACTACGACGACATTCTACCGTACATCACGTTCGCCTATTATACAGCGCAGCAATATGCTACACGAAGAACGCCGTTTACTCTCATTCATGGCCATAAAGTGACGACAATGCTTGACGCCATGCTACTGCACGACTGCAATGACATCGATTCGGACGCTGTATCTTTTACCCAACGAGCAGAAAAAGCGAGGAAGCTTGCGCGTGTCCGAATCACCCAGCAGCAAAAATACGACGCCCAACATTATAATCTACGACACCGACATCTCATCTATCAGCCCGGCGAGAAAGTGTGGGTATGGAATCCTATCCGCTGCCGGGGACTTACTGAAAAATTTCTGAAGAGGTATTTTGGCCACTACGCACTTGTACAACGCCTGAGTGACACTAATTACGTGGTCGCTCCTGACAGCCCCTCGAGAACTCGCCAGCAAAAACCAGAAATCGTACACGTAGTGGGAATGAAGCCCTATCGTTCGGACTGATTTGCACCACGCATCTACCGCACCGTCCTTTGTAGAAGAGCTTCGAGACGCTGCTCTGTGGAGGGGGGCCAATGCCGCGTTGAATATGCAGCACCAAGAGAACAACGAAGAGCCCGCGCAGCGAGAGAGAAAGGCGAGGTTCTCAACCGAATCCAATCAGTTTGCCTGTGTTCTGGTATAATTGAAGTGAGTTGTCTTGTATAATAATATAAAGAGTAAATATATATATATATATATATATATATATATATATATATATATATATATATATATATATATATATATATATATATATATATATATATATATATATACTTCTCACCCTTTATTGTTTGGCTCAGACATCGTCGCACCAAAATTAGCATCAGAATCAGTCACTCGGTTCAACGGACGGTAAGAAAAAAGAGAACCCGGCAACCGATAGCGTCAGAGGAAGTAACGTGGTCCAACCTCCACTCATTGAATTATTTGCATTAAATTCCAAGGCATACGACGTGCTTATCATTTGGGAAATTGAGCTCTTCTTGGACCGCAGAACTTTATCGGTGCTATGTGAACTTTCAATGATGCACGTGACAATACTTTCAGGACATGTAATTTTACTGAACATATCATTCAAAATTATCGCCTATAATCAAGCTTTTTACAATAATGCTACTCGCAAAATTATATCTCACAACCTAATTTCTACCTTCCACAAAAAATTGCGACCACCTTTCCATTTACCTAAACTATAATGGAGCAACGTTATGCTACACATGATATAATAAACATGAAAAGAGTTGAAACAAAGAAGGCACCCACGCACTTTACACTTGATCCCTTTCCACTGGCCACTGTCATCGGTGAAGCACTAATCTATATTCGTTGACACACTTGACCGCTAACGCAATTACAAACAAGCGATTCCATTCATGGTTTCTCACACTTGCAAGATTAGCGCACAATAGTCAGCATTGTTCACCAGCACATCCGCTTGACTCTTTGGTCCCTATATTTAAACAAAAAATAACAATGGAAGTGATATCAGTGATCAATAATTCACGAAAACAACAGATATTAAAAGTGGTGAGCTAGTTTCGCGTGCTTGTACGTTCCGACAAGAGCGAGTGGGAAAGCGTTAAGGGCTTTCGGACAACTTACATCACTTTCGATCAAGAGCGGCAGGACGAGACGCAAAGAAAGAAGTTCACCCTGTCCGCACATCTTTACGGAAGATGAACCTGTACCAACTCGCCCGGTTTCGAATGCAATTTGCACCGCAAGTATATTGAATAAGAAAGAGAAACGAGGAGACATACATTCCTTCACTAAAGCCTAGCTCTGCAACGAAAGGTTAGAGACTGCAGCAGCCTACAAGCTCCGGAAATGTTTACTATAATTATTGCATTGTGATACTCCCCAGTGAGTGCAAACTGCGCTGACCCACGAATGATGCTCAAATGATAAAACAGGTTATTTGAGTGACGCGAATATTTTGGTGACAGTAAGCAATGGCCAATGAATGTGGAAAATAGCACGTAACCGCTCTAAACAAACAAACAAAGAAAGTGTTTGGTGCAACGCTTGAAGGTGAAGGCCTGCTGAACACGTGGTATAATGCGTTAAGCTATACAGTCGGGGACCGCACTTTTTGTAAGACATGATGACCTGCAGTGAGAGACACGAATTAAATGCCGCTGACCTTCTGAGTGCGTGGCGATTGTTTCTCCTCCCTCCGCAGCCTTCCGAACCTCACGCGGTGTTACATTACCTCCTGGAACGGCCCACCTTCGACCAATAAGCGACGACACCATGTCATGACGTCGTCTTGTGAAGTTACGAAGACGTAAGAAATTTCAGTACCCTGTGAAGTCCGTGATGTCCGAAGGCGTTCCTTCTCTGTACAGCTGTCACTCGGATAAGGTGACATGGGTTATTGCACAATTGTTTTCGCATGCTGTGTTTGGCACAGAGTCACTGCTTAACGAGTCACTTAAGTGCTATCAACTTTAAAAAAACTAATTAGTGGACGACAAGATGTTTGCGAAAAAAGATGGTGATGATTTTTTGGGTGCGCTTGCTTGCTTGAAAAAGCAACACGTGGGCATGACAAGTGCCGCAGTGGATCAATGATGCATTTTAGGTGATCGCCAGAACTTAGGTGAGACATTTTTGCGAAGTCTGTACGAGAAGAGTTTGATATGGTTTTACTTCTTACTCGTTGACGTGGCTTATTGGAGTTGGATATGAACTTTTCTAAGTTATGATGCCACAAGCTGTATACATGATGAGATTGAGATTTCTGCATACCTAAGCTTTTTAGCCATGCAACTCCTGTGCTTAGGTCTCTAAATGTGCAATTTGCATTACGTTTTTTTTTTGGTCTATCACCAAACAGATCACAAACACCCCTCCCCCCTAATTTTCTTCTTTGTTGAAGTATGAGCGAAAAAAAAAACTTTTACCCACTAACTTTTTTCTAATGAATACGGCCTGCACGACCAAAGACTCCACACTAGGGATGTTTCGAAATGAAAAAAAGGGATTTAATGTTTCAATGTTACTAAGGCATATGGTAAATTGTTTTCACCAATGAGAGTGCATTGCTGATTTCTGTGGTTTACAGAAAGCACTACAAGCAGCGACGCAACTGTGGCCTCGTCTAAAGCATCTAAAGATTATACTGAACCAGGGGTGCAAATTCTTTTAACGAAAAAAAAAAGAAGTGATAACAGCATCTTGTTAGAAAGATGACGTATTGAACTTTCTAGGTTTGATTTGTGTAATGGCACTTAAGTAGTGCACGCAAAGCCCGGAAAGCAGTTTATTTCCCGATTAAGAAAGTATTTACAAATTACCAGCTAAAGAAAACTTACATACTGAACAAATTTTATTCGCCTTCTGTACGCCGGCACCTTTCCTTTGCGCTCATTGAGCTCAGTCGGATAAAAATGAATCTGCTGAAATCTGCGAAAACAGACTTTTCTTAGCTGTAATCCTCGAGGCCCTACCTATCTCTCTAATCAGTCGACCACAGTGACTAAACTTGTTCAGGTGTTCAGAGAAAAAAAAGAAAAAGTAAAGAATAAAAATAAAGCAAGATTCTCAGCATAGCACTATTCTGGGAGTGCAGCATGCTTTTGCTTGGGCATTCAAGTAATGGCTCACGCCAGACAGCAATGGAGGCCTTTTCGAAATGGACGAGCTCGCTTCGAATCGGAGCCCCGGACACACTCGGGCAACGTGGTGGCGCCCGTGTCGCCGACAGGAGATCTCTGTCATTTTGCGCGAGTCGCCCTCCGACTCGGCGGAAGGCCTCCCCTGGTGTGGCTGTAAAGAAGCGGGGCCTCGATTCGAGCCGTCTCAGTCGCTCTTCCACTCGTCGCGTCCCGTGGGGCACTCGAGCGCGTGCCACCGGGTGACGGCGCTCCGCGGGTTGGTCAACATGTCCTGCCAGTGTCGAAGCTCCTCGCCGCGCGCGTACATGAACGGCCCGAGTACGGTCTTGCCCAGCCGCCGAAAGTCGGCGCCGTCCGCCGACACCATGACCGTGAAGCTGAGGCTGCACGAGTCGAAGTACCGACCGGCCACGCCGAACGTGAACGCGTCCCCGAAGTTTGCTTCTTCGCCGTCGCTCCACTCTCGGTTCTCGGACCGCTTCTCCTTGACGCACTTGCGGCCGTGATTCAGCGACAGCTTCACGTACACCCCTGCGAAAGACAGAGAAAGGCATACCAGGATCACGACATCCTGCCGATCGACACGTGTGGTTCGCAACTTAACTGCATCATATATGCCATAAAAACATGGCGCATGCGTGTGTGTGGTATGGTATAGTACGTAACCATTTTTTTCCCGGATTACCACGTGGCTTCACTCATTGCGTAATACTCACAAAAACTGCACATTATTCTTGGCAGGTGTTATGAAGAACGAGGTTCACAGAACGACAGTTGAAGCCATTGACAAAATGGCGGCAGCCTGAGTGTACGGACCAGACATACATATATATATGCCTGTCCGGCCCTTCAAGCGATAAGGTTAGTTTGCTGCCACTGAAACTTTCCATTTCGTGCCCACCCCACGCAGTGTAGGGCGTGCATCTTACCCGGTTTCAAGTTCTCAGCAGGGCTAGAGTCAATGTTATGAATGAAGTACAGATCTTCAGGCGTTTGCGTTTGTTACGGGGCAAAAGGGTTTGCCAGAAAAGGAATACGACTGATTTTTCCCTGCCAAAACTTGGTAAAGGAGGGCAGTGTTCCTTCGCTGGTTGGGAGGAACTTAGATACCAGTGCACCAGTCACCAGTCGTATCCAAGCTTTCGCACAGTTTAGATTGATTTTACTTAAAGGGAGCCCAAATGAAGGTACTTTGCCATCTCCACAGCGAATTTTGTTAGAGCAGCGTTAAGCGGTGAAGTTTTACTTCAAACTGGGTAAAACAGCTCGTGAGACCCATCCCATGGTCAAGACGGCCTATTCGATTAATGTTATGGGTCGATCGAGTGTTTTTTGAGGGGCACGAGTAGTGTGGGGAAATGAGGAGAACGAATAAAAAATCAGCAAATCTGGATGCCCTTCATCAGCGAAAAATTTCGACAATGTGCCAATACACATTCCTCTCATGCATCCTCTTGACGAAGCATGACATCGCAAAGCTTCCCCAGCCACCCTAGAGCCTCGATGCCACTTTTTCAGACTTCTTCCTCTTTCCTGACGGAAAAGGGTCATGTAAGGATGGCATGACGGCTCAATCCAGGCCAGTAAGAGGCCGTAACGAGGGAGTCAAGAGGATTCAGGTTTCTGCGTTGCATGAGGCTTCATTGGTTGGCCTAATTGCCGGAAACGCTGTGTTGACGCAGAAGGGACACATCTTGAAAACTAAGTCGGCCTGCCGGAGTGTTGAACAAACTTTAAATCAAAATTCACTACTAATTTTCGGGCAGGCCCTGTATTCGCCCAAGCGCGGTTCGCCACATTGTATGATAATCGTTCTACTGAGATATATCTGCGCTATATAGGCTAAACAGTGCGTTGAAGCCCGCACAAATCAGTCTGTTGAATAATGTTCCTCAATAGTCGCGGTTCAACGGAAGCAGATCACCGAGACGTTAAGTCCGAGAACCGACGTTCTACAACGTTTGACGAACACCTTGAACGATTGCAGGTGGTCTTGCAAGCTATACGGGCCGCAGGCCTGACGCTCAAGCCGGAGAAGTGTCACTTCTGCTTTGAGGAACTACAGTTTCTTGGCCATGTCGTCAGTTAAGCAAAAGTTCGTCCAGACCCCGAGAAAGTTGCCGCCGTCGCACAGTTTCCAACACCATCAGATGAAAAGGCAGTCAGGCGTTTTCTGGGTCTCCGTGCATATGATCGCCGGTTTATTCCAGATTTTGTGCGCTTTGCGTCGCCTTTAACTCGTCTCACGAGTGATGACGTTGCATTTGTTTGGGGCGATGAACAGGAAGCTGCTTTCAGTGACTTGCGGCAACGTCTACTCACGACCCCCGTGCTTGCCCATTTTGATGACACAGCCCCTACAGTGCTCCATACTGACGCCAGCAATGTTGGCCTCGGAGCTGTGCTTGTGCAGCGCCAGGACGACGAGGAAAGAGTGATCGCCTACGCAAGCAGAACTCTGTCACGCACAGAAGCAAATTACTCGACCACTGAAAAGAAATGCCTCGCCGTGGTTTAGGCAGTTATGAAATTTCGCCCATATACCTTTACGGCCAACCATTCAAGGTTATCAGTGACCACCATTTGTTGTGTTGGTTAACAAATCTGAAAGATCATTTCAGGTGATTGGCACACTGGAGCCTTAGACTACGAGAATTTGATATAACGATGGTGTATAATTCGGTAAAACGACACACGGACTCCGACTGCCTGTCTCGATTCCCAATAGAGTCGGCTGCTTCCCTTGATGAAGAGACAGCGTTCCTCGGAATTCTCGACACGTCAACCATCGCAGATCACCAGCATTACGATCCTGAGCTACTTGGCTTGATTAATTATTTAGAAGGACGAAGCCAGAACGCAACCAGAGCCTTTGCAAGAGGACTATCGTCGTTTTGTCTGCGAAACAATGTCCTTTACAAAATGAACTTCTCGTCAGATGGGTCCACCTACCTGCTTGTCATCCCTACCACTCTTCGTTCTGAGGTATTGCAAGCGTGCCAACACGAGGTCCCATCTGGACATTCAGGCTACACGTGCACACTAAGCAGAGTTCGAGGGAGATATTACTGGCCTAGACTCACCGCTACCGTGAAGCATCATGTTCGGACCTGCCTCGATTGCCAGCGGCGCAAGTCACCTCCAACGAAACGAGCCGGTTTGCTACACCCTGTCCAGATCCCGACAACACCATTTGACCAGATCAGAATGGACCTTTTGGGCCCACTTCCCACCTCTAGTGTTGGTAACCGCTGGGTTATAGTGGCGACCGACTACCTTACTCGCTACGCCGAGACAAAAGCCATCCAGAGAGGCACAGCTGAAGGGGTGGCCCGATTCTTCATAGAAAGCGTTGTGTTGAGACACGGTGCGTCGTCGATCGTCATAACAAAACGCGGAACCACATTCACGGCCGCGCTTTTAGATCATGTGTTGGTGCTCAGCGGTACTATTCATCGCAAGTCGACAGCTTACCATCCACAAACCAACGGGTTAACCGAGCTGCTCAGCAAAACTCTGGAAGACATGCTTTCAATGTATGTGGACATTGAACACAAAAACTGGGACGAGATTCTCCCTTACATAAAGTTTGCATACAATATACTGCTAAACAAGAAACCACATGGATGACCCCATTCAGCCTTGTCCACGCACGAGAAGTAAGGACGATGTTGGACGCGATGCTGCCACACGAATGCGATGACAACGAAACGAGTGCTGACACGTTTACTCAACGCGCAGAGGAAGCCAGGCAGCTCGCACGTCTGCGAATATACCAACAGCAAGAGTACGACGAAGGTCGCTATAACCTTCGTCATACAATAGTAACGTACGAAACCGGGGACAGGGTACGGGTGTGGACGCCTGTACGAAGACGGGGACAATCCGAAAAGTTGCTCAGAAGATATATAGTTCGGACCTTATCGAGTGCTGCGACGACTAAGTGACGTTACCTACGAAGTCGTCCCGGATAGCCCAAACTCTACAAGGCGTCGCCAGCACCGACCTGAACTTGTGCACGTAGTGCGCATTAAGTCATACGTCAGCGAGTGACTCTGCGAAGCACCGCCGCTTGCACAAAGTGACTTCATGCGCGAATGACTGGCTCAGCTATAGCAGCGGGGCGATGCTCTATTAAGGGAGGCAAATGCCGCGCTCGAAATAGACAGAAAACGAAGATGATGTGCGCACCAACAGTCTCGTGTCGTGAAAAGGGACACTGAAGAAGATGACGTGCTTTTGTTTATCTCTCTTGCTTGGCAAGAGAGATAAACATAAAACACACGCCGTCCTGCATAAAAACACACGCCGTCGGTTCTCGGACTCAACGTCTCGGTGATCTGCTTACGTTGAACTATATATATATATATATATATATATATATATATATATATATATATATATATATATATATATATATATATATATATATATATATATATATATATATATAAGAAATGCCATTTTATTGAGATAGCCATTATATGGACACTCAGCGGGTTTCTGCCGTCACCATCATGTCCCGTATATGTGTAGGTATCCACATATTTCTGAAAATCACTAAGAAAAATAGTTCAGAAAAATATTTCCGACACGCGGAATCAATCTCTCGCTCCGCAGCGGGCGAGGTTAGAACTGCTGAGCCATGAAAGTGCACGTCCTTCAATGTTCAAAGGACGAGCTATTTATATACACCACTTACCGCTTGCAGTACGCAAATTTCGGGGAAATGTCAGCGTCTTCGCAGCATTGCCAGCGAGATGGCTCTCGGCGCCACGCTTTTCGAGAGACGCGGGTCCATGTGCAATCATCTCCTACGCGTGCTTTGCCCCTTGAGGGGTGACACCTGAGTGCGTGCGCGCTGATCTCGCGGTGGGGGAGAATCACACGTCTTGGGCTTTCACCGGAACAATAGGTGACCAGTAAAAAAGCAAGAGATTGTGGGATGCTCCGTCTGCTACCAGCTTCCGGTTTGAGAAGAGTAGACGACGGCGAACCGCTTCGCCGCAAGCCTTAGATTATTCGGGATACGCGCGCGCGGTCGCCCGTCTATCTTCGTACTGATAAACCATGGTCGGTTGTTCAGCCGTTGGCTGCTCCAACTAGAGGGTGAAAAGCAAACGGAGTGTATCGATTCCCATGGAACGAAGAAAGAAAAATGAGGTGGGCCGTGGCTGTGAAGAGAGCCACAGCGACAGGTAGCCTTTGAGTATCGAACGTTGTAGCCACAGTGCGCGAAAACCATTTTATCACAGATACGCGTGTATTCCACACTAAAAAAAGCTTACGCATGAATTTGTTGTTAATATTATATTGAAAAATAAATTGTACCGCAAACGCCTAGCAAATATATTATGAAAACGCGTGGGAGAAATCGATTTGTCATACAAGATGAGCACCGGTCATTGCCCTCATATATGACAAAAAACGCAAAATCTTCACTCAAGTTTACACGAAGCGCTGGACTAGTCCATTTGCGTTATCTTGGCCAAACGGTGGGCCAGGACGGCACCCAAACAAGCAGTCCGTTAAAGAAGCGCAGGGTTTCGATTATTCGGCGCCGTCTGTCTGACTGTATTGTTCATGTGCCGCCGTGCCACGCAGCTTGATGAAGATCAGCGTTTAAATAAGCATCTGGCTTCGACTAATAAATACCTCTTATAGTGCGCTGAAGGCTAGAAAAAAAAAGATATCTCAGCGCACTCAATAAGTGCTGCGCTTCATGCCGACCGACCTACGATGTTGGCCGAAGCAGCGTTTCCGAAATGAACTCTGAGCACACTGCTGTATACAGTCATCCCCATCCCCCGAGATAATTAAAATGGTGATTTTTTATCAGCAGTAACGTATCATACAATGAAAACTGTTTTCTGCATCGACTGATCTGCTAGCCAAACTGACAGTACCCCCGAGCAGCATAAAAGCATTGCAGATCATTTTAGTGCGATAAAAAGCTTCCTTGCCGTTCATGGCTTTCGTAGCCTGTCATCGTCACACTCACGGTTAGCAAAAAAAAACAACTTCTAAAGCACTGACATTGCACGCACGGATAGGTGTTTTTTTTTTTTTTTCAACGGAGCTGTACAAAAATGCGCGCGTGCCAATGCTAACCCGCGTGGTGCGTCGAACCGGAAGCCATCCTATCCCACAGTTCCCTGCGATTGCCCATATTACCGGTCACCTATTGCGTTGTAGATAATGAGCTCATGAAGGTTACTTCGCTCGCTGCCGAGTCCCCGTTTGGGAAGAGTGCACTTTTCAAACAGAGTGAATTAACAACTTTGACAGTTGTTAGTTCACGCTCGCCCTTTCTGTACCTACGAATACGTTTTGTGCGTTGTTTTTGTGTAAGCAGCGCACCGAGTGTCGAGCTATCAACGTTGTTAGTTCACTCTTGTCCTGTGTGTATTGTTTTCGTGCGTCATTTGTGCGTGAGCAGTGCGCTTCATGTTTCGATTTGCTTGGCATTCTTCGCGTGACATTTCAATTTGTTGCTATCGCATGAATTGCTTAGCAGTTGCCACGAAACAGCGGCTCTTTATATATTGTCGAGTAAAGAGATGCATTAGCGTGCCCCAAGAAGATATATATATATATATATATATATATATATATATATATATATATATATATATATATATATATATATATATTATTTCCTATACATTATGCATCTTTGTAAAGTTGTGATGAACTGGACACAGAAATAGTTGAATGTTTTCGGCGTATGCTTCATGTTATTCGCCAACAAGCCTTTCTCGCCAGCTCAATTTTTGCGGTGAGAATCAAAACTATGCTAGGGTCCTTCGTTTGTAAAGGGTGAAAATACTTACATTTGCTGGCATCCTCCTGCTTTGAAAACTTTCGCACTTTGAGAATAGACGCCCTGATACGGTTGGTGAACGGGTTGCAAGTCATGCAAATCTGGATCTCCCCAATCTGGGAACTTTTCTGCAAGAGGGAAGGAGAAAAAAAAAAGAGAGTTTAAAACGAACTTTCTCAGTGATTTAAGAACGGAAATTACTTCTTTTAGCGTAAGGGTTTTGATCATATTGTTATTTCAAGCGCATATATTCGCACAAAGGACAATAGCTATTTAAGAATACAAAAAAACTGCTCGTTGTAAAACCCTGCTTTTGTTGAGAAGACTCCGCGGAAGGGACTCGACATTTGTAACAGGAGCATTGATGCAGCTGATTAAGCGGCAACTTTGCAACGATTTTGGTGTTATCTTTTCAACTTCTTTCATCAGCCGACAAAAAAAAACCAAGGCATCTCGGCAAGTAGGTATAAGAATATCTCTTTCAGCGCCTCTGAGTATGTGTTGTTTCAAACAATATATTTATTAGGCGCCCCACCTTAATAATGTGATTATAGTATCTCCATTTTTTTCGCAGCACGAAAAGTTTTCGGTCACACGCATCCGGTCTATTGAAATCTGCACTGGATTGCAAACACTATTTCCCGCACGTTCACGAAATAAAGAACAACCATAAAAATTGTCCTTTTAGACAATTTCGAGCCCATTCGTGCATCCTTTAATCGACATGAATGCTCGTGAAAGTGTATGTTCGTGAAAGTGTATGTTCGTGAAAGTGTGAAATTTTACCAATATTTATCACATGTGGTACATGATGCATGTCACAATCTTCAGCCTGCCGAAGCAACTTGATAAAATATGATTACGCCTTCTGTGCCCTTCACAGTAAATTAAAACTACTTGGTCATTACAAATTGCGAAGTAGAATAACTGCAGGCAGAGAAAACAAAACAAAACAAGGTCAGACAGTTCCAGTCTGTGCTCTATATTTCACAGTTTTTCTTAGCGGACCTTTCAAAAAGGAGCCATCGAATGAATTTGTGTGTTCACATATTTTAGTCACTTTCTTTAAGGACTCCATCGCCTCTGCTGCATTTCACCCTAGTAATGATACAGTAGTAGTAATGATACAGTAGTACAGCAATGATACAAATGCTCAGGAAAGTATATTTATTTAAATTAGCTAGCATATTTTCAATATACATACGCGAAGTAAATTCATAGGTCTTTTTTTTTAATGCGAGAAGCCTGCGTCTCACCGCCGAATGGAGTGCCCTCCAACCGAATATAAGTGTCTAAAAAGGATTTGCAGTCAAATGCGTGCGCTGTAGCATTCTAGTTGATGGGAAGCTTGCACTGCATGTGATAGCCCCGACATTCATAGATAACGCAGGCTCTGAGAACGGACGTATGGCCAATTACGGGACGTGTCGCGGTATACGAGCGCGCCACGGTTCCAACGTACTTTGGGCACATTGTCCAGGTCCATCCAGATGACTTTGTCCGGAGCGAGCGGTTCCTTCTCCAATTGCAGCGTGACGTGGCCCAAACAGTGGCGCACTTTCTTGCGGTCGATGTCATAAACGGACAGCCGCAGTGATCGTGCGCGGACTTCGTCCTCCGAAATCTGCGCAAGAAAGGATACATCCATAGAGTTTCACACTGCCATGTGAAACTTATAGGAACTGAAATGGCTCCAGCCACATTTCGGCTCCCAAGTTGGATCCAGCCCAGAACGCCCTTTGGAATATCAATCCTCAGTTTGGAACAATGGTCACTATACTATAACAGGGCCTTGTCGATGCAATGAAAGGAGGAGCCGGAGTGAAAGGATAACAAACGATGGCGCTTCTCGCAACGAATAATGTCACCCCCTGAACAAGAAGCTGCAGACGGGTCTCGAAACTTTGAGCCCTCTTCAAAAACTGCGGCTGGGGCAATTTCAGCCCCCCGAAACCTTCCCCGCCTTTATACAATTTCACAACGACCATTTCTCTCAGCGCAGCCTTTAGAGTATAGGGTAAAATTATAAAAATAAAGTTCAAATATAGTTTCTTACCTGTTCAGAGTGCAAAGTGTTGCCTTAACCGTATCGAGGGCCGCACACATCTTCCCGCATTTGGATAGAGCTAATACGACCAGGTTTCGAGAACAACTGACGAACATCCATGCCCTTATTTTTCTTATGCCGTGCACAGCCTGAGCCTCAAGTGAATTTAAAAAAAAAAAACGAAACTGGTGGTTTCTCTTAGCTTGGTAGGCTCTTAAGAAGTAGTCTTGCTACCTAAAGGCACTTGGTGCATTGTTTTAACACGTACGGCATTTACCTCATCCACTTGCCTCGTGTGTGCGAGAGGCGCATAGACGTGATTCTGCAGAACCACGTCTCCTTGTGCGTCTCGTACACAAAACAAAAACTAGAAATAAATGTACATGTGCACTTCTTTCTGGTTGTACTATTGTTGATTTGCTTGTGGCGTCAAAGTATATTTTTATGTTCACAAAGTCAAACAATCTGCTTTGAAAACCAAGTAGAAAAAAAAAACGCCGAGCCTGCGCGGAACGCGCAGCACAGCCACAATGAAAGCAGGAAGCGCGACTTTTCAGAGCCTCTTCTAAAGACTCTTTTGGTAACTGCTACAAGCACACTTTTTGGGTACCCACTACGCCATAAATAGCCATATATTATGGGTAGGAAGCCGGCATTCACAATGCTATTCTTCGTCATTCTTCGGAGAAGCGCAGTATCCGCTAAACATTGCTACGAAAGTTTGTGCCAATTGTTCATGGCTGACGACGATGAGGAATTATGCCGGAAGTGAGTATGCACCACAGTTTAAAGGTGATCAAGAACAAGCTGTTGTAATGGGTAGGAGCATTGGACGACCCACTCGTTACGCTCTTAGCATTGTGTGGCGCCTGGTTGTTCCTTTGCTGTCCTTAAACTCTTTATTACTCACATTAACGCGATTCCGACATAAAACCTGTCTGGCTGTCGGGACACCGGCATGGCTCAGTGGTATACTAGTAGTCTGACAAGCAGGGGACCCGGGTTCAAACCCCACTGTGTCGTCGGTGTTTTTTTTTATGTACAGAGTTTTCTTATTTCGTTCGATAGTGGTTACGGGCACTGGTGGCGACAGCGGACAACTATGGCACCACGCGTGACCAGTGTTTTGATCTGATAACAGTTTTTGCGGTAAAATGAAATCGGCACGAATCTGTTAATAAATGAAACTAGACCTGCAGCAGTCATGCATAAAGACTAACGGTTACTACGCTCTGATTTCTTTGAAGCTTCGACAAAGCGCGATTACGAGTAAATGTTTTAAAAATGCAGAAGACTTGTGGCACTCGTGAAGAACACAATGGCTAAAAATGAAAACCCTCAGAGATATCAACTTTGAAACTGTTCTAAGTTTCAGCAAGGTCTGCATAAACAGAAAAGATTTATAATGCCATTTGACATATCACCAAGGTGCAACACTGCGATATGATTGGGTGAGATCAATCGTCATCGACAGTATTCTGCCATTAGAGAAACAGATGATGAGACAAAACAACCAAGTGAACTAACAAAACGAACAAATGAAACACTGAAAAGCTTATGTGTGATGACTATTGGGTTGGTTGCTAATAATTATTTTGTGTAGTAGAGCATCTTTCATCCTTTTGAACAAAAATATAAATAAACTTGTTCTTTTCATTTAACTCTCAATACTTTAAATCAACGTTTTTCGTACATTTGTCCCATTATCAGAAAAACTTAAACATACATTATGACATGCGGCAGCGCACACAAGGGGCAACAATGAACACGAAGACAAGCGGACAACACAAGCACGGAACTTTAACTTCCTTTTATCGAGAAAGAAAATCGCTTAAAGTAGGTATTTTTTACGCATGCGCCTCTTTACACATGACCAAGGCCTCTAGCAAATATAAGTACCAAGGGCATCATATCAAACCGCAGCAATGAAGTTGCATAAGCAGAAGCATCACACAGCACTAAAGATAGGAATGCATAACATTGTCATGTGTTCATAAGTAAAAAACTTCTTTTTATTTTAGAGATAGAGTAATTGGAGGGCAACTTAAGCCGCTTCCTTACTCTCAAAAACTTCCGCCACTTATACAATTCCCCACGCTGATTTCCCGTTTAAAGACGGTAGCCTTTCTTGGGATACTTCAACCCAAATATTTTGGTCTGTTTGTGTGTCTGTATGTATGTCTGTCCATTTGTTCAGTCACGCAGCAAAAGTTTAAGCCCATACTCAAATACCACGCATCTTGATCTGGTGACTGCGTTCGTACTTGTTAATGAACAAGCAAATATTAGGCATATTTGAGGCGCAACATCAATATAAGTGTTAAGCAGCGTGTCCTTTTATTTAGAAAATGCATAGAGAAGTAATTACAAAGACCGGAGTGCTCCTTACCCTGCGCTGACAATGCGATACTATGAACAAAAAGCTCGCTTTTCCTACGTTTCACTAAAAAACTCAGGGGCGTTAACTAAAACGACACGGTGCTGCCATCTACCCGTGGCTCTGCGTTCTAAAAAAACCTTCGTTTCTGCATATTACTGCGAGATGGCGCCTTATCTCACTCAACGCCTCCAGACACAAGACTATCGTCTTTCGACGTCTTCTGAAGGGAAGTATGGAAATACGCGGCCAATTTGTTTTTTCTTGCTCGTTCCCTTCATTTTTGCTAACGCAGGTCCGCAGCCGCAGTCCATGCAGTGTAAGGCAAGATGGCCTGCCTCCATGTTAGAGCAGTGATGATTGTGCTTTGTAAGCCTCGTGTTGAGGCAATTACTCGTCAGTATGACGTACACCTTGACACATGCCAGCAGTGTCGAATACAGAACAAGCACTATGCAGGTGAGGTCAGGGTGCCTCTGCTTTATCATCAGGGTTTCCTACGTTATTTGGAAGATGCGAAGGCTTTTTATTTTTACCACAATAAAGTATACACCAATACAATGTTACTTAGCTTGAATGTTGTACGTAAGAATATTTTATTTTTATTTAGAAAATTTTGACAAAAGGCGTTTGCCTTGTTTTAAAAAGTTATAAAAATTTCAACACTTAAGATACTATTTTACCCTTTTGAGGTTGAATGAGTTGTTGCTACAAAAAACGTTTTGAGAGCATGACATTCGCTCACATAGTTTCGAAGCTCTGCGTGGTGTCTCATAGCACAAGCAACGTACAGAAAAAGTGAACGCGCACTGCAGAACAACGCCACCGGGATCCAACATGTTGCTCGAAGGTCCAATGCTCGTCGTGATAGTGTTTTCCCTTTTGAAGGCTATGTATAATGAGTTGAGGTGTACTTTAAACACGTTGCCTGCATTTCAATGATGTGATCGCTGTGTGTTATTTTATTTCTCATGACTATAACAAGCTATATATGCGTCGTTTGTTAGATGTCAAGCTTTTCAAAGACGTATCTATCTTTGTCGTTTCACTTGCGTGATGTCAAGAATCCGTTCTTCTGTTCTTTGCTTTATGTACATATACGCGACGCAGGCGAGCCTACGAGAATGCTCTACAATAGAAATTACTTTTGAACAAAAAGAAATAAAGCAAACAGTGAGCGTTCCGGCGCTATCGAGGCAAGCTATTAACAGAAATGCTGATCATCTTAATAAGTGATTTGCCCTTTAAGAATTTTCGCAAGTTTGACACTTTGGCGGAATACATCAGAAACGGAAGTCGCTGACGCAGTTTTACTATTTACACGGAAGTTTTAAAGTTCAAGAAAAATCCTTTTTGACGACACTGTATCTGCAAGCAGCCGTGCTAAAGTAAAAGCATGGCTGATGATGATTGTCACACTCCTTCTTGAGCTCGCAAACATACCTTGAATGTGAGGGTTTCGTTAAATTTTGGTGCCAACGTCCGCGTCTTCACGGTGCTCTGCTGGAAAGTATCTTCATCTGGCAACAAGTAGGCCCGGACAAATGGATCTCGAGGAGTGTTTGTGAGGCCACGACCTGCGACAGTACGTGAGAAAAAAATATCATGATTAAGAGGGTGGGAGGAGGTATCGTCAGAAACGGGCCGCTATTTCAGCTGCCCGTTCCTGACGATAATACGTAAGTCACAGTTTTGCCGCTAAGGCGAAGCAATGAACACGATAGCAACGAATTGGAAGGCCACGCGCAGAATGGCAAACAGATCTAAATATTTTCCCGTGTTTCTCACACACAAATGACGCACAAAACGTACTCACAGGTACAGATGAAAGCAAATAAGCGTCTCAGTTGTTACTTCACTGTGTCTGAAAAGCGCGACCTTTTCCCAAACAGAGACTGTGCAACGATTGCAGTGACCTTTATGCACCTGGTAACTACAACAGAATCGTTCCGGTAAAAGCCCAACGCGTACGATAATCCCCCCGCGAGATAAGCAAGCCCACGCGTGAGCGTCAATTCTGCCCCTTCTACGCAGGGCAAAGTACGCGTAGGAGATGAGAGCGCGTGCCGCCGCGTCGTGATGATTTGGCGACGTGCGCTCATTGCGCCATCTCCTTGGCAATGCTGAAAACACGATAGCTCTTTCCGAGATGCCCGTCACCAGCGGTAAGTGGTTGATATAAATAGCTTGTCACTTGGACGTTCAAGGAGGTGCCCCTTCGTTGCTCAGTGTCTAACGCCTCGCACTCACAATTCAGAGGTCCGACGTTCGATTCCGTGCACCGGAGTCATAATCAGGACCTAATTTTTCTTTATCTCGCTTTCATATATAATGATACATATACACATACGGTGAATGACGGCGACACCGGCGGCAAAATCCAGCTGAGAGTGCCCATATAATCATTATTGCAATAATATATCGGATATGTCACGTTTTTAGCATATCTGACCTCTTCCACCGGGATGCAACTTTACTCTGCCGTCTTTGTGAGTGAACGCAACATGCTACACGAACCGTAAAACAAACTAGATGATAGACCTTTTTCCGAAAAGAAAATCCGCGGTTCATAGCTCTACGCGTCGCAGGCCAGCAAAGCTACGTAGGCATTGCTGTGTTTCTTAAAGCTTATCGGACTAAGTGACTGCTTATAAGCGTGCATTGCACAGGCGCAAATGTACCCTGACGGTGCTCTCTTACCTCGCCTCTCTTCCTTTTATTTGAATACGCTCACCACTTCCCCGAGTGCAGGTTAGCAAACCGGATGCATGTATAGTTTCCCTCGTTGCTTTTCATTTCTTTCATTTCCTCGTGAGCGCACACACACACACACACACACACACACACACACACACACACACACACACACATATATATATATATATATATATATATATATATATATATATATATATATATATATATATATATATATGATTGGCATGAGGGGTTAAACTTCATGTTGTATTCAGTACAGCAAGGTGCCAATTAGCGTACCGGGCCACAACAACGGTTGCAACTATGCAGAAGGCAGAATGCAGTCACTGTTGATTGCAAGATGATGATAGCTCCGTTAATTTCATTTCATTCTAAAATATTGCTTACCTGGTAGATATTTGGCCTTTATGATGTTCACGTTGAGCTCCTCACTTTCGGACTTGTAGTTTAAGCTGAACCATAACCTGCCATTTGTGCATCTTGGTACCGTAGCGTCTTCATCATCAGACCAGCTGTAACTGTGTGCACAAAGGGAAATCAGCGTGAATGTTCCTCGGACACAGATCACAGTGCACTGAAGGAATGCACGTTTAGCGACCACGTTACTGTACAAGACGTAAAAACAAGCGTATGTTAACCGTGTATAGAATGAATCAGGATAATAAAAAGTGAAACAAAGAGGCATTCCCATCCGATGCCATCTTTAGCTGATCCATTGAGACAGGAATGCGCCTAGCGCTTTACTCTTCGCGCAGGCAGATTGAACCTACATGCGCTCGTGCGATTACGCGCCACATTACTATTCCGCTATATTCTTTAGTGCTATATGACTGTGTAATATTGATCTGAGGTGCAGATTTTCATTTACCCTTTATATTTGTGAATGTCTTTTTCTGATGCTGCTGAATGGGTGGCATGGCCCAGTCAGGCAATGTTTGCCTTTTGCCATGTCTCATTGGACAATTTTGTAATTTTTCTTAATAAACTATTAAAGAAACAAACAAAAAAATATAACGTGTCTTCTTCAAAGAAGCGTGCGAGCACATTTCACCTCATATCTTTTCCTTTCCTGGGCTGCAAAGAAAACAAAAAGTTGATGGAGTAGAGAGAATTTATACACAACACAGTTCTTTCTGAACTTCTGGCATTCAATGCACATAAATCCCCAGTCCATCTTTCGGGCTTCATATGATAGCGATAGCTGGGCGAACTCCTTCTTCATTTCTATGCCAGTGCAAACACGTGCTTCTCAGAAGGAGCCGTTGGTCCGCCTTAGTTCAGGGAGTGCTCGTGATGCAGCGCTATATGAGGGGTCTCGCTGCTGGGGTCACACGTGCGTCCGAGCGCTTTCGCCCGAAGATGTGATAGACGTGTTTACCACCCCAATACCATTCGTGCGTCAGATAGATTCATTCCTTCATGCTGCTTCTTTGTGGCTCGAGAGAATGACCCCGACGCGTCGCAGAGCAGCGCATGCAGAAACGTTGCAGTCACGCTTCCCTATTGGTTGCCCGCATATCGCCACCGACGCCGACACGCCATCTCAAAACACCGTACACCTTTCACAGAGCTATTGCAACTGCTGACTCGCTCCCTGGATTTCGAGCCGACCGGTTGTGCCCCCGCGATCTCCGACGGCAGCGCAGCTCTGGCCGACTAACTCACCCTACGCCATCTGCTGCCGCCGACAAGAGCTCTCGCTGAGGGGTGCCCCGTCCTCAGACTCCTGGGACCGTGTCCATCTTTCCGATCTTCTCCTCGCTTCTGGATGTCGCTGTCCCTGCGCCACGCTATCTCCTTCCTCCTCTCTATTTTTATACCTTTAATTCTATCCTTTTCATCCTTCTTTACCCCCATCCCTCGTAAGCTACTGTTAGCACCCTGATGCAGACAGTTACGGGGCTCACTTTTCTCTTCTTTTCTTTTTAAGAATCACATAAGCGTGACTGCCAATAAGGTGAACACGAGGTATGCAAGACGCCGCCCCACGGATCTGTACATAATTGAACAAAAAATTACTTCACATGATTCCGTCATGAGGCACTGCATGAGGGGTTACTCTTCCTCATGACGGCAAATAACACGCGGAGGCAAGGCGATGCGAGAGATCACGATATGGCTAGAAGAAAGGGTGGTGAACAGTTGGATTGGGCGCATCTGTCTGGCATTGATAAAATAGAGGAGGCGTTGGCTCGACAAACGTTGCAGCAGCGATAAACCACAGAGCACAATCAACCAAGTGAAGTGTCGTAAATATGTGGCACAGGTGAATAATGTAAAATATACTTTGATGTTTTCAGTTATACACCTTTCAATAAACAGGTAACGCGTCTTGTAGTATATCTCGGCTCATTATCAGTGTAGCATTGGATTCATTAAACCATAAGTAGCCCTTTTAATGCATGTGGTCCGAGAAGGGCTGTGCCTGCCCCGCCGCGGTGGTCTAGTCACTAAGGTAATCGGGCGCTGACCCCGCAAGGCATGGGGTCTAATTCCGGCTGCGGCGGTTGCATTTTCTATGGAGGTGAAAATGCTGTAGGCCCGTGTGCTCAGGTTTGGGTGCACATAAAAGAACCCCGGGTGGTCAAAATTTTCAGAGCCATCCACTGCGGCGTCTCTCACAATCATATACGGCGGTTTTGGGACATTAAGCCCCGCATATAAATCAATAGAAGGGCTAGCTGTACCTCGTACTGATTTACACTGGCATTTGATTAAAGCATTATACCAGTTCTTCGGGACACCAAATGCGCAACAGAAAGAAGTACATATAGGCCAGCTATGATAAAACCTCAATTTTGACATACGTCATGGATGTCCTTAGAACTATAGCGTTGTCGGTCGAGCAGCCCTAATCTTCAGGAGTGTTGACACGCTTAGCAAGGTTGCTTGTTGGGCGAGTTGGAACAAGTCCATCATAATGTAGTGCAGCGCAAAAAACAGACACCAAACGAGTGAGAGAACGAGGACGCAGCGCATTCTTCCAACCAAAGTTTATTAGATTGCGACGCACGTATATATACAACGGCAAGGCAATAAAAAATAAAAATCAGGAAGAAAAAGTCAAACGGTGAAAACTAAAGGGCCGATAAGTCACACACGAGCACTAACACCGCCCTCCTTTTCTTGTCTCGCCAAAAACAAAAGCTCTTTGTCGGAAAGCCGCAAGGAAGGCATGCTTATACGCATGCGTCCCTAGACTGTTTAATTTTTTCAGCCTCAATTATTTCCCTTACCCTTTCGTCCCGATTGCGTGCAAGGACCGCGGTTTTTTCAAAGATATAGTGCTACACTTGCAGTCCCCCACACGCATGCTGAGGCGTCCCGATACAGTGGTGTGCACGCTATAACAGTTCTCACGAAGCCTGTCATTCAGACAGCGCCACTCTGGCCCATATACTTTCTACCATATGTCAGAGGAATGACGTGTACGACGCCCAGAAGGCATGGAACGAACTTCCGCTCATGGTCTGCGGTACAGCCTCTTTTTTCTGTCATCCAAGATATTTTTTTTCTTCCTGGTTTTTATCTTTTCTTGCTTTGCCTGTGTATATATACGTGAGCCCCAATCACAGTGCAAGAATACCTTAGGCGAGTGAACGCCAGGACAATCCGCTGCTCGATAATGTTCTACTTCGTTAGTAACCTGAAAGATGGCGCTACAAACTTTGCCCCGGCTTCCCCTCTTTCCTTCTCTGTGTAGGAAAGCCCGGTGATGTAGCTAAGTAGCGGTGCTCATTTATCACCGCCACAGCACCCTCGCCGAATCATCAACCTCCTCCCTTATCACCTTCTCTTTCGCGGCACCACTCTATGCGTGTCGCGTGGTTGATGTCGCACGATTACCCGGTTTTCCGAGATTTGGAAACCGTCGCTCATGTGCTTTGAGAGATTTACCAGCAGCCCACCATGGTCCACAGTCCGGCGAGCCATCTATCGGCACGCCGCAAACGAGAACATAATCGGTCCCTCCCCGCCAAGCGCTCGCTTCGCGTCGTTCGCTCACCTAAAGTATTTTTGCGCCGTGGTCACAAGCGTCACTGGGGTATCAACAGTGTTGCCAAGATCTCAACGGTATTACTGCTGTACAGAAGAAAACGTGAGCAAAATATGATAGGTGGGTTAGTTTGGGAGGGAATTTCAATCTGTTTCGGCTGGCAAGTAGAAATGATCTCATCCGCTGTACTGACAAAAAAGATTCGCTTTCTTGGCTCGGTAATTTAGTAGCTGTATCGGTGAAGCCCTGCATCTTCCCGCGAATCACGCGACGGGCACTTTACACTGCGGCCACCTCGTCGGACGCGAAAGAATAAGGTTGTGCTAGTTAGGTCGTTGTTCACTGAAAATACCCAGACCGAAAATAAGCACGCACGTGACAATGCTGTAGACTCAGGGGCGTAGCCAGAGATTTTTTTCGGAGGGGGGGGTCACACACACCCAAGGGGGGGGGCACAGGCATCAGCTTTTCTCTGTGACGTCACTATCGGTGGCAGTGCATGTATATCAAATCATAAGATTTCCCTTCTCACCGTGCATATAGTTGTGAAGAGAGTAAGTTGTGAAGAGAGTAATGCTATCATGAACTGAGCTTTTGCACGTACTGAAATCACTCGTACTTGTGGCAAGCATGGCGTTATCCTACTAAGCAAAATTTGCGGCTTTACGAAGTGCTACTTCGAATACTGAAAATGTTTACTGTTAAAAACACGCAATGCACGCAGTAAAGTTTTATTCAGACACCGTCTTATGTTTTTTCTTCGAAAAAGAAGTGGGCTTCTCGCGTGTACCGTTTACCCCATTTTCGTGCACAACGTGTCGCCCGTAATACACAAATGGTAAATAGGGCATGCCCGCCGTGGTTTGCGGCTAAGTCTCTGCATTGCTAAGCCCAACGATGTAGATTTCATTCATGCTGGTTTCATTTTAGTGAAAGCGTACTACAATTAATCCCATGTATTTAAATGCACGGTAAACAACACCAATTAGGTGGTAAAAATTGATCCGAAGTTCCCCGTTACAGCATTCCTCATAATCATATTGTAATGTTTGCACGTACTCTATAAAAAAGCGCATTTAAAACATACGCAGACACTGGCAGATGATCGTTTACGTGGCAGACCAACGTGAGGCCTATTGGCACGGACATGGCGCATATGAGCCCTCACCGATCCAGTGAAGGAGCGAAAGTTATTTTACTCCGTGCCCGGTATAGTTGCCGTCAACGGCGTGTGCAGAAATTCGTTTTGGGTGGGGACACGTTCTTGATCTAAAAAAGGGACCTCACAGACAGGTGTGGTCGAGTGCCATCTCGCACTATAAAAAAATATCGAGTGAAAAGGGTGTCTTTTTGTCCCACAACAATAATCGTCATCAGGCTTGCGTGCGCTTCCTTTCTTGAAAACTTGGCGCTGGCCACTTTCCTATCGAGAATGCAATCTAACCCTGATAATGGGTATGTCGATCGTGACCGGAATGTACCGGGCGCGGGGCGATGGCGCAAGGATGGAACGCAATATAGATGACGATTATTGATGTGGGACAAAAAGACACCCTTTTTACTCGCTTTTTCTTTAGAGTGCGTGCTTTGTACCCAATAAAAGAACGACGTTTCGGTAGGGACACGTGTCCGGTGTGCCCCCCACCCCCTCCCAAGCTACACCACCGATCGGCGTCCTCATTTTGCTTGTTTGAATGAGCCTTTCATTTTTTCTCACTTTATGTCTGCATATATACGTATCTATTTAGTTTACTACTCTGGAGAGGAAAACGAACTTAACAAAGGGCAAAGAGCAAGATGGGTATCGACAGGGGGAGCCTTACATTTTCACGTTTAGCGGCAATTTTCTGCTACAGTTATCAGAAGTAAAAAAGTGACACAAAGGCTTATCACGCAAATGGAACATTCTTAATTGCTTTGCCATGACTGACGAAACCATAGGAGTCGATGACACAGCGAGAATGCTTTAAAAGATAATAAGTGAATAGGAAATATTCAAATGCGTACTGCCATTGCAACATTTCCCGCGGTCATCATTCTTTTCCCAGTGCAGTTGTGAACTTCTGACGCAACCGTATACACTGAAAGGCTCAGGGATCGTCGCTCTCAAATGCAACACTCGTCTCCTCCACCTGAAGTTGCTGTATACTGGCGCGAGTCCATGAAACCACGGTAGCCACCTTTCAGCGACGTACTGGACGTCAAGTACGTTAATATCAACATGCTTATAGTGCTCTGAAAGCGGAATCTACACGAAGCCTCCTAGCCTAGAGACGTGCGCTTCGCACTTGAGCGAATTGTCCATAAAAACTGCCCCTTCACCTTCAAATCTGCGTGTGAAGCCTCTAAAGCAAGCTTGTCGTGATACAGTGCTCGATATTCAAGTGCTTCATGCTGGACATCACGGAACGAAATTCCAGTGCTACAGTTCGGCGAAATTGGTAATACAATATTATTTGGAGTTTTACATCCCCAAACTATAATATGATTATGAGGGACGCCATCGCGGAGGGCTCTAAAACATTTGATCATATGGTGTTCTTTAAGGTGGCCTCGCAACACTTTCTTCAAGTATTCATTGAATGGATTCAATGTAAAGCTGATTGCCTCGCGAATAAAGTGTCTCAAACAAATTTAGATTCCGTCATGTGCAAACAAAGTTATCTTCGGCACGCTTCAATTGTTTTCTCGCACATTTCGTATACCCGCGAGCGCGCTGAAAAGCTACGCAGGGAGGGTAATGAGAAGGGGACAAGAAGATATGCACTCTTTGACAGCGTGTGTCGTGACCTTGAGCACTTTCTTTTCATTTGTTCTTCGAACGTGCGGCGCTTATTTCCACGGTGAACAAGAGTGCGAGCGCGGGCACGTGTCGCACTCACTGGAACTATGGACGTCACAATGCTAAAATCGGCCAATGGTCGTGTACGTGGGTATAGGCGTTGTGATTTGGGTATATGACATCATTTGTAGAGACAAGAGGAAGCGATTTCTCCCTGACTGAGAAATATATTTGAATTCAAGACGCTATAATGTTTGACTCGCGTTTTCTTGGGAGCGTCGACTACCGATCGCCAGTGCTTTCTGAGCACGCTGAAAAAGTGTTGCGGGGCCTCTTTAACGCGCACTGACATCGCACACTACATGGACCTCTAGTGTTTCGCCTCCATCAAAATGCGACAGCTGTAGCCGGAATCGAGCCCTCAGTTCGTCGAAACCGACGTGAAGACATGACAGGAACAACGTTGCACTGTGGCTTTCGCGATACATTCTCGTTTCGAGGGTGCGGAAGGAAATAATTCAAGTCCAACTGTGCGCCCGTACGTGCGCTATGACGATAGTAGGCAAACGTGACTGACAAGTCGAATTCAAGGCTTACAAATGCACTTTTTGTTTGTATCAGTCTATATTAAGTGTCTGGGTGGTGCGGCGCAAAGTTTCTGCATCTTCTCTTACAGCAAATGCACTTGAAGCATCGGAACGATCTCGTTAAATTTACGTGCGAGGCATTATGTTCATCCTGCCCGTACAGTTTATTTTTGCGCTGCTCATTCCTTTCCTGTGTGTAACATTTGTGCTGTTCCTTGACCGCGGACGTTATGACTAGGAAAGAACATATGTGCAATGCAGGCACGTGGTTAGGCAAGCGTGACGTCTTAGCGCCAGAGCCAAAGGCAAACAAAAAGAGATTGCTTAAATGCCAGAGAAGAGCATACAGGAAAAACGCGCATGCGATTTAATTTAGTTCTTGTGGCGACGTAAAGAAAGCATTTAGACTATTTGCTTGATGTATCGCCGTAAGCTTGTTCAAAACGCGCAAAGAGCGCAAGCAGCAAGCACCGTTCTCGAGACAGATCACTTCAGAAATTACGCTTTTTAGCTGTTGAGAAAACGTGCTACCTCGTAAAGATGCTGCAACCTTTTGGTCACCCTAAATGTGCACATTAATAATATTATCTAGGATTGAACGTCCCAATACTACGATACAATTATGAGAGACGCTGTAGTGGAGGGCTCCAAAAATTTCGACTATCCAGTGGTCTTTAAATGAGCACTGACATCGCACAGTACACGGGTGCTACCGTTTCACCTCCAGCGAAATGCAGACGCTGCAGCCGCGATCGAACTCGTGACCTTTGGGTCAGTAGCCAAGCATCTTATTCACTGATCTACCGTGGTGTACTAAAATGCAGATTCAGAACACAATTCATAGCATGGTGTTAAAGAGACATCTGCTCTTGAATCTGGCCTGAAAGATACGTTAGTGTAGTCTGAAAATACAAATATTTTTTCATTGGAATAAATATTTGAGGCCCTCTGAAAATAAAATTTTGTATTTTATTAGCATGGAAGCAAGCACTTGCCCTTGGCAAAACCATAGAGTGAAACCAAAGTGACAAAAATTATACATGAATAATAATATGGAGGAGCATATACACGTGAGACAAAGCATCCAGATAACCGAACCAAGAAATCTATGGTCAACAGCAGTATCACCACCCAAAAATAACATTTTCAACCGTTTCGTGCATAAATATTATGCTTATAGAAATAATTTTCTCCATGATTGAATAAACAACGACAAAAGTTTTGCGCAGCTTGCACTGAGTCAGTCAAGGCTATGGCACAGCAGAGCTGATCAGCACTCAGATGGTACTGGCTTGACTAGGCACACGTGCATTCACACACCAATGCACGAAGTGTTTACGTGATTATGTTACAAATCACGAGCATTGACTAGCCATCAATCAAGCTTGAATGGCAATCGTTAGCAGTAGCGTACTTTTCTTAATTAGACTAATTAATATATTTAGCTTAACTATCCCTATTTGCACATTCGAGGATTGGTCTCGATTCGCGTGCATTCCATGTCACCCAAGGTTCAATTAGCGAAATAACATTTTTGCACGAACTCGGCTATTTCGATTAGTTTTTAATTAGGATTAACTCACCTCGTTATGCCAAGCTTGGCATGACTGGGTGATACAGAATTTTAACTAGGCTTTATTGGAACTTAATACAAATAGACTTAAGTAGTTAAGGTATGCGTATCTAATTAGACATTACTATGCTCAACAAGTTGACTGGCGGAACATGGGAGAGGTTTTTGTCCTGCAGTGGACGCAGTCAGGCTGATGATGATGATCCTCAACTAGGCTTAACAAGGCTTGTCTATCATTAACTTGGCTTAGTTAGACACAGCTATCCTTAACTTGGCAGTAGCTGCGCTGGCATGACGATGATAATTCGTTTACATCGCGAACCGCGGAAATGCCAAACATAGTAGCCATGATGTAAAAACAGCCTCAGCTGTATCTTTTCGCGGATGCTTCAACTCCCAAACAGGCATCGCGGCAACGGGAATAAACTGCTGAACAAAAGCAAAAGCTACAACCAGGCATGCCGCTATGTTGTTCAGCGAGCCGCTTCACTTTGCCACTTCGTAGGTTAGACGCTGCGTGGATGATTGCAATAACTTTGAGATATGACACTCACACTTTGAATATCACCCACTGAAAGAACTGGCACAGGTTTCCGACTTTTCAAAGGACATATTTTTGTTGACATTTCAAAGTGAAACTTCATGGTGGGCCCATGCAAATTTTACAACTTTTACTTGCTTCATACTTTATTGATATCCATGCACTGACACAAATATATTTTAGTGCAACCTTCACTTTGCCATGTATGACTATCCATGCATACTCGAAGTGAGCCGACATGGTCGCATGCCCAGTCCTAATGTCCCTCATCATGCTATTGGCAAGCTCTAAACGTGAGAAATTTGTGAAAACAAAAGTAGTTATCGCAACCACCTGCGCCAACACCAAATAAGACTCCCACTTGGAACCGCGAACAGTAAGAAGAACGATACATTAACGATGACTACAGAGGTTTGCATGGTCACTACTTTCATGAGATGACAAGCAGATCGTTCTCTAAGCACTGCCGCGTAAACGAAGTCTACCTGTTCAGTTTCTCAGATTGGATGCTTTTATTGCAGCACATTTTCGGTTGAAGAGAGCCGGTGATTTTACAGTGCGGCAGTGATTACTAAAGAGGACTTCAGGCCCATTTGGCTCAACGTGCCAAAATTTTTTAACATTCTCTTCACCTGTAGAACGAAGCTAGAACCCATCAAAAATAATCATAGCTAAACATATTTCAGCCACCACTGAAACTAAGATTGGCACTATGTCTGGAGCTCGCAGCGAGGGACGCTGAGTAACATGGATTGCGAGCATGTTGGAAACGTCCTCATGGCTTCTTTCTAAAGTGTCAGTGGAGGTCTTGTTAACAGTTTTCACGACGTGTGAGCCGTCCACCACTTGAAAGAGACAATGCGGATGGCTAGCAAGCTTGTCTTTTATTCGGTGTCTCAGGCATATCAGCGATGGTGTAATTAAAGCCAACGCGCAACATTTTCACAAGTGTGTGACTGTGTTCGCGAAGACTGCAATACGTAACATCAATACTAAAAAATTAACAAAAGAAATAATGTCCTTCAGTTGTTGTTTTTTTGCGCAAAGACATTATGCAGTTTGGCATGTTGAATTCGACGCCCACCTGCCTCATTCCGATAAAAGCAGTATATACAAAGCACTTTTATTAGAGTGCGCGTTGATGAATACCAAATGGCCGGAAATATGAACGAAGCTGCAGTGAAACATTGCCGTCTGCGCAGTTCCCAAGCTGTGTGTAGTCTCTAGCTAGGCACATCAATATAATCAGGTTTGGGTAGCTAATGAGAACAACCTTATAGCGCCAATTAAAGCATCCTATAGTCAACGTTAATGACGACAGAAAGCTACAGCCGCGGCCTTCCCGGTAGGTCGTTTTACGTCATATTTAACCACTGGCTCGCCCCATTAGGTCACGAAACTTAAAAAGGAAATAGAAGCATAAATAAGTAAGCATAATACTGAACTAACAATAACACAGCGCGTGCTGCTAACAATGGAGCAATATGAGAACAACTCGCACTTGCAGCGATGAGAAACAGGGTAAAATTCTCTTACGCAAGATCGTTTTCGTAATGGCACCCACTCGGGCACATTTCATCGATGAAAACAACGGTGTGACCATGTGACCATCGAGTATATGTCTACATCTAAAAAATTGCGAAGCTTGCACTGACTTACTAAGGGCTTTAAACGGCGAAGCTGGACGATTCTGTTCTCTAATGTAGTTGCTTGTAGGCTGTTGCTAGGCTTTAGCTACGGGATGCTAAGTTGTTTCTATAGTTTGCTTTTATAGGTTGTTGCGAGGTTTAGCTAGGTGATGGTAAGTTGTTCCTATAAGTTAATTCTAAGCTGTTACCAGGCTTTAGGTAGGTGATCCTAAGCTGTTTCTAAGTTTCTTCTAGGTTGTTGCTATAGGCTTTAGCCAGGTGTTGCTAATTTGATTCTAAGTTGCTCCTATAGGTTGTTGCTAGGCTTTAGCTGAGTGGTGGTAGGCTTATTCTAGGTCGCTTTTAAGTTGTCGCTAGGCTTTGACTAAGTGATTCTGGGTTGTTTTTAGGCTATTTCAAGGTTGTTTTTATGCTCTAGCTAGGAGATGCTAGGTTATTTCCAGGTAGTTGTTTGACTTTTAACTAGGTGGTGCTAAGTAGCTTCTAGGTAGCTGCTAGGTTCTTAAATATGTTTATGTCGTTTTATAGGTTCCTTCTATGCCCTTGCTGGGCTCTAGCTAGTTGTTTCTAGGTTGCCTCTAGGTTATTGGCTCCTTTGTTAGACTTCAGAATCGTCCTGCTTCAGTTTTACTGTCTCAAGCCTTGCGCGGCTTAGCGCATGCTTAGCCATTGCTTTTCCCTTTCTTACTATTCTTTCCTTCCTCTGTTTCTATCTTTGAATTTATCTCTCTATTTTCTCTGTCTCTTACTTTCTATGACTTTCTCTCTTTTTCTTCTCTTTTACGCGCTTAACGTGTTCCACTTTGCCAAGCGGAGTCGTCGTTTAATGCTCACGCCTGCTGAACTCGGTAGCGGGATTTGCCCAATCCCAGTGGCAGATACCCCCTTGAAGAGTTTTGGATGGCGGAGTTCTGCTTACCGATCACTTAAACGGCTTCACTGTAGACAGAATGAACAGAGTGCATGCCGGTTACCAATAATGATTGTTTTTTGTACACATTGTACACATCAAGGTTTTACTGCCGGCTTAAACTGCTCCGCTTCTAAAAAAGCTTCATGGAAACGAGCACACTGCACAGTAATTGGGTGTTATGACATCCATACTACCATTTTAAAAGTATTAATATGATGGACTGAATACAGAACAAAAAAAAACAGTTCTGCAGCTCTGCCATGCACATTCCCTACAACTTTTCATCGAAGAATATGGCTGTAATCTGAATGCATAAATTGGAACAATCTGAAGTCACTTCAACTTCAAAACAATAAAAGTCTTCTGCCTTCTGTGACTTCACCAGTAATTCACGAACACTGTGACTTCACCAGTAATTCACGAACAGCTTTGCTTGCAGAGTCGGAATGAGAGCCAGCGCTACCTGTTAGTGTTTCATCGACGAAACTATTGTACACTTCCTTTGTCATTGTCCTCCCTAAAGCTCTGAGAGAGCTGCTCTGAACAATGTTAGCACGCCATGATGGCTGCCGTTTTTCAAGCAATCAATTTTACAGGGTTCAAGCTTCCAACCAGAAAGCAGGGAAGGCGCTGCTGAAGTCTCTGCGGTCAACCGGCCTCGCTGAAAGACATTGACGATTCTTTGTATGAGTGTGCGTGCGTTTTTTTTTTCGTACTTTGTGTTTTTAATCCTCCTTTTTCCCTTCCTTAAATTTGTGCCCCCCTCCCCCTTTACTTCTTCCCCAGTGCAATGTAGCAAACAGGATAATTTTTTCTCCGTTCTTTTCACTCAATCTTTGTCTTTCTTTCTCTATGTAAAACAAGCTGAGAAATATCAATGGAAGACAATTACAAACAGTGGTCAGCATAGTTGCAAATAATTCAACGAGACTGCCAGAGCCAGTCTTTCAAATCACTAGAGAGTGACTGCAAGTTGTGCATCGATGGATACACGATACTGATATAAAGATACTGGACAGCACAAAGACAGAACATTTTAGAAACAGCCATCTTACGCATCCTCGTTGTCGACCTATGATAGCCAGAGAGGCTGACATAAACAGGAACGTGTTTTCGAAATGTTCAGCGAGCTAAGAGGAGAACAGAATAATATGTAGAGTACATGCGCTAACTTCAAGCCACATTTACTTAAGAAGATGCACGAGTATATACTAATGCAGTTGCTCTAATCTCACCCTGTCAAGGTAAAAGGGAAGTTTTATACACTTTCCAGGTAGCTCAAACTCCAGCCAGGTGAGTCGTAACAGGTGCTGCAGACTGCTTGCAGCGTTTTGACCTGTCACAGCCGGGGTGCACGTGTGGTTTTTGACTAAAAATATCACGCTGTGCAACGCATTTCTTCCGCTTGTTTGTCCCACGATTGAGAAGCGGGGGCCTCAAAATGCCCTACTGGCATCAGTTGTTGAAATCGTTAATACGTTAAGAACATAATGGTAAGGTGAACTATAAGACTTTTTGAGTTCTTGCAATTGCATCACCACCAGCACCCCTGTGTTGTATGCGCGCTCTCTTGCGAGAGTTACCACTCAACGAGGGGGAAAGAAACGAAAGAACTACAGTTCAAGGGACGTTATATAAATTGAAAAAAAAAATGGTTGCCTGCCTATGAGAGAAAGAGAAAACGCAATGAGGCTAACCAGATACGGCAGACAAACAGACAAGGATCTTTATTAGGATCCCGAAGAGCCAATCTATGGATCCCTATAGAGAGGACTCCGTGCAATCTGTTAGCTAGCTTCATGTTGGAGTCTAGGGACCCTTCCTCTATACGAGTTTTCGATTTCTAATCGACTAAAAAGAACAGCAGCGAGACCCAGATGAGTGACAGAATTTATTCACTTTCCCGAAACCTGCCAACATTGTCAATTTCGGCTCAGTGGAGTTGCCTAACTTCATAATTAGCCCAAAGGGTAATCCTACAATAATTAAACGGAGCAAGCTTTATAGTTTATCAGAAGCCATGAGGTACGTTTATAGCTGCCTCTTAGTTCCAGAAGTACTATTAACACGACAGCGGAACCATTTTTTTAGAATTATGCAGCCTATTGGCCTAGTAGCTACGGTGTTAGGCGGCTGAATATGAAATAGCGAGTTTCATTCCAGGATGAGTTTGCGAGCTTTGGTATGGGGCAAAACGTGAAAATGCTCCCAGAACATTTCTGGAATGATGGAAGGAACAAGAGGAAAAGGAAAGGCGGGGATGTTGTTCAGTCTAGAAGGACCGGTAAGCTACCATCACACTAGGGATAGTAGAGTTGTTAAGATGGAGAAAGAGAGGGAAAGTGGGCTGTGCACGCACTCACAAAGTAACACACATCACTCAATGTTGGACTGCGCATTGCCTAACTTGACCTGGAGCTCCCATTTAGATTACATGTGTTATAGACGCTGCAGTGTGTGTTGCTTTTTGGAGTTATATCCAGCAAAGAGCAACGTTTCCCTCGAGTCATTTTTATGTGAGGTTTGGGGAAAGAAAGTTTTCACGCAAAGACAACAAGAAAAACGGCGAAAGCTGTTCAACCAGCCTCGTAGTGCGTAAGTACATGCATTTGCTTGAGCTTGAGTGCATGCAGCAACGAACACATGCAAATTATTGTGTACAGGTGTGATGACGTGGGATGAGACAAAAATGCTGTGCGATTCCAATTGCCTATGCAAAGTTATCGGTGCGAAAGAAAGGTGATCATTACATTCTGCATTCTTGGTGCACGCGGTGCTGCTGACTCAAATCTCGAAATAATCCGAAACCTTTTCATTAAGCGACTATTTATTTTCTATATGACATAAATGTAGTACAGTGTAAATTACAGCACATGACGGTCATGGAGAGCGAAGGGTTAATGATGAAGCCATTCACAAGCGTTACGAGGCAATATTTAGGTGAAAACTTTGTCAAAATCGCCCAGAGCGAATGACACCCCGCAGTTTGTGCACCTGACCAAGGCTGTGCAAAGTGCAGGTAATGTCCGGCCGTGCATTGGTGCGCCGTCGCTGTTGTCAGCATGCATTGCCTTTTGACGTACCGCAGTAGTGTTCTGGAAAGAGACAAACTTGTCGTATGTTCACCTTTGATTTTTGAGCAACGCTGTAAGCATCTATAACCATGCCGTCATGATATGTCATAAGAAATTTGTGTAATATCTGCAACTAACATCATGCAGCACAGATGCAGCATGCCATACTGATGTGTTTGTTCACACGCTTAATTGAATATGGCAATCTAAAAAAGAGCAAGGGGAAGTGGTGCATGAAATTAGACACATTTAGTTGGGCGCACGTAACGGCCTATGTACGCGGCACGATACGTTGCGTGCACTACATGCGAAGCGCTTGATGACACCACTAGTTTACCGTATTGATCATACCAAGATGCGTTTGGTTCAACTAGATGTATGCTATTAGAAATAAAACAGCAACAGGTGCAGGCGCTCTCGCACACAGCGCGCTGTAAATGGTTTTTTCAGGACTTCCCTGAAGCGCCAAGCAATCTCTTCCCACTCCTAGAGATGCCTAAACAGATCGCTAGTTTGTACTTTCGCTAGAAGCGCAACATCGTCTCGTAAAGTAAAATATACTCAATTTGGGCCGGCTTTGTTGCTCTCTGCGATCGACGCCATTGCTGTCGTTTCGCTATATGGTTCCTATTTCAATCGAGATATCGCGAGAGTGTCACGCCGCGTACGCTTCGCCTCGTCACGTTTACGCATGACGCGTTCTTTTTTCGGGCGTACGCGCGCATCTCTGGAATCGATGCGTTACGTACTGCGCAGTTCTCTCCCGTGGCAGTGCTGCGTACGTGGGCTCGTTAGGTATGCCAAACTAAATGTGTCCATTGTTTGTAGTGCGTGACGTGGCTAGAGAATTGAGCGGTGCGCACGCATACCCACCGCAGGCACTGCTTTTGCGCTTCGCCGAGTTTGTCCAAGCCGGGTGCACAGATATGCATGAAAAGGCGGCCGCGGGAGCGGCAAAAGCTGTGTTGAACCCAAAACTGATAGGAGCGTGTTTGGTCAGGACTGTGCAAATAGAGAAAAGAGCAAAATAACACGGACAAGTTAGAGGTTTTCAGGACTCATTCAGATAAGCAAACGAGAGAGGGTAGAAAAGCACAGGATGTATAAGCACTGCAGTGCGTTTACCGTTTGTCAAGAAAGCTTAGGCTGAAACATCCAGCATAAAAGAATGAGGCCCTTGCTACCATAAAGTGCCAGAGATGACCAAAAATTTAAAATGTTCGGTTTCACAAACAAGATATTTCCCGTAGGATGCGTTATAACTTTTTGTAAATTCACGTAAGTTGTCGTATTTGTGGTACAGTCGGTGACCTAGAAAAAAAAAAACATTGCCCCTGCTACATGCCATGCTCAATAAGGCTGAAAAAAAGAAAAGTCTTCAAAAGGTGCATGTGCATTTTTGCTTACGTTTGACCTGATGAACTCAAAGCGTATAATTTCTGGTTGTCATGGTATTTTTGATGCCCATCTTATTTTGGATGCTGAAATGTATGCACAGAGCGAGATTTTGAAAAACAAATAGACTAAAACAAAGAACACTTAATTTTCTCGTGGTGAGAAATATAAAGATTTCATTAGCAGCCTACAGCGGGCCAAGTTAACCATTCTGAATGCAAGCTCTATTTTCGATGTACATCCCTCTCTTGCGGAGATTTCGTGCGCAGTACGACGTTGACTGGTTGGCGTGGAACGAAACATAACTGTTTAATGTGCTTCTCTGGTCGGAGCTTAGGAGATATAGATATAAATGTTTACCTCCTAGAAAAGAATCTCCGAAAGAAGTCAAAGACAGTAGTTGACCGGTGCTCAGTTTTCCTGCGCAAAAGTTTCAAGAAAGCCCCACCGTGAAGCTGCTTCGCACAATGAAATATAACTTCTCTGCCGAGGCGCTGGGAAGCTGCAGGTATCGAATTAAGACCAAATACACTTAAGACTAAATGGTGACAAACACTGTTCGCCACATCCAGATTGTTAAGATCGTCTGATTCCCCACACCTGTAATAAATTCTAAATAACATCACGTACCACTTGCACGTACCACTTCCCTTGAATTTCCCGGTTTATCTCAGTGGCTCCACAGTCGTGCAGCACCAAGAAAGCACGCAGGCGCCCAACCAATCAGAGCGAGAGGGGTAAAAATTAACCAAATGGGTACACAGAATAAACGATTTCGTTTAGAGAAAGCATGTTTTTTTGTTGCTAGCGTTTCTAGGGAGTTTCGCAAACAAAAATTGATACAAAGGGCTACTTGCGATAATTAGTTGGTAAGAACTTCTAATTACCGAACTGTGGCAGAAGAACACACACACACGAGGGCAAAAGGACAATCGTTGAGTGCGAAATAAATTCAACCATGGTGTTAACCGCTCCATAAATCGTCAATTGGAAGTCAGCGATCGTCCCAGTGTCCTTTCTTGTGTGTGTTCCTGTAGTTCCATACAGTAACGACAAACTAGTGACATGCGCAAGGTACGCTATTCAATTTAGATTTCAGTGGTATGTGGTGCCATTCATACTGTTCTAAATCAATCAATGCTTTTTTTAAAGACGATAGTCTTTCTTGGGGACCTTCGACGCCAGAATTTTCGTCTGTCTGTCTTTTTGTCGGTCTGTAAACTTGTCTGTTTGTCCATGGTAAGAATCCCCCTTATGACACCAAAGTGACCAAACGGTACCTCAAGCGGCCAACCCCATCCGCAGCGCCCACCAATATTGCTAATGTTTAAGCGTTAACAGTTGTGCGATTGTCAATTCAAAAAAAATTATTGCGCATACCTGAGGCACCATATAACAACACGTTGATGTGTGTCTTTATACTAGACAAGGCACACGCTAGTAATTTCAAGGACCGTAGCGTTTATCACGCTGCGCTGACAGTGCAACGCGATGCTCAAGAAGGCAAGTGTTTCCAACGCTCAACGCTTTGCCAAGACGACACGGTGGTGGCACCTGCCCGTCGCTTTGCGTTCTACACCTTATCGCCCCCGAGACAGGCACGCATCTTTTTCCACGGGCACGCACGCCTTCCTTTGTTGTCGAAGACAGCCAGATGGCGCTCGTGTCTAACGTGCCTTGATGCGCTCGTTAGCCTTCGCTGCACAGATCGAGACTCTCTAACGCAGCGTTTCCAGAATACAATTCACCAATTTTCTCGCGCATAACATCAAATGAACGTTTTGTTCACTATCTCTACGCGCAAAACTATGGTCTTTCGACGACATTGTTAACTTGCAGATACGGGGCCATTTTTTGTTCTACGAGTCAAGAAAATAGGCCCATCACGTTCGTTTGATCGCTCATCATACTTTTTCTGTCCAGGCCCGAAATATATAATGCAATATAAAAAGTATCCCAACTGGGACCCATTCCACCAACATGCCCTTCTAAACTGAGCATTGTAACCACGACCGCTGTTGGCTATAGATACCTCTTTTAGGCGCGTATAATGCCTTAGCATTTCACGTCGTCATGTCTACGAGATTCTTGCGTTTGCAAAGCTCAATATTTAGAGACTAAAACAAGGTGGCAGAAGTAAAAGCACGTTTACAAAAACCTACATCATAGAAAATATGCTCGCTAACTTTTATATTTATCGCATTTTATTTATGTACCACTTTCTATTCTGTTTACCCTTTCGCGCAGTTCAGTGGGGCCAGCTGGTGCTTACACAGGTGAACACTCACACTTGGAATGGATGGTGGTTCAATCCGCGTGCATGTGTACTGCAACTTTTGCTGAACGCAAGGTGCATGTTTGGTCAAACATGTTGCAGATTAACGCTTTTTATGAGATTACGCGAGTTTTCAGCTGGCACTAAGGTCACCTCAATGCTTTACAAGGATACTGGAGACGGTTGCGTGTGCGTGCGTGCGTGTGTGTGTGTGTGTGTGTGTGTGTGTGTGTGTGTGTGTGTGTGTGTGCGAGAAATAGAGAGAGAGAAAGAGAGAGCGAGAGAGAAAGAGTGCATGAGTGGGTGGGTACGAAGACTTTGGAGGGTGAACCTCCATCTGCTCCCCTTATAGCTACGGCAATGACTCAAACGAAAACTTGGTGGGCGCTTTTTAAACTTCGGTGGTTGCCGTTTCTAACTAGATCAGGCATATGTTCTCCTGCTTCCTGCTAGACCCATGTTGGACAAGTTGGGACGCACTGGACTTATTGTTGGCTGAAAAATATATGAAATAACGTGATTGTTCGGAGGTAATTTCTAGAAGTCGAAATTATCCTGGCGTCTAACGATCTGTCTCAAGCTTCCATCCTGGTCACAGAAGCATCGTGTGGATAACTTCCGTTTTTTTATAGGTGGACCACTTCGAAGTATACTTTTCGTCAGAAACAAGGGCCCTTGGAGAGCAGGTGGGGCTCACCCGACGTTGCAACCCTTGGGCATTAGGTTTCCGACGAGCCCCTCTGCTGAAGGGGAGCAGAAGGAGTTCCAGCGGACAAATCCCGGCCGAGCCACAGGCTGCACCGGCTCGGTAATGGTCAGCTGGGACGGCTGCACGTCGAACGACTCGGGAGTCAGCAGCGATGGCGCCGGGCCCAGATCGAGCCCGCCGGACTTGGTGGGCAGCCCACCGGCCAGAGGCTGCGACAGCCTGCACGAACGACGCTACGATTAGGCCTTGGGATGCTCTGTAATATCAGCGCCGTGAAAGTACCCTTTTAAGTTCAATTCTCGCAAATCTTTTTTCTGCCAAGAATTTTATAGGAGTGTACAAGAAGCAAGGAAGAGCATCTACTTATTATTCCAGGAATAGTGCGCGTGCAGCACATAGCCACACACCCGCAACAGAGAAACGATAGATCAACCTGACATTCGATTGAATATACGAACCACAACTTTGGTTTAACATGTAGCATTCAAAGAGCTGTCAAGGAAGTGTGTTCGGCTCTTACTAGGCAGTACCAAGTGAAGTCACTAACAGCTAACACGCCCCACCTTAGAGAGCCCACATCTATCTCGGATGGGCGTTGCTGTGTAGCTAATTGATTGTATACACGTGACCTAAAACAGCCTGCGCAGTGAAATTGAGAAGTTTTGTTAACGACAACTTTGTTATCACTGAAGGAGGTGCTGAAAATAGTAACAACGGGCCTGAATACTTGTCCACACACGAATCTATTTTTAACCATTCTGTGGGCGGCTTACCCCGCTGTGGTGATCTGGTGACTTAAGGTACTCGGCTGCTGACCCGCAGGTAGCGGGATCGAATTCCGGCGGCAGCGGCTGCATTTTCGATGTATGTTGAAATGCTGTAGGCCCGTGTGCTCAGGTTTGGGTGCACATTAAAGAACCTCAGATGGTAGAAATTTCCGGAGCCCTCCACTACGGCGTCTCTCTAATCATACACAGTAAACAAAAATATACTCAGCCGGAAGGAATCGGGAAATGATGCGCCCGCTCTGCTCCGGTGGCCTCACTTAAACAGGATTGTACCAGACGAAATACATTCGGTTTCCACAGTTTTCCTCCGGTGGGCGCTGGACGAGGGAAACCAGAGGAAAACGGGGCCAATCCCCTGAGTATTATCCCGTGGTTGCTTCGGAAATCAACGGCGCGTTGCATTTGACCCGGTGGATGCTCCACAAATCCTAACATAACTTTGGTAATATTGTCACAGAGTCGTGACGTGGACCAATGAAGCAGACGGGGTGAAATAACAAGCTGTTTATTTGGGCGAACCTGTGCCCGGTAAACGTATAGTATTGCACTGATAGCAGTGAACGGGGCGTCGGCTGTCAATCAACTGACAAGCGGCGAAGCGCGTCGGCATTTATACACTTGCGATCGAATGTTCTAGCGTTATTGCTAGCGGCGACGTAGGTTCCAGAATAATCTGAAATGTTCACGAAGTGGGCGTAATCTTAAGAAAACGATCTAATACAGCCTCGAAGCTTTCCGAACATCGTAGGTGCGGTTTGCGCTGAACGTAGTGTAACGGGGTGATAACAAAACTTGAGGAAAGGAACGTGACAATATTAATCACAGCGCTATAATATTTGGAGAGCTACTTTGATATGCAATAATGAAAAATATCATAGTTGTGGTTTGGTTCAATAAGAAGTTAATAACTGTGATAATAAACCTTACTTGTTAAAAAATCTTTTTCGTCTTGTCAGTAAACATAAATGGTAATATTTGTCCACTTTTCATATTAATAAAAGCCAGGTCAAGGTTTAACACTGCGTATAAATTATTTCGATCTATCGTTAGGTTGAACTAATGAAGCATGAATAACTGAAATCAACGTTAATTATTTATAAATGTAGTGAAATGATCAAGGTGATGTGTTTGGTACAGACTTTTAGAGCGCATACACGGACTCATTTTGGTGGAAAATTTGTTTGATTGTGTAAGTGGTATGGAGATATTTTTGGAGACCGTCCTGCTTTGGGGACAAGAAATAGAGGGGGAAAGGAGTGGACTAGACCAGTAACAAGAAATGCGAAAAAAAATGCAAACAGGTAAAACCGTCGCTTGGCAGGTCGGGTTGCGAAGCGCTCAACGTTTTTATGTAAAGGGGGATAAAAAAAGAACAGTGGACAGCTCTAATAGTGGCTAGAAAAGTCTAACGTTGTAGGACGGAAGAGACGTGGTAGTGACAGAGAGAAAAAAGAGATCACCTTTTCGAGAAACTTGCCGTATTTTATGTATTCATCATAGGAGAAAGTAGTGCCACGCTGCTGCATTTTTTGTTTTACTTTTCAGTCCTGAGGGGACAAAACACACACACACACACGCACACACACGCACACACACACACACACACACACACAAATACACACACACACACACACACACACACACACTTTTTTCTTATCCCCTGTCCCCCTGCCCGCAGGTGCTGCGCCGTGCTTCCTACAGGGCAGCAGAAATTAGGCGCCTTCTCCTTCTAACCACAACCACGACCAGCAGTCCTGCTGCCATGGCCTTGAATGCTGTCTTTTAAATGCGAAGCATTTCTTAGCAAACTTCGACGAATTTGAGCGTATCTATCTATCTATCTATCTATCTATCTATCTATCTATCTATCTATGTAGCCGCTTACGTTTGGGTGCTCTCATGGTTACCCCACTTACTTGGCGTGAACCAAAATTAGCATGAGAGGGTAAGACTGTTTGACGAATACGACGCGCTTGTCAAGACTTGAATAATGTCACAATCCCGTCACGTACGTCGTCAAACACTTCCCGCCAGACAGTGGCACATACCCACGGGCGGGTATGTGCTGCTGGTATACGGGTATGTGCCACAGGTGATTGACATTTGGTATCTGCTCAGGAACGACGAGAACACACATGCGCAATTTTAACGCGCGAGTGTTAAAAAATACCCAACGTCGGTAGCGTCGACCCGACGAGTCCCATCTGTAATCGAACCCCAGAATTCTGGGTGCCAACGAAGCATTTTACCACAAAGCTACGCCAGGTCTCGGAACTACTTTTCAAATAGACGCTAATCTTCGTAAAACGGTAATAGTGGTTTCAGTGCTGCCCACTCAATTTTATAAACATTACATATGTACAATACAGCCGTCACGTCAGGTTAACGTCAGATGTTGTTAGTTGTCAGGCGCTGAAGTGGATTTATGTAGCAGCGTTTAGGGCAAGCATCTTTGCGAGCATCAGCGCCTCATATCAGCTTCTGGTGTTGCTAATACGCATGTTCAAGTTGGCATCACTGCGCAAGTGCAAACAACTGGTTATATAAACAACTGCAACTCTTCAACATATATATGTGTGTGGCATTTATACATTATTTAGCGTCATTTGATAACATGTCACTCAATAGAAAAAATTGCAACATGGTCACTTTTCTTCCGCATGCTTCGCATAACAAGGCTTTCCAGGTACGTGGGATCTGCCGAATTTTTTTTTTCTTTTTGTTAGAGGGGGAGGTGGAAACAAGAGTTAAATTTTCCCGACCACACAGGTAAAACTGTAAAAATATTCGTCTTCATGTGCCCTATCTCTCTAATAAAATGCTTCTTTTTATTTCTCTCTGACTGACAGTGCTCGAATACAAGAATAGTTCTGACGTGGACAATGCAACAACGCTGGCCTGTCAACAGAACGGGGGAAAAGCCTGGAATCCTGGCGTACACATCTTGACGCCTCACTTGCATCACCTTCCGCAACCTCCAGACGTTTGCATGGGGGTGTATGTTGAGTAAAGTGGTCGACCTCCCTTTATTTCTGCCAGTATATGATGAAAACGCAGTTGACATAGGTGGCGTGATATTAGTGCCTTTTACTGCTATTGTTACGTAGTAGTGAAAGTTTCTTTACTTTGTGACTGAGGCTGTTCGTTTTGAAGCAATACATGCTCATGCATTAACTAAATTTTGAAAAAAAAAAGTCACTACGACAAGTAGCAAAACAGAGTGGGCAATACAAATAAAAAAGAAAACAGCGCCAACTTCTCTCGAAGATTATTTTGCAAAGTAGAATGAAGGTACGCTTTTCTTAAAGACAAGCCGCAAATATACAAACTGTAAGGGTGTAATTTGCGTGAACGATGATGATGAGCACGAACTAAAGTGAGCATGTAATATCAGGAATAATATCTGATAAACTTAAGAAACTATCGGGAAAGGCATTCCCGATGTTGTCTTTGAGAGTACCAAAATTCGCTCATTATAGTGAGAAAAATGCTTTTGAATGTTTCAGCAAGAGTAGGGCTATCGATTTAGAAATATATGGGAAACTTTCATTCGTTTTGAACTTTGTTCGCGTCACAGAGGTGTGTTTTTATGGCGTATCGGCTGTCTGATACCGGAGTGCATGGAAGTATGTTTGTGTGGTTGGTTCACGAAGCTAGTATTCTCATGCACTCGCAGACTGTACAGAATTTAACGAGTACCCGTGGCTTCAGTGTCCACAGATTTCATGCCTTTCTCATACCTACCAGTTCTCATGAGTAATTATTTTTTGCTAAATTATGCAGGAACAAACCAGCTGACCTCTTGCATTGTCAACGAAGCTAAAGAATGGTCATTCGGAAATGGTGAACTGTTCTCACGCTTTCTCCGTTTGTCGTGCATCGTTTTGCAGCGTTCTGGTTTTCATTTCGACGCGCTGAGCTTCAAACTTAACTGCTGTTGATTGCATGTGATCTGCCTTCTCGTGTTTTATTTTTGGTGACTTTTTGCATGTTTGTTTCTTCTTGTCTTTTCTTCCCAAATGCTGCGTAATCAACCATAGGTGGTAGCTCATTTTGAATAAATGAAAGAATAAGAACTCAAGTGTTTTCTTGAATTTCATTTCCTAGAACTGTGTAGGAAAAAAATACACAGTAGTTCTGCAGTGCTTGCATGAGAACCGAGAAATAATTCATCTAACCGACGCGTGACACGGTCAGCATAGAATAAATAAAGAGAGGAGCATATACTTTCAAAAAAATGATGATACAATTCACTGAAATTCGGTCCGGACGAAGTAAGAACATTCGTCAATCACTGGATCCGGAGGTGCCCCGTAAAAGCTCTCAATAGCTGAAGTGAAAACCCACGAAAAATGCTCCGGAGATTCCACGTAATCACTCCGGCCAGCCGGAATAAAAAGCCGGTAAAAAATGCTCCAGCGGCACTACGCAATTACTCAGGCTGGCCGGAGTGAAATATCAGTGAGAAATGCTCCGGATGTGCCACGCAATGGCTCCTGTCAGCCGGAGTAAACACTTTGCTCCGGAGGTCCGGAGCGAAAATCACTCCAAAGGGGGATTGCAGAGGACAAGCGTGTTACTCGGACCTCGGAGTAATTATTTTATAGTGATATGTTGGTTTTCGGACGTTAATCCCCACATATCAATCATGGACGACTGCTTGACTTAGCAGTGCAATGTACTGGTTAGTCACTGTCTGTATATGTATGTATCTTCTGAGATGTCTTCAAGTACGCCTTCCTGTGAGTGTATTCCAGATACGTTGTTAGACGACTCTGTAATTCTTTGTTTTTAAATGGCACTAGAAACTGTGATGTCATTAAAACTGATGTTCCCGTACTTGTTTGCTTTATCACCGCAAGGGAACGTTACAAACACCCTGTTTTGCTCTTGAACGGTATGGTGCCCTATGGCCATAAGGACAAACGAAAGTGCAAGGCACCTTAATCCTACAACATTCATCATCTTCGACCACCGTATATTGTTTTTTCTCCCTGTGGAAGCAATAACTGCCATGATACCATGGCATGATGCAGTATCTAGGGTGCCATTGCTCAAGTATGCTCACAATGTAGTAAGGGTCGAGAAACCATCCCGATCTCTGATTTGTTTCCTTTGGCCATGTGTTATTTACGTTTGTAACATGACAGTTTCCTCCAGGCCAATGAATTTCTATGAAAATTACTTTTCTTTCGACAGGCCTTTCCTATCGACGTGATTTTGACCAAATATCACTTGTCCAGGAACGGGTGTAAAAAGTGGGAACACAGAAGCATGGTCAAACAAACAACGCTCCTGAACAGACTAGGCAAAATTCAGTCCCTTAACAAAGAAATGAACAAAAGGGCAAGCAAGCACCACATTTATATATATATATATATATATATATATATATATATATATATATATATATATATCACGCGCTATTCGAAGGTCACACGTTCGAATCCTGCCCACGGCAAGTTATATTTTCACCCACTTTTCTTCTCATTTTTATTACAATTGGCCTAATAACTTCCGCTATACCTTCCTTGGCATTATTGTCTGTTAGATCTCATTAATATAAAAAACGAGCCCTTAAGTATACACTTGTTTCCCTTATATATATATATATATATATATATATATATATATATATATATATATATATATATATATATATATATATATATATATATATACACCAAATTCGACACTAGCTTGACGTCAGGGTACTGTACGCAGCACTTCGGCTAGTTGTGAAGACGTCGGGTACCAAAAAAAACTTCCAAAATGACCACTAGGGTGCCACCAACGGAACCACGTACGGAGCGTCCGGGGAACCGTCTTGGCGTCTTGCCCAAGCACGGGGCGAAATCAAGGTACCATAACTTGCTTTTAAAAACATATTGTAATTACTTTTTCATGGTGCACGTGCGCATCGCAGTACATTTTGTATAGCTCTTCGGGATTCTGTCTTTCAATAGGCGCAAAAAAACGACAACCAATATTTTTCGTCGATACTTTTTTTGCGTCGGCTGCACTTTTAAACACAAATACAGTGCCGGCAACATTTTTTCTGAGGCAATATAAGCCGTCCTATATCATAATACGAAGACTCCAGAATCGTTTCCTAATATTTTTTTAATTGTTTTCTGGTGCCCCAAGGCATGCGTGGGTCCTGGGAGAGCGCGGACGCGGCAACTACAGGTTTCATTTCATCGCGCTATAGTTTAGACATCTACCGCCATCTCGGAAATGTGGGGGGCGGGAGTCTGTCGCATTACTTCGCGCTTAGCTATAGTACGCCATAACCATGGAGGCAAGACAACGTTTCACAGCGGGCAGCGCACAAAACGAAACACACAAGAAAAGAAAACAGGACAAGCGCTGGTCTAACAATTCGAAATTTATTCGAACGAAAGCATATATAGTATATGTATACAGAAAACCATGCGCCATGCAAGCTTACATCCGATCAATGAAACAAATTACTTGTTCTCTTGAAGCAACAGGTGGCTGGCTAACGCGATTGCGAACACACTTCGCCGTGTGGTAAGCCTGAACAAGCTCATGTGTACGTTGATTATGACGGCGATAGATGCGTGAGGTCTGCTCAAAAGAAGGAGTGCAACTGCACTCACGGCAATGGCTGTCGAGGTTAGACGAAACCCCACCTTTTAAAAAATTATCATGTTCTCGCAGCCTGATATTCACACATGTGCCGGTCTGTCCGATGCAGAAAGTGCCGCACGTGCAAAGAATTTTATAAAGCACACCGGTCGAACACGCAGTTCTTAACCTGCTTGATTGAGCAAGCGTTATCAACCACCCTAGTACTTCTCCTTACGCGTCTTTGAATCTTTCCACATAAGCTACCCAATTTCATTCCACCTGATCGATCCCATACTGCCCCCAACTTTTTTTAGTCTATGTGAAATCGAATGAACACAAGGAATGACAGCAGAAGGCGTTCGCTCACATTGAGGGGTTGGTGGTTGGTTGGTCTACTGAGCACTACTTTTTACTCTCTTAATCAAATGCTCGGAAGCAGAAACCAAAAATGTCATGGAAAAACGCTGTCTTGAGCCGATCACACGGGTTACGGAAGCTTTCCTCCGAGGCATGTAAACAAGATTTTAAGATCGCTAAGTGCAGACGTTTTTTTCAGGTGCATGGACTGAGACTAAAGACAATGTTGTTAATAAATTCTTCAGGGCTAAACAGCAGCGATCTAAGCGCTGTTTTCATAACAACCACGGTAACCAGGACTGACATTTCTTCCCTCTCGATATGAAAACTGAACATGGAACGCCTGTCGATAGAAGTAAGAGACTGTCTAACGCCTACAACCTCGTTTTTTGGGTTTTTCTTTAACCACTTTATGGCCGTTTTTTCCTAGCGCACATGACATGACGCACCACTAAAGCACACACATAGTCATATTGTAATCATATAAGAATCTCGTCATTAAAAATAGTCGCTACATTTACGATCGTAGAAACGTGTGTGACATCTGCGGCGACAGATGTGGAAGAGCGAACGCCACTAATTTGGGACACTAATGAGCTTTCATACATCACATAGGAACACCTAACTGACTTCGCCACATCATTTTTTCTTGCGAAAAGTGTCATGTTTATGCTAGGTTCAGTGCCTGTGGCATTTTCTGCAATCTCAGATGTGCTAAATTAAAAAAAACAGAAATAAAACACTAACTTATGCAAACCTTCTTCCTATAACTGCAAGAATAAAAGTCTGAGCACACACAAAACATGCAGTATACTATTAACAATTTGTAACGCCTTTCATTTAGCATAAAATTTGACACTTGATGTGCACCAAGGGCTTGTTTCAATAAGAAAACAAATAATCAGAGTGCACGCTAGTCATTGTGTCACGATTACCTCAAGTGTTTTACAGCTGCGTGACATGGCAGAGTCTGTTGAAGACGGCATTGCTTCATTGCTTTTCAGGTTGAACTGAGTTCTTTTGGAGGTGGAACTGGTCGAACTGATATTTGGTCACTATTTATTTCACTCACTATCGGCAGTTATTGAAGAAATTTGTGGGCGAAAATTGAAAGCTAGTAGCTTTGCCCAAAAGGCAAAGTTGTTAGCACAATGCTCAGCGCAGCAAATGATACGCTCTAGAGAGCGATATTACATACACTATGACAGACACCAGTTTTGGCACCAAAGTTAGTCGAAGTATAAGAAGCGTGAGTTGAAGCTTGTCATGTGTGACAGTAGCGCCACAAACTACAGGCTTTGTTGTGGTGTTTCAGGTTTTTAAAGAGAGGTTAAGAGGCAAAAGTCGCGGCACGTGATATATTTGGCGTCGGGAAAACATACTCGTAATCTGAAACTACCCGCGCATCGGTTTGAAGGCGATGAAAGCTGAAGCTTTTGTACGTGTCGTTTCAAATACCTCATTTTTTCCTGCCCCCATCGGTCATGCTGGTGCCACCACAAAGGTGAATGACCCAGCGCTCTCTGGAGCATGCACAGCACCTACATTCGTAAGTGCAAAAACTTTCAGAAAACTAAATTAATGAGGAGGTTTATGAATCCAGGCAGTTCCCGTCGTACACATTGTTTTTGGGAATTGCTAGAGTGAGCTGGTGTGCGGTGGTTTTCGCAGTTTAGCATGAAGCAGGCGAAGCCAAAGCCGACATGGTGACAGGTTGACAATGCAAGGTGAGGTCCGCAATACAAATGCTGCAGGAAGGCCCGCAGATAAACGGCGATAAAATTTATCAAGCTACAGATAGCCAAATTGGAGCCTGAATGTGTCGCTCTACGCTAATAGGAGCGCAAGGACAGCTCCCAGGGAGGAATGGCAAAAAGCGTTTTCCCAGACAAAGCTGCAACGGCGCACCGTACTTTATAGTGCCTTTTCGAAACTTCTCTTTTCCAAACATTGTGGATGTCGTCTTTATTGACATTCTCTGTTCAATGATTTCTAATGATTTCATTCTCACATCTTCCCGGAGCACCTCTGTGGTTTGGATTTCCAGCAAGGAGACTGACAAACGAGGCGCTAAGCGTATGGACACACAAATAAAAGACGAAAGAAAAATAACAAAATTTGTGGAAGTTTGAACTACGGTTAATACCCGAGAAGGCGCTTCGCTTTCGCGTCTGAGGCTAGAGGTGCGGCGTCCAGGAACGTCATATCATACAAGGATTGCTACCGAATAGTAAGAGTTTGAGAACGCTCCCTTTTGCCACTGTGCAGCTTCGTGCAGTGTACCGCCGCTATTGTTGCCACTTGTATGAGTGTCATTGTTACTTCCAATATTAAGGATAACTAACCAACAGTGATTCCAAGGCAAGTATAAGGAATGTTAAAAGTAATAGTAACATCAATGTGAAGAAAGGAAAGTGAACGAAGAGATGCTCCCACGTTTAAACACACATATATACCTATGAATTGAACGAAGAGCTGACCGCCCCCGAAACTCAGTTAGTAGAGCATTCAACGTGTTAGTTGAAGGTCGAGGGTTCAGTTCCTGCAGATAGCAAGTTACCTTTTCGTCCACTTTTTTTATTCATTGTCTGTTAGGCATCATTGTCTTCCTTGGAATAGCTTCTTTGGCATTGCTCATCCTTGGCATCATTATCTGTTCTCATAATATTGTGTCAAACATGAAAAAACGAGCCCTTAAGTTTACACTTCTTTCCTTCATTCATAGCGAGAGCTTCGTTCTGGCAGACTTGATGACGATATTACCATTTTGTTGCTGCTCTCACTGATTACTCTAACTAATAAATTCAATGATGCACTTTGTAGAGTGTCCAAATGGTGCCCTGAAAACCATCTAATTATCAATCCAAGTAAGTCAAAGTTTAAGGCTTTAAGATCACCTCAACGTAAGTTGACTTCTTTGCCAGTGATCGCAATTGACTCTCATTTCATTAGTATAAGTGACAAGGTATCACTTCCAGGCGTTCCCCTCGATGCTAACTTCATATTCAATCTCCATATTTCTCACGTTAGGAAAATGAGAGCATTCAGCGTTCGCGCATTATACTTTAGGCTCGCCCATATTTTTCTCACAATGCATTCCTGTCTATGTACTTCGCTTTCATTCACTCTCACATCACTTATGACATCGTTTTACGTAGAAATACTTATCATCCATACAGCATTAACAAAATCGGGCCCATCGTGTTATTGTTAACTGTGCTCGCGGCCAGTAACACCACTCACCTTTTTCCCGACAATAACATCTAAAATGTTAACAACTAAACCAGGTTCAATCTAATTGTGTTTCTGCATGAACGATTTAAAAATAAACTTTCTACCACTTTTATTGATTCTGAGTTTTTAACATTAACACGAGCAGGTTTGCGGCGAACAATTACTTTCTGTTACCTAAAGTTCATACTAACTATGGTGAATCATCTTCACACTTCTGTGTCATCTCATTGTGAAATTCTTTACCCTCATCACTCAAGTGTAAAATTCCTTCAATGTCATTCAAAAACCCATTGAAAAAATTCTTGTTGAGCTTATGACGTTCTAGATCTTTTTTTAGTTGTATTAAAATTGTTTGGCTGTGTATTACACTTGTCACATTTTGTGCATCTTGGTTTTGTGCCTTTTGTTTTCTTTCTGGTATGTTTAGTTGTGTTTTTACGGTTCAAGTTGCAGCTGATCCTTGGTTTATTTATTTGTAACTATCAGCGAGTGTGCCGTTGCAGCTTATTACTCTGGGACCCTCGTCTGTGTATTATATATTCTGTAACAATCCTTTCTCCGTAATAATAAAAAAACTGATTGATTGAATAATTTATTGATTGATTCAGGTAGTATGCGAGGCAGCGTCGGTCAGCTGCCAGCCGGTAATAAGATCACGTGCTGCGTGACGCGAACAGGCAAAAAAGTGTGTTCCGCCTTTGCCGTCATTGCTGCTAACGGTGCTAACACTTCCCGGTTGCAATGCACACATATAGTTCAATAAGTGGACGGATGGATGACCGTGGTGGTTCCTCAGTTGGTAGAGCGTCCGATGCATTTGGAGGTAGAAGGTTTAGTGCCTGCCAGTGCCAACTCATCTTTTAGTGCACTTCTGTTCCTTTCATTACACTTGCTACTAATATTACCCCTGCACTATCCTCGGCATCCCTGTCGGTTAGTTCTGATTACCATTGTGTCTAACAAAGAAAGCGAGCTCTTAAATTTACACTTCTTTCATTCATAGTGAGGGTCTCATTTTGGCAGACTGGATGCCTTCGGGTAGTGTGCGAGGAATTATTGGTCAGCTGCCAGCTCGTAATAAGATCAAGCGGGGTAAAAGAGTGCTCCACACTAGCCGTTATAGCAACTGACAGTGTTTACTGATGCTCCCTCGTTTGAATGCACATATTGTCACGTCGCTCCAGGGGATGTCGACAAGGTCTATTGATGTCCGAGCAACAGGGCTCTAACCAAGCGCGCCGGTTGGGCTTGTGTTCTAGAGCGGGGGTTCACGCGCACTTCTTTCTTCTTCGTGGTGTGTGCCTTCACCTTGGCATACGACCCACTACTAGAAGCAGGTGGCAATATTCCTCCTCAACAAAAAAAAAGAAAGAGCATCGTCCCGATGCTGTAAAGTTATTGAAAAAAAAAACCAAAACAAAGTAGGTTCAACAATGAAAAAGGGCACCAATAATCAAATGTTAGACGCGATAAGTTCACCAATGATGAGGCAATCGTCGGAGCACAAATAAAAAAAAACACAGGAAAAGTGGTCTTTTAGGAACGCGCAAAATAGGGCTTCATGCGCACCACGTGAACTATGTCAGAGGTCGGTTGTTTTCGTTGTGCCCATCGTGACGACGTAGTGTCCGGAACCACTTCGTAGTTTACGTCGCTCACGCGGCGTATTACTTTATACGGACCGAAGTATCTGCTGAGCAACTTTTCGGAGAGGCCACGGCGCCGAACAGGGGTCCAAACCCAAACTTGGTCTCCCGGACTGTAAGATACGTCATTGTGACGCTTATTGTAACGTCGTGCATCGACCTGTTGCTGCTGACCAATGTGTAGCCGGGCGAGCTGGCGAGTTTCCTCGGCACGCTCTGAAAATTCTTCTGCGTCAGTTGTTAATCGATCAGCGCCTTCATAAGGAAGCATCGCATCCAGCATCGTCTGAACTTCGCGGCCGTAGAGAAGGCGAAACGGTGTAAATCGGGTTGTTTCTTGAACGGCGGTGTTATAAGCGAACGTCACATAAGGCAAAATGCGATCCCATGTTTTGTGTTGGACGTCGATGTACATGGAGATCATGTTTGTGACTGTCTTATTTAGTCGCTCGGTTAAGCCGTTGCTCTGCGGATGGTAAGCAGTCGTCGTTCGATGCCTAGTGTTACTTAGCCGAAAAACTTCATCAATAAGTTGTGCAGTGAACGCTGTTCCTCTGTCGGTTATCACTGTAGATGGAGCACCGTGGCGCAGAACAATGTGGCACATGAAGAACTGTGCTACCTCTGAAGCCGTGGCTCGTGGTATCGCCTGTGTCTCAGCATAGCGGGTCAAATAGTCAGTTGCAACAATGACCCATTTGTTGCCGTCGGACGATAAAGGAAATGGGCCGAGAATGTCCATGCCGACTTGGTCAAATGGCTTGTGGGGTGGATCAATTGGCTGAAGTAATCCAGCCGGCTTGCTTGGTGGCGACTTTCGACGCTGGCATTCACGACAGCTTTTAACGTACTGCTTCACGCTTGCTGAAAGTCCGGGCCAGTAGTACGCCTCACTTACTCTGGCGAGCGTTCGCGAGTAACCTAGATGACCAGATGTGGGTTCATCATGGCACGCGGAGAGGACTTCGTCCCGCATGTCCTTCGGAACGACGAGGAGGTAAGCGCGGCTCGTAGAACGGGCGTTTTTTTTATACAGGACATTACCTCGGAGGCAGAAAGACGTCATGACACGAAATAGATGGCGAGGTATAACGGCGCTATGACCCTCCAGATAGTCGATGAGCGGTCGAATCTCTTCATCCTCTCGCTGGCGTCTGCTCAAGTCAGATGAGCTAAGGGCGCCCAGGAAACCATCATCGTCGTCTTCTTCTTGATTGACTAAAGGTATGGGTGTACGCGACAGCGTATCAGCGTCTTCATGCTTCCGTCCAGACTTATATACGATGGTAACGTCAAATTCCTGTAGACGCAAGCTCCATCGGGCCAGTCGTCCAGAGGGATCACGAATGTTTACCAACCAGCAGAGGGCATGGTGGTCCGTCACCACTTTAAATGGACGACCATAGAGGTACGGGCGAAACTTCGTGATCGCCCACACTACTGCGAGACACTCTTTTTCTGTGGTTGTGTAATTCACCTCGGTACGGGACAGTGAGCGGCTGGCATAGGCAATGACTCGTTCTTTGCCGTGTTGATGCTGGACGAGCACTGCGCCGAGGCCGATGTTACTGGCGTCAGTGTGCACCTCTGTGTCAGCATCATCGTCAAAATGCGCAAGAACAGGGGCTGACTGCATCCGCTGTCGTAGCTCGGCAAAAGCAGCCTGTTGTTCGGTAGCCCATACAAACGGTGTGTCGTCGCGTGTAAGGCGAGTCAAGGGTTCCGCTATCTTCGAAAACCCTCTAATAAATCGTCGATAGTAGGCGCACAAGCCCAGAAAGCGTCGAACAGCCTTTTTGTCTGTAGGATGCGGAAACGCGGCTACAGCGGCAAGTTTGTCGGGGTCGGGTCGAACTCCTTTCGCGTTGACTACATGGCCAAGGAATTTGAGCTCTTCATAACCAAAGTGACACTTCTGCGGTTTGAGTGTAAGATCTGCTGATTGAATAGCCTGTAGCACACTCCTGAGGCGATGAAGATGTTGCTGGAAGGTTTCAGAAAAAACGACAACATCATCAAGGTATACGAGACAAGTTTGCCACTTCAGACCAGTAAGCACAGTATCCATCATTCGCTGGAAGGTTGCGGGCGCTGAGCACAAACCAAAAGGAAGGACTCGAAATTCATACAGGCCATCAGGGGTAACAAAGGCCGTTTTCTCGCGATCTCGCTCGTCAACCTCGATCTGCCAGTACCCGCTTTTTAAATCCAAAGAGGAAAAATAGTGGGCGCGGCGTAATCTGTCTAACGAGTCGTCGATGCGTGGCAGCGGGTACACGTCCTTTTTAGTCACGCTGTTCAGCTTCCGGTAATCGACGCAAAAACGTAGCGTTCCGTCTTTCTTCTTGACTAGGACGACCGGAGAGGACCACGCACTGTTGGAAGGCTCGATGATGCCGTCGTCAAGCATTTCTCGAACTTGCGTACGAATGGCTTCTCGTTCCTTCGCTGACACACGGTAAGGCTGTTGGTGTACTGGGCGAGCGTCGTCGTAAGTGATGATTCTGTGCCTAGTGATCGAAGTCTGGCGCACCTTAGAGGAAGCAGCGAAGCATGACTTGAATTCAAGCAAGAGTTTTCGCAGTGCTGTCTGGTTCTCTGGTGTGAGGTTAGAATTAATGTCGATATTGTTTAGAGACGTATCGGCGGCCTCCACTGCGTCCGACGAGAAGCAGATGGGAACGGTACTTAATTCATCTGCAAACGCTAACGAAGTGCCACGAAAAAGGTGTCGGTGTTCGTTGCTGAAATTTGTAACGAGCAGTTGAGATCGGCCATCACGTAGCTGTATGATACTCCTAGCCACACAAACACCTTGAGACAGCAAGTGTTCAAAATTACTTTCTGCAATCGCTTCACCATTTCGCAATCCACAGCATGTGACGTCGACAATAACACTGGCTCTTGGAGGAAGCGTTATACTTTCAGCAGAAACACGAAGAATGTCGGCACGTTGTTGGTCGTCCTGCTTGTCGATTGCTCGGTCGGCTGAGAAGGTGATGCGATTCTCTTGAAGGTCAATGACAGCTCCATACTCCTGCAGGAAGTCAACACCAAGAATAACGTCGCGTGAACATTCACGGAGCACAAGGAAACTTGCTACAAAAGTATAACCGCAGACCCGAACTCTGCTCGTGCAGGTTCCAAGCGGAGAGACGGTGTGGCCACCAGCCAATCGAATCACAGAGCCATGCCAGGGCGTGATTACCTTCTTTAGTAGTCTGGTCATTTTCCCGCTTAGTATAGAATAGTCAGCCCCGGTATCAACTAAAGCACCTACTGCATAGCCGTCTATCAGCACCGGTATATCCAGAGAAAGCCGCACATATCGCTCAGTCGAATCCACACCCTTTACTGTTAGCGTCGATCGGAGGTCTTCAGCACGTCGACTGCCAGCGACCTCGCCTCCAAGGGTCGCTTGCGTTAGTTTTCCCGGCGGGGACTGGGGGACCGTGCGCCAGCATGGCGCTGTGGCGAAGATGAAAAGCGCCTCGGCGACGGTGAGCGCGGCTGCCGTCCAGAAGGCGGTGGCATGCGCTGTTGAGCCAGGTAGTCCTCAATGTCCCGGGGTCGCTGGCCATACCGAGGAGGCGCTGAATATACTGAAAAGCCGCGCAGCCCGAGGCGCCGGTATGGACACTGGCGGTACAAATGGTCCGCTTCACCGCAGTGGAAGCACAAAGGCCGGCGATCAGGAGTGCGCCAAACATCAGATTTCCGAGGCGAAGCACGTCTGTCGTCAAGGTAGTGCGCTGGTTGTTCCGCAAGATGCACAGGGTTGGCGTAAACGAGGGGTGGGGGCGCGCGTGTGTTCTCGTAGTACCATAGAGGCTGCGCCGACTGAAGTGAAACTGTAGGAGGTGCCTGAACAAACAGCGGGGAAGAGGAAGCTGGGCGCTTCAAGGCTTCCGCATAAGTCGCACGGTGGTAGTCAGCCGGGGCCGGTGCGGCGTTATCCAGACTCACAGGGTCACGCAGGGCATGATGCAGCTCGTCCTTGACAATACTTGCAATAGAACTCACCGTAGGTAGTGGTGGTGTGGCAGCCTTTTGCAGCTCCTCGCGTACTATAGAGCGGATGAGGTCGCGCAGACACTCGGTGTTGTTCCCAAAAGTCGTGGGAACTTGAGCAGTGGACGTGCTCACTTGCCGGTCATACAGGGTGGATCGATGCTGAAGCATCTTTTCCATCGTGACGGCTTCAGACAAAAACTCGGCGACCGTGCTCGGAGGGCTCCGTACAAGGCCAGCGAAAAGCTGCTCCTTAACTCCTCGCATCAGGTGACGCAACTTCTTTTCCTCTGTCATACCTGGATCAGCCCGTCGGAACAGGCGCGTCATATCTTCCACATATGTCATGACAGTTTCGTTGGGCATCTGGATGCGGGCCTGGATCGCTCGCTCCGCTCGTTCGTGGCGATCAGCACTTCTGTAAGTGTCCAACAGCCGGCGGCGGAATTCGGGCCACGATGTCATCTGTTCCTCGTGATTCATGTACCAGGTACGTGCTCCATCCTCCAAATAGAAGTACACACGCCGTAGTTTCGCCGCGTCGTTCCAGTCGTTCAAAGCAGCCACGCGTTCGAAGTCGACCAACCAGTCCTCGACGTCTTCGAGCTCGGTGCCATGAAACGGTGTCGGAACCTGTGGACTTTCGAGGGTGTACCGAGTCACCGGGGGGTTTCCCGTTCCTGTTAAAGTGGTTTGAACGGACGTGCTCATCATACTGGTGTGAACTGTGGGGTCAGCTTCGGGTGGCAATCCCCTGATCCTGCGGCTTGTCCGATGAACGGGAGTGTGGACTCGCACTGGGCTTGTGGTGCTGCTTCCAGGAGGGGTTTGAAACATCCGTGAGGGGCTACCCAGCACCTCCACCAATTGTCACGTCGCTCCAGGGGATGTCGACAAGGTCTATTGATGTCCGAGCAACAGGGCTCTAACCAAGCGCGCCGGTTGGGCTTGTCTTGTCTTGTCTTGTCTCCTAGGAGATTTTGGCTCATACCCACATGGGGGATTGGCCACACTGTACCTCATGATAGATAATTTTTATAACGCTTGCTAAAAAAAATAAAGAGAAATTAGATAGAAACAATAATAATGTTCCTTTGAAAAAAAACGTGATAAAATTGTAGAAGAATACGATAAAACAGAATATATAAAACGAATTAACAAGAATGAGGAAGGGGAAGAAAGAATTGGATATATCTGGCAGTACCACTAGCAGCGTATCCTTCCGGTTGCCTGAATGAATTTATGTAGCGCTGACAGAATAGCACTGTGGCCCACACCCAACTGACTGGCTCCAAACGATAATACGGTGGATGTATTGACTGGCAATCCGAGCATACCAATCGGTCTTTCAAGAATTATTCGGCGCAGTGAGGCGAAGCGGCGGCATGTGAGAAGAAAGTGATCTATTGTTTCCGGTTCATTGCAAACTACACATAGGTTAGTTAATGAAAATCCTGATTTGTTGAGATAAAAATTTAACAGAGGAATTCTACAGCGAAAGCTTGTGAGGGTCACCTCACATTGACGGGAAAGGCATTTTGCGGTGTTCCATGTGAATTGCAAGTGCCGAAATTCTTCAGATTGTAGAAGCGACGTTTCGTTCATTTTTAAGATTAACAGGCGTTTGAATCGTTCGGCAGTAATAAAAGGAAACTGTGGAGCTACTGGCACCACAGGGAAATTTAAAGATGCCGAAGCGAGCGAATCAGCAATTTCATTTAGTTCAATTCCAGCATGCCCGGGGACCCAAATAAACCGAACTTCTGATAGGCTATGCGGTACGAGAGACCAAAATATCCTGAGAAGAGGAGACTTCTTTGCGGACGTTAGATGTGTACATACAGACAAAGAATCCGAAATAATAATAGCTTTTGATTGCTGATAATTTAGTTTTCGAAGAGCCAATGTAATAGCCAGGAATTCTGCGAGATAAATTGGTGTGAAGTCAGGCAATCGGAGCGCAAAAGACCAATTAAGCTGATGAGAAAAAATACCTACTCCAGCCTTCTGAAGATTTTGCGTTGCGTCCGTCGAAATTACTACGTATTTAGGAAAATGACTTAGATGGTCTTGAAGGAGGCCCTCCAGAACATGCTTTGGAAGTAACTTGGCATTTTTTGGAAAAATATCATCGAAAATTAAGTCAACTGGCACCGAGCATTGGGTTTGGGGAGTTAAATGCCGGAGGGAAACGTGAAGATTTGATAACAGAGACTCGACGAAAATGACTTGGGGTCTTTGATAACGAGACCACGGGCGCTGAAAGAAAGAAACTGGATGTTTGATGAACACTGTCTGAGAACAGAAGAGGGGTGCATCGTAAAGTTTTAAAAATGTTTGCACAGTAAGCTGTCGAAATCTAGCATCAAGTGGAATAATTCTAGCTTCCAAATAAAGCACGCTATTCGCTACACACCTAGGTAGTCCGAGACACAGCCGCAGAGCTTGCCTTTCTAACAATATAAGTGGTCTTAATTTGTACTCAGCACTTCCAGAAAACAGAACGCAGCCAAACTCCAGAATTGGGCGTACGTAAAGTTTGTATATCATAAGTAACGTATCCCTGCGCATCCCTGAATTCTTATTGCAAAACCGGCGGAGCAATCCTACGGCGCTTTCTGCTTTACGGGTGTTTGATTCTATTTGTTGCTGCCAATTTAAATTGTCCACGTAAGCAATACCAAGATATTTTAGCGCTGTTACTTGTGGAATCGGATCATTTCGATAATGCAGTGAAAGAAATACGGGAACGGATAGAGGGAATACAAGCAGAGCACATTTACTAACATTAAGTGAAAAAGACAGCCCGCCAAGCCATACCTCAAGCTCACTCAAATATGACTGCAAGATTTGATATAAACTATTGATATCTCGGGATGACGAGAAAAAAGCAATATCATCGGCGTAGACATAAAGAGGAACATTTTTATGAACGGGAATAGATGATAATAATATATTAAATAAAAGAGGTGACAGGACTGATCCTTGCGGAACACCTCTTGTTTGCTTATATGAGGCAGAAGTAATTCCCTCGTGGCAACAAAAGAATTGTCTCTCAATGAGAAACTCCTGAACCCAAGATATAATGTACTTGGGAACCTCACAGTCCACTAATCTTGAAATTAATGTACTGTATTCCACACTATCGTAGGCTTTTGCGATATCTAACGTGACTAATGCAGAAAGCTCACCAGATACTTTTGCAAGGCGGATTCGGCTTTCCAAATCAACATGAGCCGACCATATAGAGCACCCCTGTCTAAATCCTACTTGCCTTGGTGAAAGAATGTCCTGACGAGCGATGAATTCACTGAGCCTTCTATGAAGAATTCTTTCAATTATTTTAATTAGGTTTGAAGTAAGCGAAATTGGCCGAATGTTATCCAGGACATATCCGAGGCTTGGATTTTTTCGCAGCAACACAACTTTAGCAACTTTCCATGCGCTTGGAATCCATGTGTGCTGTAAGGAGCAGTTAACAATATTCAAAAGCTCCTCGGGATGGGAATTAAATATCAATTTAATCATAGAGTTTGTAATCTGGTCTGGACCGGGAGCTGCTTGCTTTACAGTTAGTATCACATCTGCCAGTTCAGCCATAGTGACTTCCCGAAAGTCCGAGGTTGCGCTTTTGAATGTCACAGGTCTCAAGCATGACGAAGCGAAACGCGCTTCAAGTCCTTTCGCGATGCCCTCTAACAAATCTGTTGTCTCTTTAGGAGACAGCACTACTGAATGCGAATATGCTGGTACCTTCGTCGATTTTTTGTTCCGCAGAAACCTGTACAGGGCAGATCTTTTATCGGGTTTTGATAAACGCGAATGTAAGTCAGAATTGTGTTTATCTTTAGCTATTGCAACTGTACGTTTAAACAGCGCTGCGTGGAACTTATAGTCAACCCAATTTTTTGGAGTATGGTTGTGGCGTAAACGTTTCCAAGCAGCTTTACGTCGCCTATACGCAAGCGTACAATCTTCATTCCACCAAGCTGAATTTGACGGTGTGCTGCCGTACTTAACAGAAAACTCTGCCGGCTGGATAGAGTCACTTAGACACGCTACGACTGAAGCAGCTCGTTGCTGTCCGACGCGTCCTCTCAATGACGAGAGCGCGGAGTTTAAAACAGTTTTATAAATTTTATAGTTGGTGAACCGTTGTTGCCGGATAGCAGAGGTAAGTTGTGGTAGCATTATTTCATAGGTAATTGGTACATGATCACTACTCGTCCCATTATCAAACGTTTCCCACGATGAAATCATAAACTGGCCACAAGAAAATGTTAGGTCTAATGTTGATGAGCTTATCCCGCGTAGAAAGGTAACTTGTCCAGAGTTATGGCAGCGAAAATTATTATCCTGCAACCAATTCTACAATCTTTTGCCACAGCTATCTGTTTTAAGCCCCCAAGAGGTGTGATGCGAGTTAAAATCCCCAGCCAATAAAATTGAATTTGACGAAGAATTCTTGATAACACAGTCTAGGTGATCTGTGCGTCTTACTCCATTAGGAAAGTACGCATTAATCACTGTAATCCTGTTGGAGTTAGGTAACAAACAATCTAATCCTAACAATTCACAATCCGGACAAATATGTTCAAAACTTACAGAAACGTGATGACACATTTTTGAAGATATTAGAACCAATAATCCACCTCCTCTACCTGGCCGATCCAGTCTAAATGTTCGAAAATATTTCAGAGTAAATGTTTGGTTTACTGAAAGCCAAGACTCTTGAAGTAAAATTATACTAGGATTTGTTTGCTGTATGAGATAAATAAGATCTATGTAAGCGGAAGATACGGAGCGACAATTCCACTGAAGAACTTTTACAGGCGCTATGATGAACTTAATATAGTTGACTCTACTGCAGAACGCAAAACGTCCTGCTCATTGTTGGTATCAGTAATAACTTTTTTTGGTTTCGACATTGGCAAATTGGTTGGAGACAATGGAGCATTGCGTCGTTTATGAGTGATATTACCAAGCCTCATGTCACCAAACGACCCACTGGGCCCCACAGGGGTAGGCGACTGAGTGCTGACGAGCGTTTCAGGGTTAACATCTTCTTGACGGCGATTATTTTGTTCATTGTCGAGGTGCTCAGCTTCACCCTGGATCGTGATAGTGTGTGCAGCGAAGGAGGGAATAAGGCTGTTTAACCTGGCGGCGAGCATCTCGGTCAGACCTTCAGCAAAGGTGTTGAAAAGCCGTTCCATAATCATCGGCATGGCCTTATCTATCGCTGCCGACACTGCGGAAGCGACCGTCGCTTCAATTGACCCACACTGGCGTGACGTAGCAGCAGCGTACCCCACTTCGCGCTCTTTAATTAAAGAAGTTGCCTCAGACCGAGAACAACGGCGTTTCTCCATTATGTCTAGAATTTGTGTTTCACGTTCTCGAGCAGGGCAGCTATTGTCCGTGGCTGTGTGTGCTCCATCACATAGGCAACACCTGCAGTTGTCTTCCTGACAATTTGATGCGGCATGTGCCCCACCGCAATTCGCACATCTCAATGAGGACCTGCAAGCATTAGCGCTATGTCCAAATCGCCAGCAGTTACGGCATTGCAGTGGGCGAGGTGTCAATGCCTCTACACGGAATAGATAAGGCCAGGCCTTCAGCTCAGAGGGGCGTGTGAGACCAGCAAAGGTAACGATGACGCTTTCAGTAGGGACTCGCGTATCACCTACAGGTCTGGTGCATCTGTAGACAGATGTCACGCCAGCCGGAGAGACCATCTTTAAGAATGCTTCAGGACTAATGTTAGTTGGAACACCACGAACAATGCCCTTCACGCAAGCAAGATGAGGGGGGATAAAAGCGCGAACAGCAATGAACGCAAATCTCGTGGCGGCCAGTAAGTCTGTTAAGCATTGAATATTTGAAGATCTGCATAGCATGCCAGTCTTGCCGAAACGCCTCACCTCCGAGATGTCCAGAAAATGACCGCTTATGTTGCGAAGTTCTTCTTGGAACACCTCCGTTTCACTCAACCGAATGGTTCCGCCATCAGTGGGCACAAGCGCGACAGGCAAACTGCTTACGCCGTTCTTGAAGAAACACTCCAGTGGTACCGATTCAGCAGGGCGACTGGCCGACCAGGGCGAGCCCTGGCCGGGGCCGGAGACCGGCATTGATGGCTCCTGAAAAATCAGCAAAAAGAAATTCTACCGCTAATAAAGAACCAAAGGCGATGAGTGTGGCCAATCCCCTCCCACAGGCCGTGCAATAGAAAGCGCCAACTACTGCAGGAACGATCGCCTTCTTCGCTCAGGCTCGATCAAGCTGCTCCAAATGCTACGCACCGACCAGGCCCACTCCCTAGTCGAATGCGTGTCCGAACGATAGCGTTTTTCTTCTTCTTCTGGCTTGTCTTCTAGAGCGGGGGTTCACGCGCACTTCTTTCTTCTTCGTGGTGTGTGCCTTCACCTTGGCATACGACCCACTACTAGAAGCAGGTGGCAATATATACCCTACAAAGAGGATGGAGGAATGACCGTCACCATAGCTCAGGGGTTGAGCATCGGCCGCGTTATTCGATGGTCTCAGAGTTGGTTCCTGCCGGTGGCAAGTTATTTTTTTGTCCATTTTTTTCTTGCACATTTACAATGCAATTACTTCTAATAACCTCTTCTATGCTTTCTTTTGTATTATTATCTGTTAGATCTCATTAATTAGTGTCTAACAAAAATCAAGCCCTAAAGTATACATTTCTTTCCTTCAGTGTTATTCAAAGCACCGACCCCGTTGAACTACGCATACGTTATGGATCAGTCAATCGTGTCGTGTTGACCACCATCATAAAGTTCGCATTCCATTTCAGCTTACCACAACATACAGTAACTCATTTCTTCCGAAGACGTGCGCTGATTGGAACCACCTGCCTGCCTCATTGGTGACTATCGCAGACACTCATCTTTTTCGCGGTGCACTTACAAACCTTACATAGAACGTACACCCCTACGCCTTACCTGCTTATCTTTTTTCCTTCATGCTGATGATATGAAGGTGCGTGTGCTAAAGTCAACACCAAAATTTTCCACTGCGATCTACTTTTGAGTTCTTGCCTATGTTCACTTTATATTAGTATTGTTTATTCGTATTGCTTCTTAGCAGTGTGGTTCTCAGTTGTTTTCACCTTTTACTTGATATTGTTGTTAGCAGTGTGTTTTCAGTTTTTGAACACATTCACCTTATACTTGTTATTGTACCGTAGCATGCTTGTCTTGGCTCATGCCTTTTTGCTGTTGGTTTATTCCTTTGAGTTCCCCGTTTTTTACGTGCCTTAGAATCCACTATTGATGTAGCCCCTCCCCTCTGTAACGCTTCTTGTAAGCCATGAGGGTAATAAATGAATAAATAGAAAATAAATAAATAAATAAATAAATAAGCAAATAAATAAATAAATGAATAAATGAAAATGGCTGTACCATTGCGCCTAAACAGCCGTTAGTTCTCAAATAGTGCTAAGAGCAAAAAAAAAATCATATACTTGCTTCCGAAGGGCAACACGATTGGCTGATTGATATGTGGGCTTTAACGTCCCAAAACCACTATATGATTATGAGAGACACCGCAGTGGAGGGCTCCGGAAATTTCGACCACCTGGGGTTCTTTAACGTGCACCCAAATCTGAGCACACGGGCCTAAAAGATTTCCAAGGGCAACATCAGGCCAGTGGAAAACGTACTTGTGATACTCTCTCCCACAAGTTGACAATAACGTACCGTAACCGGATTAACGTTCGCGCTATATTTTCTGCACCGAACAAACTGAGGGAGCTTTGTAAGTTCACTGCTTTCTGCGGTGGAGCAGTGGTTATGGTACTCGGCTGCTTATTTGAAGGCCGTGGTTTCGATCCCGACCATGGCGGTCGCATTTCGAAGGAGGTGAAACGCTATAGAGGCTCATGTACTGCGTGATGCCAGTGCCGGTTAAAGAAAACTCAGACAGGTGGAAATTTTTGGAACCCTCCACTGCGGTGTCTCTCATAATCGTATCGTGGTTTTGGGTTGTAAAAACCGAGATATTGTTCACACTATTATTATTTGTACGCGCACTTACCCCAAAAACGTAGCTCTATCTATTGACAAGAAGCGCTGTAAGACTTGTCGTTGTGTATGTGGTGTTGTGTATAAGTTTTCATTGTCGTGTGGAAAGTACTATAATGGTCGGACTAAAGGTGCCGTAATGATAATTTACGCGAGAACTGCTACATCGCAAGGAACACCTTAACTGAGTTGCGCGAAAAAATTGAAGTACAAAAGGAAGAGACCTGTGCTCTGTCATGGACACCTGGACACAGCGCTGTGTCCAGGTGTCTTCCTTTTGTACTTCAACTTTTTCGCGCAACTCACTTGAGATGAATTACCAACTCACCCAGCAGTTCATGCTTTTCAAGTAAGAAACAAGCTATCAGTTTAAAATTTCCTGTTGGCGCACTGCCAATATTGAAGTCGCACCACTGAACTGTACAGCTGCATTGTAGCCAATCGTTTTTGAAATCAGCTAGCTCACACTTGACGCATCAAAGCTGTACCCATAGCTGAACTAGGAAACACCTGTGTATGAGCACCTTCAATTTAATTGTCGAGAAAGCAGGCGTTTAACTTGGGTTACGAACACGTTCAAAGTGAACTGTACTCCTTGGGGGTATAAAAACCTCTCTGAAGGGCGTGAAACAAAACATTGGGAGTCTAGCACTGCACTATCTGTTCGTGTGTGCCATGGTTATATTCCTATATGTGTCGGGCTAATACACTGTAATCAGTATAAATAATTCAAGTGAAACGATGTTGCTGCCTTTTGCATAGTCCTTCATAAAGTATTGAAAGGCTGTAACATGTTTTACATCGTCCATCGTACCTCTATCGTCGACATAATGTTCAGCGAATTTGCTGAGGAGCTCAGTCCTGTTTGTACAAAATAACTGTGAACAAAATTAAAAGCTGTGAACTAGAAGCATAATCAATAAATGTGGCTAGCAGTTTGTTTTTCTTTTTAACGGTATACAATATTATTAACAGCTAAGAACCATAATTCTGTTTTGTCCCGTGATCTCCGACGACACGTAATAATATCTTTTCGGTCCCCTCATTTTTCTGTCTAAACTAATCATAATAACAAGTACCCCTTTTTAACATGATTTGTAAATCACAGTGTGTTTTGCAGTGAAATGAAGCTTTTAGACTTTGCCGACCATATTACCATGCACCCTCGCCTTCACCACATTTTCGCGTTCTGTAATACGTCTTTAATGAAACTTAAATAGAAACAAATGTAAGCTATTTGCCCACCACGGGAGTCACGCTATGGCTATTGTGTCCCTAGCACGCTTTTCTTTATTCTCGAAACGTTTCATCACAGAAGTGCACTTAAACGTACTTATCGTATATGAGTGTACTTCAATGTAGCTCTATACAATCAATAATATTTATCATTTGTAGGATTACACCAGGTGCATTTTTTTACGTTTTTCAAATAACCATCTGTTCCTCTGCAGTAAATAGGAGGTTTTTAGGCTCAATTCCCGCTACTTCTCTCTGTGTCCGCTAAGCGTAGTTCATTTTGTGCAACTATTTTTATGCAAAGCAAGTTTCGCGTTGCACGACACTGTCCTGAAGCTCCTTCCTTGGCTTTGTAATGTTCTTTGCATTACACTGGACACAAAATTATGATATGAAACGACGACTGATGTACGGGCATAAGTGGCACAGACGTGCGTTCACTTACATAGATTTTCGATGCCATGGTTCCCGCGTCAGAAGCGGCGGCTCGGCCGTGTCGCTGTTGCGCTTAGACCTACGAAGCCGGAACACTACCAGCCAGACGACTAGGCCCAGCAGCAAGGCGCCAGTGACGATGCCAGCCGTGATGATCCATATGTAGACCCCTGTGGAACAGACAGAACGTCAAGTTTACTCATTATCACATGCATATAGCGACAAATACACGAACGCATTTTTTTTTTTGCCTATGCAAGAACTGGAAGGCACGCCTGCGAATACGCGTCCTATTGTTTGATGTGGGGGCTTTTTTAAGTTGGTCGATCACCTTAACGTTAAGCGCTAACGCGGAAGGACCCATTGAACACAGGAAGGTCTTCACTAACAGCGTTATGCGGTGTTTCTTTATACTCTTTCATTTGAAAAAAAAAAGTTAAATGATGGCACCCTGTGAAAATAAGCCATCTTTATCAATTATTGCACGCAAGTTCCAGATAGTAAAAAATGCTAAGAAATAGAATACTATAAAGTACAAACACCTGAAGAATGATGTACGGTTGGTTTCATTATATAACTCAGTCATAACCTCCTACATTATACTCATAGTGAAATCACTGTGTATTCGCCGCATACAAATTGTGCATAGTCACAGCACGCATTGAACACTCCATTTTTCTGCAATCACTATCCAAAATAAAAAAATAACAACTTCAACAGCGAATAAATGAAATCGTGGCAAACACCAAATTCAAGAAATTGACAGTAAACCCATACGCCCGCAATAGAAGAGGAGATTTATGGAAGTTTTTACAAGCCCACATGTGGTCAAATTACGGACACATTCACGTGTTAAAAAGTGTAGAAAATTACGCAGATCCATGACACCGTGTATTTGTCAGTTTGAACACGTCAAAAGACCTTCCTCGGTATAAAAAAGGCGCCTATTTATAGTGGCAGTATTGGCAGATAAGCAGGGCTTTCACTGGGATTGTATGCCTGGTGGGCAGATGTTCGACAGGCGCGATGTGGCGTGCACGCAGCGGACAGCATTTTTTTTTTTATGTTGAGTGAGAAGTAAGGTGTGTGAGTCACTTCCAGTCAATGAATGAACGATAAAGGCGCGATAATTTCGTCGGTATATATGTTGAAAATGCTGAAGCGAGTCCATCACAAATATAAGAGATGAGTTCGCTTGATCGTCGAATCACGTTTAGAAATCTCTGGAATAACTACCCCCCACCCCTGTTTTATTTATTTTTCCCCTTCGACCCACCTGAATGCACCTGTCGCAGGTGGAAATACAATCGAAGTTTTGCAGAAACAAGTGAACGAGAATCTCCTGGTGACTTCCCGGAAGAAGTATCCAGCAAGAAATGGCCCTATTTGAGTTTTTCGTCAATATCCGGAATACTGCTTAGTAGTGTAACAGCACATTAATTCGTCATTGCACGTTATACAACACCAGATGGTCAAAACTTCCGGAGACCTATACCACGACGTCTCTTATAATCATATCATGGTTTTGGGACGTACAAACGCAGAAATTAGATTACTAGCACATGAAGCACAGCACAAAGTGAAGGGAAAGGTCGGAAACTGATAACGTCATTGAGGGAGGTATACCCATTAATGATTGATTGATAGATATGTGGGGTTTAACGTCCCAAAACCACCATATTATTATGAAAGACGTCGTAGTGGAGGGCTCCGGAAATTTCGACCACCTAGGGTTCTTTAACGTGCACCCAAATCTGAGCACACAGGCCTACAACATTTACGCCTCCATCGGAAATGCAGCCGCCGCCACCGGGATTCGATCCCGCGACCTGCGGGTCAGCAGCCGAGTACCTTAGCCACTAGACCACCACGGTGGGGCCATACCCATTAATGCGAAAGTCTTATCAATATAAGATGGTATATATAAGATGAAAGAGAGGAAAATAATCAATATGCTGCGCAATGCCATTACAAAATTTATACCCTGTTAAGAAACGAACGTGTAATTTTCTTGACAAAAAGAAAGAACGGTGCATTCGAACACGAAGTAGCAGCTTCCTCTACTCCACGGCCTTCGATCATACCCTCAAGGGACCCGTCATTGGCCTATATACATTGTAGCTGTTTCTATGTCACTCATCCTCTCCGACAACATCGCTTTTCAAAAGCTTTTCAGGAACAGGAAGCTCTGTGCTTTTGTGGCCTTGTCCGCCGTCAATTTCGTATTGCACACACCCAAGTCACAATCCTGCAAAATGTGTTTGTTTTTTCAAAACTGTGAAAATTTCCAGCAGCTCCAAATTTGTGCTCGTCGATGGCTCTTGTCTCTTTCGCATTGTCATATATGGTAGTATTAAAACAAGCCTGTGTTAACTTTAGTGACATTAAATATATTTGCTTTGTTGCATCCTCATTGCCATACCAGACGAGCATAGCAGTATTTCAAACATGCTGATGAAGAGTTTTTCAAGAAACGCTAGAACTTGAACACGTACCCTGATGGTTACTAAACATTGCCTGGACAAACACAAAAGGAATGAATTGCGCGTTATCTCAACTTCCCCTCACTATTCAAGATTCATACTGCGACCCTGTATCAAGAAGCAACTTGAAGCAATGTCGTTTGGATAAATCTCAGTACGACCGCTTAATTTTTTTCAAGATCGGAATACTACGTGCTTAAAGGCTAAGCTGCTAACATTACATTATCATTCCACAAAAATACGCAAATTTCGCAGAAACCATTATCGTTCTACGTTCTGTCACATTCTGTGCAATTATATTAATGCAGAAACAACCCATTAGCAATTTTAAAGACATGAAAATAATGAATAATAAAATAAGAGGCAGCAAATTAATTGTGAAGTGCTCATCGACAAATTAACCTGTGTAATTACTCATAATGGCTTTTCCTACTGATGTTCATTTCATTCTTTTTTATGTCTGTTTGGGGAAAGCGATGAAAATAACCTGTTATAGTTTCTCACACAGTCAAAATAACTCGAACTTTGTTCATGGTTAATAGTAAATACATGAAGCGAATTTCAACGTTGTGAAATTTTGTAGCGTAGGTGAAAGCGACGTAAAAAATAAAGTGATGCCCAATTAGTTCATCTCCTCGTACCTTTTGCTTGTGAATACCGCTTCACAAGTTAAATATTTCACCGTGCGGGTATTGCTATAGGGTACAAGCGTCAACAAACAAGCACCTTATCACAACTTTATAGGCAAGAAAAGGAGAAAAAAAAAAGCTTTCTCTTTACGCTGCATGTGCGCTACAGTCAACGTTGTGTGCATATTCAATCAAAACAAAAAAGTGAGACTGGATAGATAGAGAGCCATGAAAATTGGACGTTCCATGCAACGTTATAATGGTCCGAGATGTTCACCGTTACCTGTCATACTTTTCTTTTTTGATAAAGTTGAAAGAGTTTTCGGTGGAAGTGTACGGCGGTATTCTGAAAGACCGAGTACATAGCTCGCCAAGTTGATTGGCTTCAATTACATCACGGAGTGCACATTGCAGTAGTTTTCTCTATTATTAGATTATGCCAAATAGGAAGCGGTTTCTATTGAAGTGTTACCTTATGGCGTCATCACATATGTGTCGCCGCACAAATATTTCGAAAGTATAATACGAGCATTCATAACACAATTTACTGTACGAGCATGGTAAACACAAGACAATTTATATATATATATATATATATATATATATATATATATATATATATATATATATAATATATATATATATTATATATATATATAGAGAGAGAGAGAGAGAGAGAGAGAGATATAGATAAGTTTCAAAAGGAGCTTTTACGAGAACATGTTCACTGCGTTATATTGACAGGCAGAACAACAATTGCGAGCATGCTTCTGAAGTGTTTTCATTGTGACGCGAGAACTGCAACTGGAACTTGAACGCTAGATCTAGTGCCTTCAGAACAAGCGAATAATCGACCTTCCTTTTCTAAAGGGGCACTGCAACACGTTTTAAGTAATAATAAAATATTCTCCCCAATAATGCAGGATGATTCACAAATGAACTGCAACAAAAAGTTTTAGAATCCATAAAGTATGAGCGAAGCTCCAGGTGTATTAGGTCGCACGCTTCAGGTGGTTTCTTTCTTTTTTCATAATAGCGAGCGCTCTGAGAGCTACGCAGGAAAAGGCATGGTGAGGGGGCAAGAAAATGCGTCCTTTTGACAGCACGTGCCATGAAGTTGAGCACTTTTTTTTTCTTCAAACACCCGGCCACATTCAGCATGATTGCGAGCGCGCGTGCGTGGCTCAGCACCGATCAGCAGCGTTTTTTGATAATGCTCAAAGAAAGTTGCAGGGCCCCTTTCTAAGGCCCAAAAGTACTACGCGTCGCACTTCCCTGCCAGTACCTTCTGGGACAAGCTTGAGATGACTAGTCCGAGGTTGTGCAGCCCGACGCATGACACTTTTCTGCTTCCGTACCTGGACCAGGAAACGCACCCCGGCTAAAGCTCCAGCTCAGACACCTCACTATCTTTGCAGGTAACTCGGCACGTACGCGCCTTGACACACATCCACGTATGATACGCGCAATACCAGCATGAAATCACTATCGACGTTTCTCTCATTGTATGCGGCAACGTCAGATACAAAATTATATAAATTCACAAATTAATTTTCCCGTGCGTCTGTTTAACCCTCACGAGGTGTGCAAAGGCTCATTTGTCCATGTGAAGCTTTTCAATGGTACCTTACTGTCATAATTTCTAAAACGTTGTGCATTGTCTAAAAAAAACAATCTTGTATGTGTAAAGGGACATTATGAATCTCGTGTACATATTTCAATCTTAGAGGGAAAATACTTGTTATGCATTTTACCTTTCCATAACTCAACTGTTAAAACGTTGTCCTCTCTATAGTATATTTCGGTTTTGATTATTACTAATACCAAGACTATCACAAATTCAAATGTTTTAGAAATTTCTTCCTCGCTATATTGAAAAAATTGTTAGTCTTAAACACACTTTCTTTGGATTCAAGAATGCTGAAGTTGACATTTAGAAACGGGCTTCTCTTTTTCGCAATTTACCAGACACACAATGGTACTCAGAAACCTACACGGGTATGAAGACCTTTCATTGAACTGTTTACTACGTATACAAAGCTGTTCAAGCGAAAACTCCAGCAGAAAGCAATAGTCATTGACTTTATGCCGAAAACAAAGCTACGTTGTTATAGACTGTCTTTAACAGTTTGTCTATAAAATTTCTGCCCCCCTTCCCAAATTAATAATAAAATAAAATAAAATCTGCGTGGTCGAGCTGTTAATTACCTTCGAAGCTTAACTTACTGGGAATGCATCATTATTTAATAGCGGATGCTACCATCTTCTCAAGAACAACTTATTCACAGAAATTTGTGCGTGATGCGTATATACATCATGTTCGCATAGATACGTCATAACCTCATGCGGCTTCCAGCGAAAAATGCGCAGACACCACCATCATCAAAACATATTCGACGCAAAATGTGTTCGCATGGACTTATGCGCGTCTTCGCACAGGGCCATAATTTTGTGGTTAAGTTGTCCGGTCCAAGTGCACAATGGGCGTTGAAATCGAGTTGAAATGAATCATGTTTTCAGGCCTCGGTGATGCTGAATAAGCAAATATAACAGATTTATAGAATTTAAAAAGTGAAAGTTTAACTACAAGGAAGAAGCAGTGAGTGATATCTGGGGTTTAACGTCCCAAAACCACGATATGAATATGAGAGACGCCGTAGTGGAGGGCTCCAGAAATTTCGACCACCAGGGGTTCTTTGACGTGCACCCAAATCTGAGCACACGCATTTTTGCCTCCATCGAAAATGCAGCCGCCGCAGCCTGGATTCTATCCCATGACCTGCGGGTTAGCAGCCGAGTACTTTAGCCACCAGACCACCGCGGCGGGGCAATGTAATAGATTCGAACTTTATATGGAACATATAACAACGGCAACGAAAGAAATGCATGGAGTGTTCATGTAATTTCATCGGTGACAGACAGACAGACCAAAAATTTTGCGTCGAAGCATTGTTAAAACAACACTTAGAACTATGTCGTCTTTACCCTACTCAGAAGAAAACAGCACCTTGCGACAGGCTACAAGGCGCTGGAAGTTGTAAAGGAATATATCTACTTAAGACAGGTATTAATCGCGGAGCCGAACCACGAGAGTGAAATAACTAGAAGAATAAGGATGCGGTGAATCACATTCGGCAAGCATTCTCAAATCATCATGGAAAGAAAAAATCATAGGTGTAACTTTAAGAGACGAGAAGAGAGGAGAGTGTATCAGGGAACAAACCGGTGTTAAGGTATCATAGTTGAAATCAAGAACAAGAAATAAACATAGCCGGGCATGTAGCGCGTAGACAGGATAACCGCTGGTCATTAAGGGTAACTAACTGGATTTCCAGAGAAGGCAAGTGGGTTAGGGGGAGATAGAATGTTAGGTGGGCAAATGAGATGAAGTTTGTGAGCATGGCAGCAACAAGCTCAGGACCGACTTGACTGGCGGAACATGGGAGAGGCCGTTGTCCTGCAGAGGACGTAGTCAAGCTGATAGTGATGATGATGATGATGATCAGCCTTTCTAATTTGTGCTTCGCATATAATCGATTCCCCCTGCAGATGGGATCTGCGAATATTTTTTTCTTGTACTGACCCCGCCTTTTGTTAAGGTTCAACAAATATCGGCTCTGTACGCATGTGTCTCCTTCTCTCCATGAACTGTCTTGCTGTTGTACTTTGGTCCCTCCCCTCATTCCGTTCTAACGAATTACGACGCCACTTGTACCTGTGTATGTATCGCAGAAATCAGTACTTGAACTCCGTGTACCAATCGCATCTTTGATAAAAGCCAGTTCAGTACCCGGCCGAAAGCTCAGAATAAATATTGTTCATGTTTGCAGATTGACTTTCTTTCACACACACACACACACACAATATATATATATATATATATATATATATATATATATATATATATATATATATATATATATATCACTGGAAGTCTGAGAAACCCACCACCATGCGCATGATACAACTTCGTACGTCAGTGATAACAAAGTCATTATCATGCCCGGTCATGACATCACTGATGAAACTTTCAGAAAAGCTCTCGCAGAAGCAAATCTTGTTTCTATGCCCTTATCAACAATCGAGGCTGCTCAACACTTAAGGTAGCCGAACGCATGATACTGCCGTATAGGGGCAAACACCGGCATTCTCTTATCATCGCTTTCTAGACCCATCGTTGTGGCTGCGGCTGCCACCTGGTGTTTCCAGGGAGCAAGATGATGTGCTGTGCCGCATATATGCGTCTGGGTACATTGTTTACTAACGCCTGTTTTCATTTGAAATCGCAACGGCCGACAGGGCCGATTGCAATAAATGCGCTGTCTAACTATGGGGCATCTCCTCTCCCCGGTCAATACATGAACGAGAAACCACATATGTACATTTGTACATCATGTGGACGAAAACGTTCTCACCGTCGAACATATCTTGGGGTTGTGCGTCACAGTTCCAAAAGATGCCAAAAGCGCCGCTGCAATCAAAATTGAATCGGTGCCTGTGATGTCAAGCGCGGAACTGCTGTTACGTCGGCAGCAACAGTGCATTTTCTCCCCTCCCCTTTAACTGTTTCCCCTTCTCCAGTGCAGGGTAGCATACCTGACTCAGCTTTGGTTAACCTTTCCACATTTTTTATTTGTCTCTTTTTCTTCCTTTAATTTTGGAACTTTACGTACACATTTATGGACAATGTATTCCTGAATTGTGTTAACGGAAAAGCTTGCGCGTGCCGTAAAATCAAAGACGCAGAAATGCACACGTGCGCTCTGGCGCTCATGTTAACTCGAGTACAAACCACGCTGAACTTTCAACACAAGAAAACGAAGTCAGTTTACCCTATACGCCAGGTTGAACTAGGCTGTTACATTTTCATTCACTAAGTTAGTTCTTTAATAAATACACGGTACCAGAGCTAGCAGTTTTTCTATAAGAGTCAGAATTTTTTTTGTAGCGTAAGCTGGCCGAGGTTGAGCGAATTCCCGTGGCTTATCAAAATCCATGCTGAGCATGCCCGAGGAGCAGTGACGTCACACGACGCACAGTTGGCGCGCCTGAGAATGCCATGAAGCTTCTGGAGTGGTATGGCGCTTGACTCGCGTGAGTTCGCTCGCTAGCCCGTCTGTCTGTTCGTCCACCCGTCCGTAGCTCATGCTACGTATATCCTGGCATAATCGAGCTAAGCCCCTGCTAAGTTTTTTCTACCGAAATAGTGTATTGATTATATCAAATGAAAGAACTTTTCAGTCAAATAAAGGTAATAAACTACCTTATTCACACTCCTAATAACTCATTTCTTTTTGTTTCATTAATTGAAGACAAAGAAAGCCTGGCGAAGGGGCTCTGACGAGCCCCTTCACCAGGCTCTGTACATGTTCACAGCGCCGGGTGGCAAAAAGTCTCACGATGAAAGTTTCAACACTCCGAAGTACAGATTTCGCATTTGTCAAGTTCGAACGTCAACGGGGTTGCTTTACTGTAAACATCGCGATCAATCATTGTCTTTCACACCAGCCCAGTGATCATCCTCTTGTCAATTGCCAGGCTTCTGTAAATACGCAAACAAATGACGTCTTCGTGGTACTTTAGGCCAATGAAACGATCACCCGTCCTCGAAATAAACAAAGCATGCAGGTTAGTACTACTGAAAGAAAAAATGAAACGATGACAATTAACACGATTGGGACGCCTGGTTTGCCGGAAAGCACGATGTGAAATGAAATTTCAGCGCCTCATTGACTACGCTTTTTCACCTCATGCTTTCCAATCAATAACCTAAACCCTGAAGTGTGTGAAGTCACCATATACCAACCGGCCCGTCCCGCAGCTAGGAATTTTTTTTCGTGGAGCGGTATGGGGGCGTCACGAAGTTATGCCACAATGTTATAAATTACCGCAAAGTATTGCCGAAATCACGAGCTAAAATGTTCATTTAAAAATACAGCATATCCACGGAAAGAATCATGATGAGTGGGGCGAAGTGTCCATTCGTTTGTGCGTCCATATGTTCATCCATCCATGCGTGCGTCCATGCGTACGGATGGACAGAGGCACGGACGAACTCACAGATGGATGGATCGAGGGATGGAAGCACGGAGGGACGGACGCACGGATGGACGGTGGTACGGACGGACGGACGCACGGCGAACATACAGATGGAAGCATGGACGGACAGACGGACGGCGAACTGACAAACGGACGAACGAACCGAAGCATAAATGCACGGACGGAAGCATGGATGGGTGGATTGACGGACGGACGGACGCGTGGACGGACTCATGGACGGATGGATGGATGGACGTAAGCACGGAAACACGAACGGATAGACGGGCGGGTGAACGGATGGACGCTGCCCCACTCATCATCATTCCCTCCGTGTATACGCTGCGAAACCCACTAACGCCATCTAGTTATTTTATTCCCAAGGATATATATACACACAACGCAATCTATGGAGCAACTCATGCACTAGAGGTGGCTACGTACTACTGCTACTACAAAGGAGGGAATGACCCACGGCCTAAGGAGCTTCTCCCCTAAAACTCAATGTTCTCCTTACATGAAAAATGTCACGTGTTTTAACAAAATGTTCACACACGACACACAAGAAACATTCGCGTTTTGCAGAGGAGTTTATCTCACCGTCTTTTATATTATTCGATCACACAACAGTCGTTGGGAATTTGCTCCATTTAAGCACAGCTGTCTTGAATCACGAGACGCAGCATGAGACATGTCACCAGAAGTATCTTAATGGGGAAAAATTGCTACTTTGAATCAGTATCTCTCTGATATTCTCGATGCTTCTAAACCCTGCACTAGTGCGCGTGCAGTAAGGCTTTGAAGAGTTTATGTTGGCCATGGCCCCAAACTTTTGCTAGAGATAGTGGCCATCTGTCAAACCTATTTAGTTTTTCTATAAACGTTTTACAGGGAACCGCATAATTTTTGCAATGTAGAAGAAGGTGTTCCATGTCTTCTTCGGCCTTTTCCCATGTGCATGTAGCTCAGTAACATTTTTTTATCCTATATAGCAAGGGTCTACAACCCGCTGCCCACGCACCCTTTGGTTATGGCTTGCACAGCCTGGTGCATATGTTGACAGGATGGTCGGATCACCGTCATGTTTAAAAGCACCTGATTGAGCGAACACCTCTTCTGCTTGTTGGATGAGGACGAACACCTGCGACTGAACACGAGGATCACTTCCGCACAAGAAATTAGTTTGGCCATTTTTTCTCTCGTCGCAGCTAAGATTACCAAAAAATCAAGTTGGCGTGTTCAGAACTTGAGTCGTAGTTTTGTACTTCACAAGAAATTAGGTTTTATGACTTTGCTATATTTAACCAACATTATTTTCTACACCATTGCGATTAGCGCTTTATTCTAGTTAGACATAGATGTGATTGCTCTCAAGTATTCATTTTTTCGTGAGGCACCTCTTTGTTGAAACAGAACTGTTGAGCAAAAACTACATTTCAGAATATACGCGTCTCTAGAGTTTAGTCGTTTTGAAGGTCGCTATCTAAATGTTTTCCGAACATTGACGTCAAATTCCATCCATAAAAGATACCTATATTTGCCGATATACGGAAGGCCCTTCAAATGAAGGAATACCTTCCTAAATAATACATTCCTCTCCCCCTCCTCCCGCTCTAACCTTCTTCCCTGTTCCGGCTCTAGCGAAAATAAAAGTCATGATGGCTGCCCGCTAGCAGAGGCGAGTTTGATACCCCTACTAAATAGGGGGGAGAGGAGGAGGAGGAAGGAAAGAAATAAAACTACTAAATAGGAAGCTCTTGGTGTAGGGGTGTAGGTACTGCCTAGAACTTTATGAGTCAATGTTTGGAATGAATAGGCACGTTTAATCGGATTATGAAATTCCGTTCCAGGATCAATCTCATAAAATTGAGTTTTGCGCACCATTCGCTAACCATGTCTATTGGGACAATCGACAACATAGTTCGTTCAAGAAACATAGTACATCTCTCGGCGAGAGGTAGCGGAGATGAATCGTGCTCTTGATGCGCGCTGCATGCGCCTACACTCAGCTGTAAATTTTTGATGGTTTCACGGTGACTTGGAATCCGTTAGAAAGCAACATTATGATCTAAGTTTTCTGGTATAGCGTATGTCTTTTGAATTTAGTTTGTGAGGTGTTGTTTGATGCCTTTTATACACAATAATAAGGCATGTGAGCCCCTGTGTTAACAGAAATTTAGTTTGCATAGTAGTTGTCTAATTTAAACCTCTGCTACGCGTAACACCGACATTACCACGTACCACATCGGTGTCTGGCCCAAGACAAACATGTAAATTGGTGGCAATATAAGCAGTGAATAAAATATGATCCTAAAGACAGCCGCGGAAAACTTAATGCAACCTAGGGACGCTGAAGTTGCAATGTTTTTCCACGACGCATTCGCAAGGCAAGTAACCATTCCAGAGGTGGAACAAAAGTACTAAGATTATATTCGGTATAGGGCTTGCAATCTTGCTGCCTCTACATAGCTTCGTTCACAGCGTCGATGACAAAGCAGAGATAATTTCGTCCTCAATACCATTAGAGTTTGCGGCCATGGACAGAACTGTTAACGAAGACGAATAGTACAGTTCCAGTCTTATTACTGTTCCAGAGTTCGTGGCAAACGTTGTGACGAATAATGAAAACATGGATGTTATCATTTGAGTATCCATTATTGTTTCGCATCAAACAATCAGGGATACTGTTGAAAGCCTGAAACGCCATTTTGAATGCGAGTACTGTCCACAATATTGAAAAGCATTTCGCGCAAGTAGAAAATCTCGAGCGGAACAAGCAATAGCTTTGATACGAAATACTTTTTTTTACCACCGTGGTAGAAAACACTCGATGACTTTTACAAAAACAAAGCTTTATTGGCAAACAATTTTCGTGCACTGTAAGGACTGCGCGACAGAGACGGTAACCGTAAGGTTGAGATATGGCGCCATAATCGGTGCTGTCATCATCATCATCACCATCATCATGAACGCTGGGAACGAGGTAGGGAGCGTAACGCTAATAAGGAATAAAGCGTGTGTTCGACGAGACGTGTTGTCCGTGCTTCCTCTCTGACAGCATATCGATTAAACGAAGCTATAGATAAGGAGCAGAAATCTGCACGATTACAAAGAAGGTTCAGCTTAAATTGAGGACGACACAGCGAGCGATGGAAAGGAAAATGATAGGTGTAACCATAAGAGACAAGAATAAAACAGAGTGGATCAGGAAACATACCGGGGTTAAGGATATCATAGTTGAAATCAAGAAGAGGAAATGGACATGGGCAGCGCATGTAGCGCGTAGACAGGATAACCGCTGGTCATTAAGGGTAACTAACTGGATTTCCAGAGAAGGAAAGCGGGTTAGGGGGAGACAGAAAGTTAGGTGGGCAGATGAGATTAAGAAGTTTGCGGGTATAAATTGGCAGCAGCAAGCACCGGACCGAGTTAACTGGCGGAACATGGGAGAGGCCTTTGTCCTGCAGTGGACGTAGTGATGATGATGATGATGATGATGATGATGATGATGATGATGATGATGATGATAAACGAAATGCTACTATTCTTTCGAGTTCTCTTGCAGTGAAGTCCACTGCAATTGTCCGTTTTTAATTTGTTAAAATTTGTTGACCTCCTTTTTCTGACTTCACTTTTCTAAAATAAAAATATGAACTTTATGAATGATCTATTCAAGCTACTTAGATATATTTACAGTAATGACGGCATTTTAAAATGCGGCACATTTCTTTGTGAACCTAAACCTCTTTGGGCGTTTCTATATATACGTGTTAACCTATTTATCTAGCCGCCTACGTCTGGCCGCTCTCGTGGTCGTGTCCTCAAATTTACAGATACCAAAGTTTGCATGGGAGGGCTTTAGTGCATGAGGAGCCCGATGAACAGGCATTACATCAATTGTGTGGGATACCTAACGCGTACGTCAGGAAACCTTTTCCTTCTAACAAATGTAGCCCACAAGCGCTTACCACAGCCCATGGAATATGGGTATGAGTCACAGATAATTGACAGGTTGTATCAAACCAGGAACGGTGATGACAGAACTTCAAACATATTTACGCAATCACGTTATGCTCCTCGTGCGGCTGAAAATGTGAGGTGTGCGTCGGCAGTGCTGTATAGATGACGGAAAAATCGTAGGAACTGAACGATGTGAAATCCTATTTAGAGCGGGAATCGAACCTAGGCATTATGTGCATGGCATTCAAATGTATACCACAGGGACACGCAAGTGCTTCAAGCAGCTTAATGGTGCCATATCGCGCAAACGTCAACTGTGGTTGTCTTGTTCCCTTTACGCCTTTGTAACAATGTAATAAACATTACGTATGAACGCCTGTGACTCGTCAAGCTGTGATCAATCATTGCGCAACCCGGAGAAATAGTGTGATAAATGCGATAAAAACCGTGCCCAGGATGGTCGAAATTTCCGGATCCATCAACTACGGGGTCTCTCACAATCATATGGTGGTTTAGGGACGGTAAACACCACATACAATTATTATTACGGTGAAAGTCACCTTTTGTGATATGCACATCATCACGCCGTTGCATGCTGTTCATTTCGATAAAACTGACCCCTACATGTGCTTTAATGTGAGTACCGTTTTCATGTCAGAACATTGCTTGGCCGTCCATGATACCGCTTAGGTGTCAATGTAGTCGATATGTCTAATAAACTCACAATCAATACCGTAACGGGGGAAGTAAAACCCTAAAAGACCCCTCACCCCAACCTGGGCTGTTGCTCCTTTAAATAAAAACTTTCCTGAAAGTAGGTGCTTTTCCCTAATAGTTTAGGCCTTCAGCAAGTGTCCTACTCCCCCCCCCCCCTTTTCGAAACAAATTCCTCGCTACGGGCGCTGCTAATGATGCAACCATAACTACTGAAAACACACGAAGAATTCGGTCGAACTTACAACGCCCGACTCAAATGAAGAAAAAAGTCACTACTCGCCTACTGCTTCGCATGACATCGCCTCCCAAAACAACTGGAATCTGCTGATTTTTCTTTCCTCAATTAACTTCATCAGAAATGTCACCGAGGATATTTCCAACACACGAAGTACAATTCACACTTTTTTTTAGGTGGAAAGAACGTAAACTCTGCCAAGGCTAATGGCCTTGCCAGTACATATAACGCTGACAGCACTATTAATTCTGCGTACGTGTACACGTGTGCATGGAATTTTTTTCTTGCTTCATTACATCTGAATATAATACCTTTCAAAGATAAAGTGAAAAGACGAATTGATTATTGTGCAGAACAAAGGACTCCTTGTGCGCTTTTCCCTCGAAGTGAATCATTATCACGTCAAAGCATCAAATCAACACAAAGAACGTAAAACATATGGCAAGGAGGTGAAGCTTCTCGTGAAACTTCCAGTGAATGTGAAACAAAAACTAGCCCATCGACATATGCAGAGTTCATTGCCATTTCGCTTTTGTTTGTAAATATTGTCTGTACGATATGAATTAACATTTCTCTGGTGAACTATACCTTTGATAAAGTGCTCCTGTCTGTGCTCGGCAGAGAAATAGTCTACGCACGCACACACACACACACACACAGACACACACACACACACACGCAGCACACACACGCACACGCAGCACACACACGCACGCACACACGCACGCACTCACGCACGCACACACGCACGCACACACGCACGCACACACGCACACACACACACACACGCGTGCGCACACACGCGCACACACGTACGGACACTCACGCACACACACGCGCGCGCACACGCACACACGTACACGCACACACATGCACTCACGCACACACACACGCGCGCACGCAAACACGCACACACGTACGCACGCACACGCACACACACACACACACACACACACACGCACACACGCACACACGCGCGCACGCGCGCACGCAGGGAGAGAGGCATGAGTGCGCACAAGCACGTGGGCATGCGTTCGTAATCTTCAGCCCGAAGCGAATGTTCTAGAGAACACCCCTTGAATTACCTGGAGACTGTATATGAAACGAAATGAATGGCATGGCAGTCATAATAGACGCACGTCTGGATTAGCTACCGTGAACTTCAGTAAATGAAATGAAGGCCAGATGCCCGTCACCTTCCTTCAGTAAAATGCTGCAAACCAGACGTGACCTGAAAACGAAGACCTAAACTTTGTTTCGTTTGTAACTTATTGAAAAACACAATATAGAAAGTTATCAACTGGTGAGCGTTTCTGTCGAAACAGTATTACACAGATCCCGTCATTAGTCGCTACATGCGCAAATTATTATTTATAACGGAAGAGGCAGAGCCGAAAGCTTAATATGGTCTCCCTCGAAATATAAATATTGAAAATGTGTTGCTGCGATGCAGTATTCGAATAAAATTTTAAAAAATGCCCGTTATTGATAAATAGCAGCTTTCACTCAAAACTAAAAATAATGGGCCTTTAATTAGTTGGTCTGTAGAGTCTGTAATTAGTTGGTCTGTAGGTGGCTGGCCGAGGCTTAGGCTATACATACTTTTTGAAAGCGTGAAGAACCGAGAATAATTACGAGGTCAATACAACTTGTTCTGCACTTACTATGCTTTGTGGAAGTGTCCTTGTGTTGCATTTGAAGGTTTCTTCAAAATGTCGGTTGATCAATATTTTCGTTCCTGTCTGGGGAAACTTTGTTTATAGGTACTGTGGCCTGCGCTTGCTTAATATTTAAGCGAGAATCAAGTGACTATCGCAATTCTAAGCGACATTGGTTGCTGTGCAAATGACGGAGAACGGCTAATTTGAAGTTTACGTGAGCGATGCGCTGAATATGATGATGATGATAATGATAATGATGACAATGATATTAATAATATTGATAATGATGATAAAGAATATAGTGTTGAAGATGATGATGATGATTAAATCTTATTATGGTTCACGCAAGGGAGAGTCCACGCCTCCGGCCGGCTAGAGACGTATATATGTAGCTTATGCTACATTTATATGTAGCTATATGTAGCTTATGCTACATTTTTCGGTGTGTGCTTTTTTTTTTGCCGGCCTATTTTAGCCATGTCTTGTTTGCCTGAGAAATCGTGGGCATCGTCCATCATGGCAACCTATTTAATAACACATGTAATAAGCTAAAAAAGGCGGAGCAATGACGAAGAGAGAGAGAGAGAGAGAAAAAAAGGAAATAACTCTAATACAAACAGTGGCCTTGCAAGCATCCGGTTTTCAACGCAGAAATTGAGCAGGCAATAAATACAATTGTGAGCTGCAGTTGTACGGCAACCGAAAACCCCTCTAACGTTTAGTACCAGTTTCCACCTGCAGGAGCTTGGAAATAACAAAAAAAAATAGATTTCAGTGAGTACCATGCAAAAAAAAAGAATAACTGGGTGCAGCTGTAGATATATTTACTTTTTAAAAGTATGAGTGGGCATCTTCCACATTTTCTTAAATTACTCTTTGTGGACTAACAGGGCGTCGCAGTGCACTGCAAGATGAAGAACAAAATTTTATTTTCGCAAAAGACTTTGTTGCCTCTAGAAGATAGTCGGCTGCTGACCCACAGGTCGCGGGTTCGCATCTCGGCTGCGGCGGCTGCATTTCCGATGGAGGCGGAAATGTTGTAGGCCCGTGTGCTCAGATTTGGGTGTACGTTAAAGAACCCCAGGTAGTCGAAACTTCCGGAGTCCTCCACTACAGCGTCTCTCATAATCATATGGTGGTTTTGGGACGTTAAACCCCACATATCAATCAATCAATGCCTCTAGAAGAGGGCAACACCCTGTGGTCAGGCCGCTATTTCAAGGAATCACCGGCCGTCGGCATCCTTTCAGTCCTCCGAATCAGCCTGAGCTGGTGGCTGAGGGCATGCAGGCCAGCAAGTTTCTCGGAATCTTATAAGAGCCACAAATTATAATAGTATACGAGATTGCGCGCGCCAAAACCACAATGTAATCATGCGGCACGCAGTGAAAAAAGGACTGCGGAAATTTGGACTATATGGTGTTCTTTAACGCGCGCAGACATCACACAGTGCACAGGCGTCTATCGTTTTATCTTCATCGAAATGCGAAGACCGTGGTCGGAGTCGAACCCCCGACCTTCACGGTCATACACTTCAGGGTAATTGTCACAACCGCTAAACGGTCATAACCATAACCGTTACACCCCCGCATCGAACAGTAAGCCGCAAATTCACTGCTGAAAAGCCGCGTGTAAAAACTCTTCAAATAATGCCAGGCACTAGACTTCAGGAATAGTAATAAAGCGCTCGTGTAATTTGACCGTACAATTTCCGTATGTCCGCCACATCCCAGCACTGCAGTTATCACTGTCCCTCTCTTCTGCAGGCACTGAAAATTCTCCTCCGCATGGCCATGACGGCACAACTTTCGAGTCGCAGGATAGTGTCGGTAGGAACACATGAAGTGAAAAACTCGCCGCAGTCTGCGCGCAGCAAAGAAGGGGCACGCCCAGTCTTGATCGACAATGTTCACGCGTATGCTGAAGCAGTTCTGACCCGAGAAGTCCCATTCAGGTATGAATGGGACTTCTTCATATAGCCCGGGGTTCATGCAGCGGCACTCGAACCTTCCGAAAATGATAGCGCATTGGAATTATAAATTTTGATAATTTCACTTCTGAGCCCCACCGCGGTGGTCTAGTGGCTAAAGTACACTCGGCGGCTGACCCGCAGGTCGCGGGGTCGATTCGCGGCTGTGGTGGCTGCATTTTCGGTGGAGGCGAAAATGCGGTAGGTTCATGTGCTCATTCAGATTTGGGTGCACGTTAAAGAACCCCAGGTAGTCGAAACTTCCGGAGTCCTCCACTACAGCGTCTCTCATAATCATATGGTGGGTTTGGGACGTTAAACCCCACATATCAATCAATCAATCAATCAAATCAATTTTATCTGCGAAGGCGTTCAGTTAAGGCAACCACGTAACTCCACGGGCGATACTAGCCGTAACGCAAAAAAAGGCCTTTATTGCTACAGTAAATGCTCGTCACTTCGGCCCTCGTTAATTCGGAAAATCGGATAATCCGTACGTGTTCTCTGGTCCCCTGTCATCATATATGCGTTGTTTATTGGCTTCAAACTCTCCTTAATGAGATCACATTTGGCCGCAACGTGGTTGATTCGGATGATCCTCGGAACGCACAGAGCGTAAACCACGCCAACCTGTGCTGCAAAAAAGCAAAAGCGGTGTTCACAGACAATCTAAATGAGGCCGCGCTGTTCCTCATCGCTATATACCTTCTTCAACGCGTTGGATGAACTATCATTTGGCGGCCACTTTACCCGCGAAAGAACTATGGTCGCGTGCGTGGTAGTTGTGGTAGTGGCGGCATGCAATAACGGAGGGGGGGGGGGGGGGGTCTCGCGCCATGGTCGAATTCTGAACGAAGTCGCAGGATGACTGAAATCACAGCTTTTGTGCTATTCTCATGCAAATTAAGTACATCATAAATGTACTCTTCGAGAAAATGAAAATTAATTGGAGTATTAGGGCAATGTTTACTGCCTCATTTAAACTTTGGATAGTTTGGCATTTTATTTGGACCGTGGAAGCTAAAATACTCGAGGCCAGTGTACTTAGATTTATGTGCACATTAAAGGCATACTGTACAAAGTTTTGCCGCCAAGTTTTTCAATCAACGTGGAAGTATGAGCCCAGAAGTTTATAGACACAACCTTCACTTCAGGCACAAACTGCAGCGTATAATGATATCACTTCGTTCTTCACAAACGAATGCGTCTAGCGGACGCACCATGAACTAAAGGTGGAGACGTTTGCACCTTACCGAAACGGGCAAGCCAACCGTCGCCCGCATCTCCCGATCCGCTCAGCCCACCCTGCACGGTTCCTAAATATCCAGCAACGGTAACGAACAATGCTCCCGGCTGGGGTGAGGATGCTTCACCCCAGCCTTCTGTATTCCACAGAAGCGCTGATATCAACGCTTCTGTGGAAGGGGGAGAGTGGGATGAAAGGAGAGGGGGAGACAGGGAAGAGAAGGGCAGGAACATGTGCACCCTGCATGCGCCTCGGAGATTGTGACGTCACGGCTCCCATGCAGCCACAGCGTGGTGACAATCCATCAAAAATACAGTCGCACCTTCCGAGTAGAATTTAGAGTTTCGTTCAGTTATTTCAATTTTCGTTCAGTTTGCTTTCAAAGAAACCGAGATCGAAATTTCCGGAGCCCTCCACTAGGCGTTTCTTATAACCATGTCCTGGTTTTGAGACTTCAAATCTAAGATATTATTAATATAGTTTAGCAATTGGTACATTCAGACATTTTTTCCCGGTCAGAAAGGCCAGAAATGCTCGGAACATGTTGAAATTTTCATTTCGCCGTTGACAGAACAACCTTGCTTCCTCGAACATTGTGCGTGGCGCTTATGATGCTAATACATACGCTTGGGAGAGTTGACGATTTATTGGATTCAACGCGAAAAGCATGGGAAGCAGAGGAGCGCATTCTGCCGTCTATTCTTCTGCGTCTCGTGTTTTTCACCGTATACGCGAGAACTGGTGACACTATTGCTCCACTGCAAAAGCTGCCAGGTCATATGCACTTCAACAATTATATTTACACAGTTTCCACAAAAGTAAAGCGAGTTCATTAAAATAGGTTCACAAAGTGCAGCGGCACGCTCGTTTTTTTTTTCGAAATGAATATAGTTGCTATTGCTGTTCGGGTGTGATCACAAGAAATTAGGGAGGACAAAAACGGCTTCTACACGACACCTACTTTTACTGAAACGCATCTTAGTAAGCTCGAGTTCAAAGCTGGATGCCATCGACCAGTCACTGAACTTCCCGGGTATTCATTCTCCTAGACAGAAGAATTACTTCCCCACTATAGTATTGTTATTCTATCCTTATATGCTACAAATGTTGTGGTAGTATCATTATATTCACGTCTTCTGTATTTCTTTTACGTTTCACCGCTCAACAATAAAAACGGAAGTTCTCAAATATCTATTTGATACTTTCTTTTTTCATCAATAGCTTACTAAAGCTAATAGCATCATTTGTCTGGCCGGCCGAGTTTTTGTTGCTTATCGAGCTGTCTTCTTATTTGACGCAGTTCGTTGTCTTTCAGCGGCCAGACACCAGCGGCTGCGTTTTTTTTAACACCACCATATGTCTCTGTCCTTCGCAA